>OU893343.1:19726159-20234152 GCA_918026875.4 Diatraea saccharalis | reverse complement strand
ATATAGTGCTAACAAATTAGGTACAGATATTTTTGCAGCTGATAAAACTCTGCTCTCGGTGAGTATGACATAAGGTTTAATTATGTTTTTTTTGGGGGAAAATTGAGAACAATTTGTATATTATATTTAATTAGAGTAACCGATCGGTTCACGTCGACATCGATGTTAATGTAATGCAATTTGTATGGACACGATGACGTTTAAGACATATAATTGTTGATACGCATTTTATTGATGTTGTCCATAAAATGCACAGAATTATTTACATATAGATAAATTTTTCGTTATTTTTTTTTATTATTCGATTTTATTTAGAAACTAATGATAATAATTTTTTATTTAAAGTTAATTATATAATTTAAAGTGTCATATCTTAAAATATCAGTAGCTAATTTGTTATTAATTTAGACACTACGTGTATTAAAGAAATTCACTATCTACATCAGCTCAGATGAGAGGTATACAGTTCTCAGAGTACCAGGGACAAAGTGGCTTTTTAAAGCATTTTCTCTTTAAGAACACCCTGAACTCATAAATTTACGGCCGGTTACTGAATTGAGAAAATTACAAAACCTTAACTGATTATTCTCAATATTTTAAGTGTTTTACTTTTCACACGGCACAAAGTGCTAGTTTTTATCAAACTGCTATCAGCTGATCAAAAAAACTAAAATCAAAAACGAAAACCTGTTTTGGTGACATTTAAATACCCAATTCAGAAACAGAGTGTAAATATTTTAGAAACACAAGTCTTACCTATAGTAAGATCTTTGAGAATCATGTAAAAAGTTACAAGCGCTGACACGTACATATATTACAGTCAAACGGAGGTAAAAGTCACAACAACATTAGTATTTGATACTACTTACATTATAAAAGCAGCCGTTAAATAATTTCCACTGCCATTTTTAATATTATTCCTAGGTCTGTCCACTCTATATTTTACTCGCACAGAAGTTTGATATAATAATAACAGAGAGATCTTACAAGTCTCTCGCTCTAGGCGAATAGTTTTGTATACAACAGAGAGACGCCCTGTATAGTGAGGTCGGTGCGCGTTCAGTAGAGGAGTTTGAGACGTTCGTAGGTGAGGAAGAAGATAATGTTCCAGGGCCCCATGCGCAGCCACGCGGGCACCAGCCCCTTGTACAGCGCGAGCAACCCCTCGTTGCGGACCGTCTGGCCACAAGCGCACATCATATAGCGCATATTATATGTATAATCCCCGCAAATTGCTAATGCGCCTGGCCGCCATCTTGGTGACGTAATTGCGTTCAATAATAAGTACCGTTGACAAATAAACTTTGGTTGACGATTACGTTTATTGAGTTTGGTTGTGTTGAGATCTAACACAATTTTTCTTATGTTTTTGTTGTTTTCGATTGGTATTGTTGACCAAAAAAGCAAGTGCTGTTATCATTTCCACAATAATAAACCAGATGTCATTAAAAATAAATATCTACTGTCTCTCAATTCAAAATTATTTTTGGCCATGTTTAAAAAAAACATCCATTTTTCCAATATTTTCTTTTAATATATTTTTTTAATAATATATCTCTTGCATTTTGTGCTATCGATACTTTATATTTTCAAATGATGTCGCACGGATGTTATTTAGACAAGGTTCCAGCGCATTAGCAATTAGCGGGACTATACCGACCAATATAATACGTTACGGATTGATTATGTATTAAGGTTAAGGTTTTAGTCTATTCGAGCACAATTTTGGAAAACAACAGATTAAACTATGACTAGCTATGCAACCGAGGCTTCATTCGCGTGCCATATTTTTCATATACAGGATAAAGAATCATGTCCAATTTCGACCTAAATATTTATTAACGCGTCTAGTGATGTAGTTTATATATCTCAAAATGTAGATTAATTTTTACTTATGTCATTATTAAATCTTAAAATGAAGTCAGGATAAAAATTGCGATGCTGATAACTATTTTCAAAAAGTTATCCCAATGCGATTCGGACCGTACGGTTTGCTACGTTTCGTTACAACTGCTACAGTTTTTTTTATTATCCTCTATCGATAAGGTTAAAAGTTATCATTACAATAACATAATAATTTATTTTACCATTTACGAGTCAAACTAAAGAAAACGTTTATTTTAATGCATGAATTTTTAAAGTAGCTACACAATTATTAATCGAATATTGACAGTTGGTATAACCTCAAAACCAACATTTTACAAATTACGAATCTCCTTGGCCTCCAGATGAAGAGATGCTTATACCTATATTATTTTGTTATAACCAAAAACTAATTTGAATGGTCACCAATTGTAGATAGACACGACGTTTAAAAAAAACATGTGACAGGTCAATCTATGCATGGAAAGTGGACATGATTCTTTGCACCAACGCTCTTTTTCCCAACGATTTAATTTCGTTAAAAAACATATTGATGGTTACCTAGAAGATGACACTTTTAAGCCATTTGTAGTTTTAATTTAACTTTGTGTTTTATCACAATAATTTTATGTAGCTCGGTGGCGTAATGGATAATCGTTAAGCACCTTTCGCAAAGGTCAGTCACGGGATCGGTGAGCAAAAATGATTATCTCGAGCTACTCCGTGCTTCGGAAGGCACGTTAAGTCGTTAGTGCCGGCTGCATTTGCAGGACGTTAATACCCGCCAATCCGCATTGGCCCATGCTCTTTAAACTATCCATAAAGAAGGCCTGAGCCCCTGCAGTGGGGACGTAATAAAGTAATAAATGATGATTAAATTTTATACCGATCTACAAACTTACGTACTTTTTTTTATAACGTGAATTTCATATTCAAACATCGATCATTTAAATATATTAACATTTTCATTTTCAAATTGATAGCAGTAAACAAAGTGTAGGTGTAGCGACAAGAATAGGTCTATAACCTCCGGGTACGTTAGGGATTCATATCGCCCATGAAGAGTCAATAAAATAACTGATATTTTGTCAATTTTTGTTTTATTGTATTATTTTATTTATTATTCGTTGTAAAATAGATTACTACACAATAGTGACAAAGATTTTGGGTTCGTCTCTTATGTTTTTGTAAAATAAACAATAATTGCAATGTACTGAAAAAAACAATATAATAGATTTGAAACGTTTCTTTCGTCTCCTGAAAAGTTGCATTTTTGCAGTTATTATTTATTGACTCTTCATAGACGATATGTAGTTTACAGTAACGTTTATCCGGCTCAATCTCCGATGTTATTAAGTTATAAAAGAAAAAAAAAGAACATGAGTCACAGTAACGTTGTCTGTTTATATAAATTATTATGCGAGCCAATTAAGAAAAAAAGAATCGGTCCATCTGCCAACTTCATGGCATAGCTGTCATTTATGTACTGACAGCAAAGAAAATAGAGTTTACTAACCATTTTTGTTATTCATTTTACTTTATACTATTCAATTATTGGATTTATTATTAGTATATTTAACATGACTTTATAAAAAATTAACAAAATCTATTTTGTAAATTGATCTCTTTTTGTATTCTCTATTAATAAATAGAAAGTTGACGATTTTTGTTGCAACGTTAACGCTGACCACCATAAAAGCGTTTTATGACTTCGGATCCAATAAAATATATCGATGTACTCTAATCCGTTATGTCCTACTACGATGATGCGTTGATTAATAAAAATAATTTTTTTTGCACACCTTACACCCTGAAGTGTAAGGTGATAGATAATATAGTTTCTTTAATTCCACGGGACCAACAAATATTATTTAAAAAATTAACATACCTGAAGAAAACAATCGGTGATGCCTTTGTATATTCGTTCGTTGGAGTTCGCGATGTGATCCTTTAATTTTCTTTGGTTCATAAGTCTCGTCTGAAAATCAAGAAACATATTTTTTTATTAGTTTGATTGAACTATGCCATACGTGCGACCAAATCTCGGCTAGTGCAGATAAAATGGAAATTGAATTTCAATTATTAAAAAAAAAAACAATAATTGCAAATAAATGAAAATGTAAAATAAATGAAAAATCAATCGGGGCGAGGCCTTTCTTTATTTTCTTTAATAAATTTAATATTTTATTTTAAAGTTTTTGAAATTGACACGGAGCCCTTTTATTCTACTATATTACAAAGTATTTTTTTATATCGTCCGACCGCCTTTGTGGCGTAGTGGATAAGCGCCGCGGCCCGCGATCGTTGTCGTTAAGCAACTTTCGCAAGGGTCGGTCAAAAATAATTATTTCGAGGTACTCGGTGCTTCGGAAGGCACGTCAAGCCGTCGGTCCCGGCTGCATTTGCAGGACGTTAATACTCTCCAATCCGCATTGGGCCAGCTAGGAGGTCTCGGCTCATCTTCCTTAACCATCCATAAGGAAAACCTGAGCCCTGCAAGGGGAACGTAAAAGGGCTGATGATGACCGCCTTTGAGAAACCGATTATACGGAGTCCCACGCTGTATTAAAATTTCAAAATGATCAGATCCGGCAGTTTTAAGGTCACAGCACACATATCAAATCGGAAAGGGATCGTCACCGTATAGCCTTTCGCCTCGCCGTCAACCAGGCGTCAACCTAACGTATGCATGTAACCAAAGCGTAGCAGCGGCTCCTGTACGTCAACTCGGCTATGGCTAGGCGACACCGCGCTTACGGCTCGCCGACCGCTGGATGACCTGGTTGGCACCAAATCAGTTTGAATCCAAACGTTGAGTGTTGCGCACAGTTATGTCTCGGTTTACAATACGTGAGATGGCTATCATAGCCATAGCACTTGATGAAGAGGAAAAAGAAAATAAACGAAGAAAAAGATATTGGGTACACGATATGAATAAAGCAAGGAGTACTGAAGCCGTGAGCTCAGTTACGGAGAGACGTAAGCGCGGGAACGACGAGCCGTAAGCACGGGAACTGCTAGCTAACCACGCACCGCATCGCGGTTCGGAGCCTATTCCGAGGCGAGGCGATTACGTTAAGATTCCAATTAGTGTGCGTTGCAGTAGGGAGTTTCATACAAACAATACTGAACGGCTCGAGGCGAAACGGTGGCGATCCCTTTCCGATTTGATATGTGTGCTGTGACCTTTAACGGACGAACAGACAGCAGAGTGATTTTGGAAGGGTTGCGTTCTTTCCGGAACGCGTGTTCCGGCTGGCAGGACGGAACGGGGACGATAAACTATAGACGAGGGGGACATTATATATTCGTAATCGACCCCCCAGCAAGGATCGGAGATCGGGTCTCACCCTCAGCACGTCGAGCGGCGTGCTGGCGACGGCGCTGCCGAGGCCGGCGGCCAGGCTGGCCAGGAAGTGCGCGGCGGGCGCGTCGCCCAGCGCGGGCGCCAGGCGGCGCTTGCACGCGTCGTAGGCGGGCAGCTCCACCGCCGCGATCAGCGCCGCGCGCTGCGCCGTGGCCGCGCCGCCGCGCCACAGCGCGCGCCAGCCCTCCCCGCGCTGGATGCCCACCAGGCACGCCACCACGCCGCGCTTCTCGTGCCCCATCCGTTGGAGATAAAGGCGGACGCTGACTTTTGCATTTTTTGTTTTTATGTTCACAGATCGATGTCAAAAAATAACTTTTCTACATTGTTGCGGGCCTAGATATTGTGGTACCTTCGTCGTTTCAGATTTTCAAAAAACGGGAGCTTCATCTATTCGACCGATTAAATAATAATATTCGTTTATATTATTCGATCCAGAGGAAAGACCTGCGCTCGCTCACCTGCATCCGTACTTTGAGGACGTCGGTAGGGTTGGCGATAGCGCTAGACAGCCCGCCGGCGAACGCGGCGCAGAATGTGTTAGTGGGTAGGTGTTCTATAGAGCCGCCGTCCGCTCGCCGCGCCGCGATAGCCTTTTTCATGGAGTAGTACGTGCCGAATTTGATTGTACCGTATGTCGCCTGTCGAAGCACCGCCGGCCATATTCTACGACAAATTTTAAAAGAAAACTTCGATTAATCGATTCTTAAAAATACGTCCGGCTCGAAGGACCGAGGTCAAATTTTATAAGTTTCTAACACGCCATTTTAAAAGTGTGTAAACCGCCGCCTAGCTCGCTATCGGCTAGTGAATCGGATAAACGAGGAATGCCTGTATATTACTTCAGACGTTCGAGACATAGAAAACGCTTGAAACTGACTAGATCTAGTTTACTATGCAGAATCTAACTAGAACATATAATTTGTTATGGCCAAATTGGTATTCCTATCTATAAATGATTCAATAATAGATATACTTGAGTCTTTTGTGTGTGTGGTAAATGTCGCCTGTTTACCAGAAAGAATGCTGTTTAGCACAAGATAAGTGCTCTTAGTACAGATTAAAATTAGCACGGTGTTTAATACAAATGTAGAGGTATCTGTACAGATGGCAGTGGAGTTAACAAAAAACTGCCTTATTCAAATGATGTCAGTGATATTAACTTATCATCATAACACTTATTTCAATACTGTCATTCTTCATTATTTTTGTTAATTTCTTTTTCTTGTGTAATTAATTAGTTAAATGTATGTTATAGAAATTCCCTTTTTCACACACACCAAGTCTAAATAAATAAATAACATTAATCCTTGAAATTTGTAAGTCATTATCCGTAATATATTTGTAAATCATATAAAATGCACTTTATCAATTTTAATTATGAAAATAAAACGATGTTTACATGGTAATGAGCGCCATCTATCCTGTGTTATGGAATGTTTGTTCTGGGATGTCTCTCTTGAATACCTCAAATACATTATTATTATGTTTAAGTTGTGAGCTATCAATAGCATCTCCTACGTGAATGTTTTTTTTTTATCAGTCCAGTTGTTCTGTAGCCTATTTGATGCGTACAAAAAAACGGAAAAAGGTTTTCTTTTTATAATATTACTATACAAGAGTAGCAAATATTTCATGAAAAATACAAGAAAAAAAATTAAACTAGATTGATAATTAAATCCAAGTACTAATCTTGAGATAACAAACAACATTGAGAGTGTAATGACGCAATCTTATCAATTTGGGATTTGGCCCCCGCCTGCCAGATATAAATTAACTGATAATGTGCTCTTGCAAACTTCTCCGGCGTCACAAACATTGTAAACTATTTACGTACACAACTGTGATGGAACAACATTAAATGAAGTATCTTGCATCAGATTCGACCCTGTATTTTTCTATAAAATTAAAATTTTCTTTATTACTCGTAAAATTATCTTATTAAAAGAATTATGGAATCAAAAAATTTAATCTCATAACAGCTACTAGAATATAAACCACTTTTTATGGGAGACCAATATTTATAATAACTTCAACAGAGTGACACTGCTTTTACAGATGTTTTAGTTGCTGTATTATAGCATTTCTAAATACCACTGCTTGTGGACACAATAAGATACTGTGACTGATCAAGTGTAAATCTTTTCAAACCATAGAAAAATATTTATAAATCTATTGCATCAAAAGCATAAGACATTAAACGTTAATCAACTCACCCACAGTAGAGCGCTTTGATCCCTTCTTGCTTGGATGTCTTCACAATACAGTCCACCATGCCCGTATACCGCAGGGTCACATGTTGAGGATCTATTTTCTGACCCTGTATTTGAAGACGCGTTTTGGTGGTGTCAATAGGGAATGTACCTAGAAATAATAAGACTTGTTGTTATACAACATGAAATATTCACATTAAACTAAGGTCAAAATAATTGTATATTATGAAAAATTCTTCTTCTTTTATATATCAATTTTATCATACTCTAATTCTTAACTAGAGTTAAATGTTAATAGGAACACACTTTAACTTTTGATATAAAATGAAAAATGAAATGAAAAGTATTACGCTCATTACAAGCACTTTTGAATCGTCCAAAATTTTTTTTTGTCCTACCACTTGTTCAGGACGTCTTTTAGCTGACGTGTAGAAAAACCGAGAAAAATTTACCAGCTCTTTATCATAAGTAATGACATACATAAACCATGTCATTACCAAAATAATATGTATTATCACAAAAAATACAACATTCAAAGTCTGTAGGTCATAAGTTGTACATATAATTAGTCGTTATAGAATAAAGCGAAGGCTATTAATACTATTGCATTGCATAAATAGCCTTTACTCATAAACACGAAATATACCGAGGCGCATATACTATTTATACATAAGTACTCATATACTATTTAAATTATGCGCCTCGGTATATTTCGTGTTTACGAATTTAATTGATCAAGAAACCAATGTGTGATCGTCGTTTTAGCCGCCAAAACTCGTCAGTACCTCGACTGTGGTGGAAATGACAGCACGCATTATTTCAGTGCATTGCTATCCTTAAAATAATCATCAACCTTATAAATAGCCTTTACTCATAAACACGAAATATACCGAGACGCATAATTTATACTATTTAAATTATGCGCCTCGGTATATTTCGTGTTTACGAATTTAATTGATCAAAAAACCAATGTGTGATCGTCGTTTTAGCCGTCAAAACTCATCAGTACCTCGACTGTGATGGAAATGACAGCACGCATTATTTCAGTATTAAGAATTGTATAGAGCTGTAATACGCCAAATTACTTTATTTGAATATAGGTACTTAATTTAAAATGTAATTGACCTACCCATAAATAAATTTCAAATTCATGTAAAGAATATACTTATGAGGAAAAGCTATTATAAAGTTGATGATTATTTTAAGGATCGCAATGCATGGAATTAATAGCCTTCGCTTTGTTCTATAAAGACTAATTATATGTTCAACCTATGTCCTACAGACTTTGGAAGTTGTATTTATTATTGTGATAATACATATTATTTTGGTAATGACATGATTTATGTAAATGTCATTACTTATGACAAAAAGCTGGTAAGTTTCTTTCGCTTGTTCTTCTTGTCAGCTAAAAGACGTCCTGAACAAGTGAAAGGGGAAAAAAATTTTTTTGGACGATTCAAAAGTGCTTAAGCGGTCAGTCCCGTGAAATAATATACAACGTGTACCTGTACTTTTTAACAGAAGCTAATGTTTTTAAAAAGTCTGAAAATGAATATTTTAATAAATTTCAAGACCGCGTGGTCAAAGCCACTGGCATATCCAGACGATTTCTGCAAAATTTAATAAGGGACAAAGAAAATAATGGTAGATCTGCATTTAACACACCTAAGAAAGGAAGGCCAAAGAAGAATTTCAGGTTAAAACTGAACAGTTTTGATTACAGTGTGATTAGAAACATGGTATACGACTTTCATTTAAAATTTAAGGAAGTTCCTACTGTTAAGTCTTCAAAAATTAAACTAATGGACGCTACTGGTTTCCAAGGATGTGCAGATACATTAAGAAAAATTCTTAAAGATATGGGGTTTAGATTTATGAAGACAGAAAATAACAGAAGTCTCCTTGCAGAAAAATCTGCTGTACGCCAAAAAAGAATTGAATATATTAAGAAAATACAGGCTTTAAGAGCTGACGGAAAAAATTTTGTATACATGGATGAATCATTTGTCCATAATTCTCACACAAAAAGCAAGTCTTGGCTTAATAAAAATAAAAAAGGGGTTAAAGAACCGATTTCCAAAGGTGAACGCATTATTATCAAACATGCAGGTAATGAGAAAGGTTTTGTACCTGGTGCATTACTACTAGGTTAATGTTTGGATTCTGATGGAGATTATCATCAAGCAATAAACGCAGACACATATCAAACTTGGCTCCGCAATCGACTGATTCCCAATTTACTTCCAAACAGTGTGCTAATAATCGACAATGCACCATACCATAACCAGTTATTGGTTAAGTCGCATAATTCTAATATACATATATATACACATTCTAATATATATAACGGCGGGTAGTCCGAAGGGGCTATTACGAAGCCCAAATAGATCGTCCATATCGGAGGACTATCTTTAAAATAACACTGCAGGCGTGGTATACCAACGTGGTTTTGTTCCATTTATCACTTTTCATACGAAAATATAACGAGATGAGCGTGATGTCATCAGATGTCTTTACTCCTCGGCGATCGGAAACAGAATGTGTGCCAAAATGGCGGCAACTTGGTTTTTATAAACGAACTGTCAAAGTCAGTGTCACCATTCTAATAAAATTAAAAGTATCGATGATCACGCTCTCTTTACAATCGAGTAATTAAGTAATCGAGTAACTAGCAATTAAAATAAAAGAAACTAAATCAAACGATCTTCGTAATGATGATGCGACATATACATATTCTAATAAACATACATTAACAAAGCCTGAGTTATTTAAAATTATATTGACTCATAAAGAAAGTTTGACTGTATTTACCATTGACAAAATTTTACAAGAGCATGGACATTCAGTTTTACGATTACCACCATATCATCCTGATTTTAATCCCATCGAGAATGTTTGGTCCCAAATAAAGGGGCACGTAGCGAAAAAAAATGTTGCCATGAATGTGAGCTCGGTAAAAGAACTTATGTTAGAAAAAGTTAACATGATAGGACCCGACGAATGAAAGAAAGTATGTGATCATGCTATCAAGTGTAAGGATGAGTACCGGAAATTTGATCCTGTGTTTGATAACCATTCGGATAGATTCATTTTAAATATTAGTTCCCGCAGCGACAGTAATGATTTTGAGTCTGAAATGTCGGGTATAGAAGTCATATCAAATTGTGATTATTTGATAAATTTATATTAACTGAAGAACTTTGTTTTATTAAAAAAACTTTTCTACTTACTGGTGTCAGAAACTTATTTAGTTAGTACTAGTAATCTAAGATTAAGATTTTCTTTAATCTGGGGTTTTCATTTTGGTATCAGCTGATGGCAAGAAACACAGTATACTTTTATTTTTAAATTGGCTGACCTAATCTAAATTTAAGCGAAATGATTAATTATGTAAAAACAACTCTATATCATCATCATCATCATCAGCCCTTTTATGTCCCCACTGCAGGGGCTCAGGCCTTCCTTATGGATGGTTAAGGAGGATGGGCCATGACCCTCCACGCTGGCCCAATGCGGATTGGAGTGTATTAACGACTTCAAATGCAGCCGGGACCAACGGCTTAACGTGCCTTCCGAAGCACGGAGTAGCTCGAGATAATAATTTTTTGGTCACCCATCCCGTGACCGACCCCTGCGAAAGTTGCTTAACGACAACGATCGCGGGCCGCGGCGCTTAACCACTACGCCACCGAGCTACTCTATATAGATACCTTTAAAATACATTAGGAATGCCGAAGCTTGAAGAATATAGCCGAAGCGCATAATTTAAATAGTATATGTTGTATGTTCTTTTATAGGTAGATCAATTACGTTTTGTGGAACTTTATTGAACATAGCAATACATTTACCCAGAAATGATCCTTTGGTTTTCTGAAGTCTGAAGCTAGAAGTTTATTTTTATTTCTTGTGTTAAGATTATGAACACTACATTTTTTTGTGAAGGAATCGTAATTTTCATAGATGTATTGAGAGGCAACAGTCAAAATATTTATTTCTTTAAATATTTCTCTGACAGATTCTCTAGACCGTAAATTATATATAGCGCGGACAGCTCTCTTTTGTAGAATAAAAATATCGTGAATGACAGCCGCAGAACCCCACAACAATAAACCACACGTCATTACACTATGAAAATAACTAAAATATACCAATCTTGCCGTTTCAACATTTGTGAAGAGTCTAATTTTCTTAACAGCAAATGCTGCAGAACTCAATCTACTTGACAAATTATCAATATGAGGATCCCATTGCAGTCGGGAATCTAGTGTAATACCAAGGAACTTTGTTGATTCCACCAACTCAACTTTTTCACAATTTACATTTATAAGTGTACTAACATGCCTCACATTAGGTAATGCAAACTTTATACATTTCGTTTTATTTAAATTAACCTTTAAATTATTATTATCAAACCACTATAGAACATTAACGAGAGCAACATTTACATCGTCAAAACAATCATTAACCCACTTAACTTTAAACACTAATGGTGGTGGAGGTGTCATAAGCAAATAATATTGCCTCACACAAATTCTTCGTAAAGTGAGAAAGATCATTAATGTAAATAAGAAAAAGCAATGGTCCTAATACCGATCCCTGAGGTACGCCCATAGTAATGGGTTGCCTTAGCAGATTTCGCTTCATAAATTAGTACTTTTTGAATTCTAGCAGAAAGATATGATTTTATTACATTAAGTGAATTCTTTGTCACACCATTATGCTCTAATTTCCCCAACAGTGTTTCATGACTAACGCAGTCGAATGCTTTTGACAAATCGCAAAAAATGCCGATAGCATCTTGTTTATTCTCCCAAGCATCATAGATATATCTCAGAAATGCAATTCTGTGGTACATTTATTTACCTCTGCTAAAACTGAACTGATTTTTGTGAAGTAATTTATTTAACAAAAATTGTGCAAGCAGTTGATTATAAATAATTTTCTCAAACACTTTACTTAGCGCTGTTAGTATAGATATTAGTCTGAAATTACTGGGATCAAACTGGTCTCCTGCGTAAATAAAGAAATCTATTGAATAAAATCAACATCAGACTTGGTCACAGATGGTTCTGTATCTGAAATGAAAAAAAAATATATGTTTGTTGTATGGGAACAAAGTCTTAGTAATAGGGTCCCATTTTACTCTTAGGGTATGACCCAATTTTTCCAATTTCTTAAAGAAAGACTATTTAAAGAAAGAACATATAAATGAAAATATTGTGAACATTTTTTGAACTGAACTTGTATGTTTAAATTGTTGTGTGACTAACTTTTCATATGTTTTTCATTAATATGCTAGAAAAAATTATAAAAAATAAGTTTGATATATATTTTTGGAGAAAATATATGTAATGCATATGCAAATATATGTATTTATGTAACACATTAGAAATGCAAATAAAAGGTTAGAAAAGTGTAAATGAAAAACTATAAAAATAAGCTTGTATTTGTTATAAAATAAAAAGTTTTTAATCGTTTTACTTATATTAATATAAAATAATAGAAAAGACTTTCTAGTAACATTGTCGAAGGTTGCATTTCTTTGGTTTTAAGCAAGCAGTGTTGCTAAATCTTTATTCTTTAAAGTAAAGTATGTCTTAATAAAATATGGTCATTAGTTTAATGTTATTTAATTTAATTCAGAAATGCTACTGCATTCTTATGAATGTGTGTTTTATTGAAGAAAAGGAGAATGTTTAATTTTAATTTACCATGAGAGTGCGGCTATTTTTGCGTTACTGAAGAATGAAGAACAATAGCAAATTATTTATATAATATGTAGGAAAAATTGCCAAATCAAAATAGTGTGGAAGATTGAGAATATCTGAGTTTTTAACAGGGATTTTGAGGTATGTCGTTATAATATATAGAATAGAGCAATAAAATTATTCATAAATAATTAATAAAATCACATAATTTTTAAATTGTATTTATATAGAATAAATTATAATCAAAGAGAAGCTTTTGTGCAATTTTAGCCTAATTCTGCTCATTCTCCTTTCATTTATTAAAGTTACTATTGGTCGTCTTCATAGTCATTTCATCTAAACCTAAAGCTTATTCAAAAGTTAAATTATACTAAATGTATTTCACTGATTATTGGAATGCAATTGGTTGATAACACTCATACTTTACTGTTCACTTCGCAATGTTGGTGACACTCAACATACGAGGGCGGGATGATAAAAAGCTAGCCCAACCCATATTTTGTATAATAATGATATAAAATCTCCTTAGTATTTTACTCATTGGTTCATTAGCTGCCAGTATTCTAAATTTCAAATCGATCATATAGTTTTTCTTTTAAATATTGACATTTCAAAAAGCATTGTTTTGTTTGTTCTGCAAAATGGATAAAATTGAGCTATGAGCTGTGATAAAGTTTTTGCATTGAAAAGGATTCAAAAGTGGAGAGATTTTTTCGGAGATGAAGCATGTTTTAGGAGAAAATGCTCCTTCATATGCGACCATAAAAAATTGGGTGGCTGAATTTAAACGTAGCCGTACAAGCATCCATAGGCATCTCTAAAGAACGGGCGCATTACATTTTGACTCAAGAATTATGTATGAAAAAATTATCCACAAGGTGGGTGCCGCGATTGCTTACAGTTGACCAAAAACGCATTCCACAAGAATCTTTGGACCTCTTTAAGAGCAATAAAACTGATTTTCTGCAACGGTTTGTTACTACAGACGAGACTTGGGTTCACCACTATATACCTGGATCAAAAATTCAGTCTAAACAATGGACGGAAAAAGGATCCCTGGCTCCAAAGCAAGCAAAAGTCGTAAAAGCAGTGGGGAAAATCATGGCATCAGTATTTTGGGATTCGAAGGGTATATTGATGATTGATTACCTTCCAAAAGGACAAAACATAAATGGCAAATATTATGCTGATCTACTGGATAAATTACAAGTGTCTATTTGTGAAAAAAGACCCAATCTGGCTAAAAAAAAATTATCTTTCATCAGG
The DNA here is from genome assembly GCA_918026875.4 of Diatraea saccharalis. Lineage (NCBI taxonomy): Eukaryota > Metazoa > Arthropoda > Insecta > Lepidoptera > Crambidae > Diatraea > Diatraea saccharalis. The sequence goes on along the minus strand of OU893343.1, from coordinate 20,219,735 downwards.
ATAATGCGCCCGTTCACACATGCCTCACTGCGGTGGTGAAATTCAAAGAATTAAATTATGATTTGCTACCACACCCAGCTTATTCTCCTGATCTGGCACCATCTGACTTTCATCTATTCCCTAAGCTCAAAAAATTTTTAGGTGGACAAAGATTAGAAAATAATGGTGAGGTGATGTCTGCCATGGACAGTGACTTGATGATTGATTATTTTAAAAAGATACTTGATCTATTTGGTGTGATATTTTGGAAATTAATGCTGGATAAAATGTATAACTGAGAAAAATAAACATTTATAGAATGTTGTTCAAGAACAACACTGCAAATAAAGAGGTTAACAACTTTAAAAAATATATAATTTTGTATCTGATTTCAAAAGAGATAATAAAGTCTAAGAACTTGAAAAAAATTAATAATTTATTTGAGAATTCTTAAAAGGTATTTTTGTTATTGTTTTGTAAGGTAACAAAATTTGGTATGCACTATATGTGTGTAACTGGTACTACTTTCATAAATAAAGTGTGAAAGTAGAGCATTTTTGTGTCCTCTTAGTTTTATAACAGGTACGCAGGTACATATTATTGTACAATACTCTTTTGTAGAGTTTGGTTGGTAAACCTAACTGAGAGACTTCAGTTCTGATACATTTGATTAGGTTATAAAATTTCACTTACAAAAAGATGAACTTACCAAATTCCGCAACGATAGACGCCAGTCCACCGTAAATAAACGGCCTCCAATCCCAGTCTCCCATGACAAACAATGGAAAGATTGAAATGTGAAATTAAAACTGCATTAATACCGAAAGAAACTTCAGCCGGTGGGTAAAATGACTTTCACAACAATATTCAATGAATAGCAATGACAAACGTACTAAGTCCAGTTACATAAATCCATTTTAATATATTCGGACCATGAAAATTAAAGACCGGTTATTTTTCTTGAAATTTCAGCTTAATTTAATATTTCACACACTACCAACACCTTAAAGTAGGTAAGTACTCTTTGACTTAGTAGGTTATCAGACGACCAACTTCCTAACAAAAAATTTCTTCGTAGAACGTGATTGGGAGCCAGTGATACATGACAGATTCATTCGTTTTAAATATATAGATCTACTATCGGCAAAGGCATTTAGCTATACAGCCCTGTTTTGGGTAGGTACCTAGCCGTCTTCCTAGTTTCCACATTATTTTTACTTTAATTTAAATTCCTTTTTTGTTTTAATACAACAATAACAATAAAGCAGACTGATAAGTCTAGCTTATTATTATTGTTGTATTAAAACAAAAAAGGAAAAACGAACACGTAAATGAAACACACATTTTTCCAATATTATTTATTGAATAATTTATTTTTTAACTTATTATATTTTTCACAGCTTTCTTCTGCATTCTCGGCAATTCTTAGCTACGTTTTTTTAGTGGCACAACCTTATGAAACTTTTCAAGGTAATCACATTTTTTTTAAAGAGGGCACTGATATTTGCATACCTTTTTATACACATATTTAAGTTTTTCTAAAATTTCAATTGCCTTTGGCCAGAAAGAATGATGCTCTTTTCCTTTATGCTTTTTTTGTTTATCGATGCTCCATTGACACTATCAAATAATTGGTCAAAGAATGAAACAACTTCAGCTGTATTTCTTAATGTTGTGCTGACGGGCCTGCCATCCACATAAGTTGCTGCAAATTAAAATATTCATACAATAATTGTATGAAACTTGATTCAAAACTATTAACTGTTAGTAAATTTCATCTAATACTCACAGAAATTTGCAGTGTAAGACAAAGCTGCAGACATATTTTTACACAATTTTTTACCTGCAAAAAGAGATATCATATTTAAAATTATCTTCATTAGAGAATCATTATTGTAATTTAAGTGTAAACTATATTAACTACTTGTTACATAATTAAAAATACAGGTCATTGAATCAACACTTGCTCTGATAGAGAATATAGAAGCTGAATACAAATTATTTCTTTTATTTATACTAATTTAAGTTATACTAATATAATAACCAATGCATTACCTTCATCATTTTAATTTTATCAGGTATAACTCATTGGTCATTTAATTTATGACGTAGCCCAGCTTCAGTGTGTTGACAGTCTGTCTCATAGACATAAATAATATCATGCCATTTTGCAAGTTTACTATCCAATATTAAATTTTTTGTTAAAAAATTGTTCCTGATGCATTTTATCAAGTGTGTAGAATCATAATGTTCAAATCCACCCCACATATTTTAAGAATGCCAACTGAAACAAAAATTTAAGAACTTCTTAAAACATAGATAACAATATAAAAATAAGAACCTTCACTACTTTCATTAAATCTATTAGTTTTCTTTCATATAAATATAATTCTCTGTACCAACCTGTGATTTCAATTTAAAATTTGATCACACTAAGTGTCTTCTTTTAGATTTTTGAGTGCTGATTGGAAAGCTGAGCCTTGGTCATATATTATTGCGATGGGATTAAGGTCCAATTCAACAACTTTTTCTACTACTAACTTTAAAATATTCTTGATGTACAGTAGATGTCGCTCCTTGACAGAAATACTAACATAAAGGCTGTTGCCACTTGTAAACAGCACCAACATAAATACAAGAGTATGATCTGCAAAATCCACTTTCTTTTCTTGGTGTTCTACAAATCCATTAATGTTATCTTTAATCCTTATTACTTTTATTATACGAAAGTGCTGTTTCTAATGACATCTCATCAAATATAATGGAGCATATTTTTTGGAGTTTCATTTGTCCACCTGAAAAAATAAATTCAAATAGGTAGGTACATATTATTATTTGGTAGTAATACAAAAAATTATAAAAGTAGTATGAAAAACCTTATATGGAATATATTTACCTCTTACATGAAGCCTGGTTCTATGATCGATTTTCTAATCATAGTATTCAGTGTAGTTTTGGATGATAAAATAAAAAATTTTGCTTAAAAATCAATAACACTTTGGACTCTGCTTTGATATTGATAAAGCAATTATCTTTTCTTCGGTAGTGAATCACCTCTCATGTTTATTTTTAGAGCACATGCTCACTTGCATTTCAAAAACATTTTTTGCAACTGTGTTCATTTTTTGTCGGAACTTTTCAAATGATAACTTTTTACAAAACTTAAAGGTATTTAAGTATTCTTAACTTTATTATGAAAGTTCAACTACGTCTTTGGCTTGTTATATTCTTCATAAATTCTCTGGTATAAAGGTGACAATTGGCTTTATTTGGTAATAAGCCTTTTCCTTTTTGTTTGGGTACATTTCACAGGGTCTGTAACATCAAAAGTATTCAGTGAATTTCTCTATTAGAACTACTATTTGATTGAAATAAAGATACACTAAAGAAAGAGACAGGTCTTACCAGATAATTTAGTTTGTGTCATATTTTAATCTCCAGAGCAAGCAACTAATTGAGTAAACTCAGTGGCTGCAGACACGGGAGTCTCAATTTGTTCTTTTAAAATTACACCACCTATGAAATCAATATTGATTATGTGTGTAAGATTAAAAAACAGGATATAATCTTAGATGATATTAGAAATATGTTATTTATATTATCAATTTATTCTCTGATCAAAATCACTTCTAGCGTGCCCGCTAGAATTAAGTAACTTAATGTCATTTTTCTTTATGTGTGTAAGAAAGAGAGATCTACTAGACTTTTTTAAAGCAAAAATCTATATTAAAATACACCAAAACTGCAGCATGAACTTTGTTATCTAAATAAAATAAATTAAAAACAAACCTCTGTTCAGTTCCACTTTCTAATATGTGTGGTCAACATGACTTTTTCTTGCATAGCTGTGTTCCCAAGTGAATATAATTTCTGTAATAAAAAAAATCTAATGAAGAATAGCGGTATTCCAAAACACAACATAAAGTGAAGATACATATCATTTTAATTACATTATCTAAAGGTAATAGCAGATTAAACCAGCCTTACCAGTATTGCTTGAAGAGGGTAGGCTGATTGAGAGCCCATCATCAATAAACAATGACGGATATGCATCACCCAAGAGTCATGATTTTGGAGTGATGAATCTTGGTACAACGTGTTTGCTACAAATGACACTTCTGCCTGGATTAAAATTTTCAGTACCACACACAGCACTAAGACATTGTAACCACTTGGAGAATCTTTTCTCGTTCACTAGAATCTTATAAAGAATAGCGTCCTGTTCGTACTTTAACAATGCGTGTAACACAACCATAACACAACACACCAATTTCTTAGGCATCTTCTACAAATAAAAATACTTCGAAAAATGGAGAGTTTATATTACAAATAAAGCGAAGACGGTAAGCACAAAAGAAACTTTACTCAATCACTTGTAATTCCCTGATATGTAGGTACATACTTTAGTCTTCTTCTTCTTTTATTAATGGCATATCTGCGCATTTCACACAATTTTGCCAATGTGAAATGAATAAATTAATTCCAACATGTAAAATGAATTAAAGATTGATTAAAACATTACTATCTTTACTCTTTGTTGTAATGACAGTTTCTGTCAGGTGTCATGTCTCCATCTACTGACAGGGGTGAGGGGCGTGAGGAAATGTCATACATCACTGGACCCCTACGCGATTGGTTTATTGTATGGCCCATCTGCGCTTTTCGCACAATTCCGCCAATTTCACGTGGATAGCCACTACACGATAGGGATTCTATACATAATTAATTTGGAAAAGAGATTCTAATATTTAAATAAATAATTATACACTTTCTATGTCGATAACGAACCTGAAACAAAACACATTTTATCGCATGCATCACGTTACACAACACAACACATATACAGGCATAACATTTTAGTAAGGGGGAAATAAGGAATGGTTCATTATAATTTTAACTTATTACTTAAGATAAATTTAATTAGTGTTTTTAAACAGGGTGTATTAACCAGTTGAAGCACATTTTTAATATTAATGGGGCGAGGAACTTCTTGTGGGAGTACATCATACAGGGAATACAAGAGTTTGGGGCAGTCAAATAGTGTGTGTTCTACAGATCCCTCATCTAGGCCGCACTCACAAAGGGGATTATCCTTAACATTAATTTTGGCCAAATGAACTGGTAAGCTTGCGTGTCCAATGCGGAGACGGCATAACACTGATACAACCTGTTTGGGAGTATGTTTCTGTTTTATGAACCAAGGTTTTGTTGGAATAGTTGGTTGGATGTCAAAGTAGTACTTTCCACTCTTATTTTTAGTGTTTGTCCAATGCGTCTCCCATGATTGCGATAGATGAGAATGAAGGAGGGGGATGAGATCGTTATATGTAAGTTCGGAATGACTAGTACAACCAGTGGAGATTGCATTCCTGGCACACGAATCAGCAGTTTCATTGCCGTGTATGCCACTGTGACCTGGGATCCAGCTCAGCATCAGTTCTATTTCTTTCACTTTACATCTAAGTAAAGCTTCTCTAATTTTGAGGATAATTGGGAAGCGAGATTTGGACCGCATGGGATTGGACGATATTGCCTGAAGGCAGCTAAGAGAATCGGATAGGATGATTGAGCGGTTTAAATTGTGTGATTCACAATATAAAATTGCCTCCAATATTGCGATTGCTTCACCCGTAAAGACTGATGAGGGTGGTGGTATTTTAAAATTCAGGACTATCTTATACTTGGGTATCCATACTGCCGCTCCAACACTCTCAGTATCTGAAATCTTGGATGCATCCGTAAATATTTGAAGCCAATGCGGCCAGTTTTTACACATTACCTCATTGAAGGATTTATTTGAACTGGGTGACTGTTTTTCAATACCCAGATTAAGTGAGATGGGCGGATCGAAAACTAAAGACTCGAAGCTGTTTAAAAACAAAGGGTTGCAAGGAAATTTTTCAATGGAAATGGATGGGCGGTGGAACTTATAATAACTAGTAACTATACAGGGTACTTTATGAGAAGAATTAGAATTTATATTTGATAAATGGGTCAGCTTGTCTAAAGAAGGTAACAATGGGTGATTTTCATTTTGTAAAACCTTAAGGAGAAATCTGTCACTGAGGTATTGTCTACGCAGAAAAAGTGGGGGATCGCCCCCTTCTATTTGAAGGGCATTGATGGGGGAGGATTTCATTGCCCCTAGTATAATTCGTAAGCACTTCGATTGGATTTTGTTGATTTTATCCAGAGCTGTTTTATTGCATGGGTCAAGGAGAAATGAGCCATAGTCAAAGTGACTACGAATTATTGCGTTATAAAGCAGTCTTTGAGTTACTGGGTGTGCGCCCCACCAGACGCCAGACAAAGCTCGCAAAACGTTTACGCCCTTTTCTGCCTTACTGGCAATATTATTGAAATGCTCAGTACCCGTGAGTCTAGAGTCAAGTATCATCCCTAAGAACTTTACTGAAGGCCTAATTTCTATTGTGAAGTCCTGAAATTTGATGTTCGGAGCAGGGATGTTTCGTTTCTTTGTAAAGATTACGGTGCTACATTTTGGTGTGGAGACGGATAGTCCATGGTCAGACAGCCAATCACCGAGATATGATAGAGCAGAGTTAAGTCGTGAAGTAGCCTCCGGTATTGATTTCACTGTGACGTAAAGGGCTACGTCATCAGCGTATTGTAAAATCTGGCAGAAGGGGTTCACCGAAAGTTCCATATCGAAAGTGTATAAACTGTAAAGTATGGGGCTAAGAACCGATCCTTGTGGTAGGCCTTTCCATACAGTCCTAGCCAATGTATGGTTTTGAGACCTTATCAAAATAGACCTGGACGTTATCAGGTTGCAAATGAATCGAACCAACTTCACTGGGATGTTCAGATGTTGCATTTTCTGCCTGAGCACCGGAATAAGGACGTTGTCATATGCAGACGATATATCCAGGAATACTCCAATTAGGTATTCTTTTTTCACTAACGCTAAACGGATGTCTGTTGTAAGAGTACTGAGACTGTCTAAAGTGCTATATCCTTTTCTAAAACCGAACTGTGATTTAGCAAGAATGTCATGTCTTTCTACAAACCACTCTAGGCGATTTTTCATTATATGCTCGACGACTTTTAAGAGAACCGACGAAAGGGCTATAGGCCTATAAGAGGAGTGGTCGGATGGGTTCCTACCCGGTTTTAGTATTGGAATCACAATCTGTTTTGTCCATTGATCAGGGATGAGAGCTTTATCATAAAAAAGGTTAATTAATTTTAGGAAATATTGTTTTAATTTATCTGGGGCTCTAATTAAAAAGGAGTATGGAATTCCATCTAGACCTGGAGATGTATCATTAAGGCCAGAAAGCGCTTTTTGAAGTTCTTCAAAGGTAAAAGCTCCGTCTATGATGTCTGTGGAGGGAAAGTGGATATTGGGGTTGATGGGAAGGCAGTCAGCATTTGGGACAGATGAAGGAGCTAATTTATCAGCAAACGCTTCAATCCAGCTTGAGGAATCGTTGGCAGTCAAGTTACGACGGTTGTTAGCTCTACGGAATCTTTTAAGTTGATTCCAGACTATTGCTGAAGGGGTACCAGGTGACAAAGATTCGCAGAATTTATTCCATCCTGTTCTTTTTTTTTGTTTGATTAATTTTTTAGTTTGAGCCGCAATTCGTTGAAACGAAAGGAAGTTTTCCATGGACATGGAATGATTGTATTTTTTTTCGGCTTGTTTCCGTCTTTTGATAGCCTCTGAACATTCAGAGTCCCACCATGGAGGAGATATTTTTTTTTTGGGTGCAATTTTTTTTGGGGATGTTTATATGTGCGGCGTCAATTAAGTATTCCACTAACGCGTCATAAGCTTTGGTACCATTTTCAGACGTTACTTTTGGAAGGCTATCTACATTACTGTCCAATGTCTCAGAATAAGCTGACCAATTTGCCTTGTGAAGTCTAAATTGTAATAAGGGGGGTGGCCGGTTAGTAGAAGGGGGACTATCTAATGTCGAAATTAAAATTGGGAAATGATCACTGCCGTGTGTACTACTTAATACGGTCCATGATATATTCGATGCCAGTGAAGGAGAACAAACTGTGATATCCACTGCTGATGGGTTTTGATTAGGGCGGTTCCTTCTAGTGGGGCTTCCATCGTTTAGTAGACAAAGATCTCTCTCATCTAATAAGTCAATAAGTTGGCAACCGAGGGAATCATTTGAATATGAACCCCATACCACATGATGTGCATTAAAGTCTCCCATAATTACTACCGGAGGAGGAAGTGTCATAATAATGGCTATTAATTCTGGGATAACAATATTAGGTGAAGATTGGGGAGGAATGTATATTGATAAAAATGTTATGTTTAAGAGTCTCACAGCCACTGCGTTAATGCTGTCACTGTGGGGTGGTAAGTTGATTTTATTAAAAGGGAGGGAGTAGCTGACCAGCAATGCACTCCCTCCATAACCGTCCCTCCTGTCATCCCGGAGGCAGGAGTACCCGGATATGCCATAGAGTGCACCAGGCACCAACCATGTCTCCGATAAGGCAAAGAGAGATGGGGAGAATTTATTTATAAAATAATTTAGTTCATGAGTTTTGGTATTAATGCTACTGCAGTTCCATTGAATTATCGTCGCCATTTTTGTTATTAGTGAGAAATTTGTGAAGTTGATTGATTTTTTGCGCAACGTTGGTCGGTACTGGGATGTCATCAAATCTATTTAGAAGGCTTACAACAAATGTTAAGAGGGTTTCTAACAAGTTATCATTTGGGGAGATTTCTATTGGTGCATTGTCATTATTGAGAGCGCAGCCATTTGGGAGGAAAGAGGGGCAGTTTTCAATAATAGCCTGATGGGCTAATCGATCATATCCCGGGCTCAAAGGGGTTCTAGAGCTTGGGGGAAGGAATACAGTTTTCCGATATGAAGTTGTACCTGTTGGATGTTTGTTAGGAGATGTTTGTGTGTGCTGAATATGGGGATGCCTCGATAGAGGAGATTGGGTTACATCCGCATAGGATCTTTTCACTGAGGGAAATCTTTGGGATGCTTCTTGGTATGAAATATTATCTTGTGACATGAGTATTTTAATTGATCTTTGTCGAGACTGTTCTGGGCAACTTTTGTTAGTAGCATAATGACAGCCTAAACAGAAAAGGCAAGTTGATTGTGCTTCAATAATACTACATGATTCCCCAGAGTGAGGTTGAGCGCAGCGGAAGCAACGTGGTTTAGACCGGCATTGTACTTTAATGTGTCCAAATCTGCAGCAGTTTAGACATTGTATAGTGGGAAAATGGTAAGCTTCTACTGGCACGGACGTATGGTAAACAAAAACTTTATTAGGGAGGACCTGTCCTTGGAATGTAAGAACTACAGTTTGAGTTGGTACCCAGGTCACTTTGCCATCTATCACAGTCTTTCTATTAAGTCGTCTTGCCTTCAAAATATGACCGCAGCTAACAGGGATTACTAACGATTCTACTAACTCTTCCATTGATAGATCAGATGGTACTCCTTTAACAATTCCCATGCGAGTAACATTGTAATTAGGTATTTGTGCAGTATATTTATAGATTGAAAGGAAGGAGTTGTTTATGAACTGATTTGCATCCAAACCGGTCATAAATTCAACAGAAATTCTATTGCGACCAACTTTTTTAATACCATCATTGACAATATTTTTAATCTTGTTTTTAATTAGTAACTGGCCAAACTTAATGGGATGAATTGATATGCCTGATGAGGGATCTGTTTCAGTTTTAGAGATATGAACAATAAAAGGGCCTTTATCACTATCAATATATTGTTTGTTAGTTTCGTTTATAGATGGGTGGGTGTATATACCGGGAGGGTTCTCTGTGACATCTGTCTGCCTAACCTCTGTTATTACTCTTTTGGGTGTGTTAGTCAATTCGGGTTCAATTTCATTTCGACGTTTAACTCCTGTCTGTGTGAATAGCGGAGGAGAAAGTTCCATCATTAGTGGAGTAGAAGGCCGATCCGGCGGATCCGGAGGTTCAGGAGGGGTCCTTTCCATTGATTATTTTGTAATCAGTGGAAAGGACGGGGAAACAGAAATCTATGACTACTTACCAATACCAGCTGTTAGTACTAAATATAAACACAATATTTCGTAATTCCACGTAGAAAATGGGCTAATATTCACTAAATAAACAAAGAAATCCCCATACCACGTGTAACAACATTACAATATTATACTGGTAATAGATAGCAAACTCAAACTTTAAATAGGTCACGATTACAGCGTCATCTATCCGCCAGCTAAAAAAAGTCACGCGTATGTGTGCGTGTATATGTGTGTAGCTAGCTACAGCCAGGTTTATTTGATCAGTGTTTTTTTTTTATAAGATAAATAGGTATATTTTTTCTTTTATATAGATTGATTCTAAAAATGTTTAATAGTTATTATTCATTTTGAGAATCAATACATATATAAAAAAAGCAAATGTACCTTTATAACTTATCGAAAAAAAAACACTTGGCTAATTAAACCTTAAATATAAAACATAATGTAAGACCGCAGATTATTTTTCGTTTTATTTGCTATGATTAAACAAGTATATCAGGAGTCATATTTATATGGTTTATGTTCAATGCTAACTATTATAAATGTTTAGAGCGAGTAAAATAAATCAATTAGTTTATTTCAATGAAAGACTTGTTATTTTTGTAGCTTTATTAACCATCTTATTTCAGACATTCGTCAGTGATCCACACACAGTTTTCTCTTCCTATCTTTATTTTTTGAAAAATGGTTATGAGCCTTTACCTTCATTTCATCATTTCTATCCCAAAATGAATTTTGCCATTGATTAAATGATTGATATTTTTGCACCAATTATTAATAAAAAATACTGCACATTTCTCTGTTATGAATTCTTTTAGTTGAATTTGGTGTTCTGTGCATTGTAAAAAATTTAAATCTAAATTAATCTTTATGATTAACTTTATATATGTCAAAATATTTTTTTTTTATTGCAATTTTCTTTTAAAACTTCTATTGTTTTCAGTATTGATAACATAGTCAAATAGGTTTCGGGTAGGATAGCACAACCAGTTTTTGTTTTCAAACTCTTTTAAAATTATATAAGTATGAAATATCTGCTTTTCTTTAGCTTCTATGTTGTTTTTACATAATAAACAGCTTATATAAAAATTTTTCTTTGCTAATTGTGCTATCCAGCCACTACAGTATCCAATTTTTCTACTTATTAAACTTTCTGTATTCATTAAATCAATGCATAAATGAGCATTTTCAATTTCAACTTCACATTCAGTGGGTATATCATCTACGTCTTTAGTCAATAGTTCTTTTAGTGTTTGCAGACAAACGCTATCATCCATTTCGCAATTTGATCCCACTGAATGTGAAGAAGAAATATTGTCAATAAGCAATGTTTTAAAGGCCCCCTCAAAAGATTGTGATGTAGGCATCGTATTGCTGCAGGCATGAGCCTTTATTGCCCCAAAAAATTTCTCCAATGCGTCTTGGTTGAAATTTCATAGCAATAATGAATTTATGCCTTTTGAATTCAAATAAATTAAAATTCTTTTGAAGTTTTCTACTGTTTTTATCCAGCTGGACAACGATGGAACTATCCCATGATTAATTCCATTATGAAACCTCATGCTCCTTAAAACTGGAAGGGTTTTGTTCCATAATTTATGATGAGGCGATGTTGGTGTCACTGCTGTCCTATACATTTTCCCCCCTTTTGGTTTGCTAAAGCTGCCATTGACACTGTCGAATAAGTCATCAAAAAACATCAACAGGTCTGCAGTTTCAGTGCATTCTTTTTCAAGAACTCCAAACTCTGCAATGAAAATATAATGTTTGTTTAGGTTTGTAATGGAAAATATAAGTTTTTAGTTTATAGTATGTATGTACTATGTATACCAGAAAAAAATTCTATAATAAATCTGCTCTCAAAAATATAATAAAACATATGGACTCTAAAATTTCATAATAATATTAATCATCATCATCATCAGCCCTTTTACGTCCCCACTGCAGGGGCTCAGGCTTTCCTTGTGGATGGTTAAGGAGGATGGGCCATGACCCTCCACGCTGACCCAATGCGGATTGGAGTGAATAGACGACTGTAAATGCAGCCGGGACCAACGGCTTAACGTGCCTTCCGAAGCATGGAGTAGCTCGAGATAATAATTTTTTGGTCACCCATCCCATGACCGACCCTTGCGAAAGTTGCTTAACGACAACGATCGCGGGCCGCGGCGCTTATCTACTACGCCACCAAGCTATTCTCATAATAATATTAAAAAATATCACCTGTCATTACTCCAATAGCAGCTCCAACAGTTTTACTTAACACCTAAGTGCAGTGTTTCACTCTCATTTTTAGTAATAATGATGGCACTACATGATGAGCTGTCAACTTAGGTGCCATCTTCACTCCTTTGTAGCCTGGGCATCTTTCATATAATTGTAGAATGTGATTCCACTTAGCAGTACATTCCTTTCCATTCATGTTATATTTTAAATTTTTTGTTAACAAATTATACCTGATCCCTTTTATTAAATGAGGTGGGTCATAGAGTGAAAATACTTTTTGTCTCCAACTTCAAAAAATCCTTCTGTATAGTGCTGCCCTCTTCTCAAATACATTTCGTTAATCTCTTTTGACAACAAGTTTATAGCAGCAATATTTGATGTAGTTTGGTCACATACTGCTGCTACCACCATAAGACCAGTTTCTGCAATTTTAATAATCATATTCTTTATTAAAGCTTTAAGTTCCAAAGCTTTAAGCTTTAAGTTCTTGTACTGCCACTGCAAAAATAATAGGCCAGTGGCTGTTTATATTTTTTAACAATGCCTCTAATTAAGAAAACAAGTACATGGTTACTGTACTATTTGCTTCATTGCTCCATTATCAACAAATCCTGTGATAATTTTTTTTTTTATTAAAGCTGATGCTTTAATACCAATAATAAATACCACCAATAAATGGCAATAGCACCATTGCCATTTCATCAAATACCAAGGTGCAGTATTTAAATTTATCTGGCATTCTCCTAACTCTGGATTTTAGGTTGTCAAATAAAATTTCATTTATGCCTGCCTTTAACTGGACTTTATACAACAAAGTCTGCAATGTTGGTCTACTAGGTAAAATACAAAATTTTCTTAACAGACGATACGCCTTAGGTGCAGGTTTGTATAATGATAGCGCTACAATCTTTTCATCAATGGTAAATCGATGCCCTTGCTTTTTCTTATTTCCATGTAACATTTGCATTCGGCAAAATAATTTTGCAGTAGGTGACATATTTTTGGAAATTATTTGGAAAGCAGAGGTTTTCATTAAAGATTTAGCACGAGCCAATTTTTGTTTAAAGCTCCTTTTTTGAGCTTCTCATTTTTTCAATTTATTCACAATTATTTTATATTGTTTATGGTCTTTTAGAGAAACACCTGCAACAAATTTCATGAAATGTAAATTAAAACCTCAAAAATAAATAGTTTCTTTTTTTGCATTACACACTGTACAAAAATATTCAGTTTTGTAATAAAATCATCTAGACTATGTCTTTTTTCAGATTTGCTGATTGTTTCCAATTTCATGCAGCAATTTTCAAATTGGATAATTGAGATATATTTTTGCAAAACATACCTTTTAATTTTCTTGGCAACTGTTGTTTGGCAACAGGTGTTTGTGTCTTTCCAAGGTTTGTATGCTGACCTGGAAATAATAACAAATAAAGTTATTTCGTGGATATCATTGGCTTATCAGTCTCTGGCTCAAAATATTAAAGATTGGCCTATGTTACAGAACATAGATTTGCAATTTTGAACAAAGGGACATTCAATTTTTGTATAACTATATGTTGACTCATGAATTTTCCTTTATATAAAAAATAATATTATATTTAAGATGATTATTTAACTATTTTAATTTTCATCAGAAAAACGTTTACCAACCTGATGTGCTGGCATGTAGTTGAGAAGGTACAAAATGTGAGCTACATGGCAAATCCGCACTTGCAACTATGTAAGGTTCTCCAGTTGATTGCGCTGAACATGAAGAAAAAAACATTTTATAATATTTTATTTTATAATAAACATTAAAAATTAACATGGAAATTAGGAGCATTATTTGAACAATGGTATAAGAAACTAGCTTTCGCCCACAAGGTCTTATATTGTACATATAAACCTTCCTCTTGTACCACTCTATATATTGATGAAAACCACATTAAAATACATAATGTTTTTTATAAGAACTCAGCTTATAGAAAACGTATTTGTTTTCTACTATTTCATTTTTACTTTAAACTTTTTATAGTTTGAAAAATTATTCACTGGTCATTGTTAATCACATATGAATGAATTTTAATGCATAGCCTGCTGCTTCCATCTTTAAATAGATAGGTAGACATTCAATATGCAGTATTATTTATAAATAATAAATTACCTGACATATGAAGTGTAGGCATTGCTATGTTGCAGTCTATTATTGGGATATTTATAAATAGATAGAAAATGTTTTCCACAAATATGCATGTTATTATATATTTTGATTGGATCCAGAGTTATTTCTCCACCAACATTGTCTAGCCATTTTTTAAATTTCTCTGTTTTAGTTCTAGGTTCAGGAAACCGGTGCAAAGGGATACCTGAGTAACATAATAATATGTATTATTCTCTGCTATTCACACAACAAATTATTAGTCCTTAATTATTTGTATAATGGATGAACAAATAACAATTCTTAAATTGTAGGCACATAATAAGTTTTTTAATGAATATTGTATTCTACGATAGCTCAAAGAAAAATACCTGAAAAACATTTGAATTATGAAACTCCACGTATAGGTATAAAAATCGGTTGAAAACTTTGTCATTATAGTACAATTCATAAAGTATTTATTGTACAAACTAAAAAGCACTTACCGCTATCCTTAGTCACTGAACATTAAAGTACACAACAACGGTTTTGAGCCATGATTTTTTGAGCAAAGTTCAAATTAAAAACAAGTAACATTTCGGTACGGGATATTTCAAGACACAATACGATTGCTAACACAATATATTTCGATTACACGGACGAACTTAATCAACTCAACGTGAAAAGCAGAAAAAGTTACAGGAACTTGCAAAAACTAACAAGCACACGGACATTCACTCAATACATTTTCAATTTGCGAAGTTAGTTTTAAAGTTTACCCACAATACCAAACCATTACATACGCGCCATTTTCAATTGATATTGCCATAGTATATGTAATATTACCACTTAAATTAGAAACATTTCTAGTGACAATTCTATAATTACTATATTATTCTGTAACAAGATATATTATTTCAATAATATTAAGTATCATAAGGCTTTTTAACTAAGTTTCAAGTAATGATAAACAAGATTTATTAATGATGCCTTTAAAAATTATCCCCAATTATAAACACATTTATTTATTGTGGCTACACCATGATTTCTATTTTAAAAGCTGGTACATAGATGGCACTGTAAAGTAAAAAAAAATCGAGTTCTAAGTTTGCAATCGGGTCTTGTTCGTGCATTTTTTAAAACAATTAATTTACCTCGACGTTTCGGCTACGTTACAGCAGCCGTGGTCACGAGGAGACTGGAGAACTGGCGGGTGTCGTCTTCTGATTTTAGTTGAGGGTAATCCGGTAATAATGTTTTTAACTGATTTTCAGATGTACCCTCCACTTGATTTTATTATACGTAAAGGTGGCGACACACTGCACTTACGGTATCCGAGAATATTGTTCGTGGTTGTTTGCGATCGCGACACTTATACATTTTTATAACCGGATTCCACGTTGGTGAGAGTTTATATCCACTTTCCCGGTTGAAATTGTTGTGTTTTTTGATTTCAACCGCTTCACGAACAATCCTTGGATAGTAATGTCGTTCAGTGGAAAGGACATGAGGTGTATGTAACTCGATCCAGTGGTTTGATCCAGATGATAATAAGTGCTCTGCAATCGCGGACTTCTCCACTTGACGATTTTTGACCGCTGCTATGTGTTCTCTTACACGTTCGGCGATAGTCCGCTTCGTTTGTCCGATATATGAACTACCGCAGCTGCAGTCAATTTTATAAACGCCAGGTTTTTGGTAAGGAATACTATCCTTTGGTGATCGCAATTGGTGTGACATTTTTGATAAAGGAGTAAAAATGGTGTCTATAGAAAATTTTTTCCTCAAAATGGAACCGATTTTGTCCGTTACTCCCTTAACATAGCCTAAAAATGCCCGTTGCCTGGGAACCTTAGGTAGTCTTTCCTTACACCTTCGGATAGGGTATGACCTCCTTGCGCTGTATCCATTTTTCCTTAGCACGTCCTGTACATGGGACAACTCATCTGCTAAGAAGTCAGTATTACATAATGCGTTAGCCCTGTTAATAAGAGTTGTCTCCACAGAACGTAGGTGTTGAGGATGATGATGAGATGAAGCGTGAAGCGTTGAAGGTAATGTTTGCCGCGATATAGAAGATAGCTGCCATCTAAACAACAGACAAGTACCTCCACGCTTCATCTCATCATCATCCTCAACACCTACGTTCTGTGGAGACAACTCTTATTAACAGGGCTAACGCATTATGTAATACTGACTTCTTAGCAGATGAGTTGTCCCATGTACAGGACGTGCTAAGGAAAAATGGATACAGCGCAAGGAGGTCATACCCTATCCGAAGGTGTAAGGAAAGACTACCTAAGGTTCCCAGGCAACGGGCATTTTTAGGCTATGTTAAGGGAGTAACGGACAAAATCGGTTCCATTTTGAGGAAAAATTTTTCTATAGACACCATTTTTACTCCTTTATCAAAAATGTCACACCAATTGCGATCACCAAAGGATAGTATTCCTTACCAAAAACCTGGCGTTTATAAAATTGACTGCAGCTGCGGTAGTTCATATATCGGACAAACGAAGCGGACTATCGCCGAACGTGTAAGAGAACACATAGCAGCGGTCAAAAATCGTCAAGTGGAGAAGTCCGCGATTGCAGAGCACTTATTATCATCTGGATCAAACCACTGGATCGAGTTACATACACCTCATGTCCTTTCCACTGAACGACATTACTATCCAAGGATTGTTCGTGAAGCGGTTGAAATCAAAAAACACAACAATTTCAACCGGGAAAGTGGATATAAACTCTCACCAACGTGGAATCCGGTTATAAAAATGTATAAGTGTCGCGATCGCAAACAACCACGAACAATATTCTCGGATACCGTAAGTGCAGTGTGTCGCCACCTTTACGTATAATAAAATCAAGTGGAGGGTACATCTGAAAATCAGTTAAAAACATTATTACCGGATTACCCTCAACTAAAATCAGAAGACGACACCCGCCAGTTCTCCAGTCTCCTCGTGACCACGGCTGCTGTAACGTAGCCGAAACGTCGAGGTAAATTAATTGTTTTAAAAAATGCACGAACAAGGCAATCAAAAGTTGTCTTACAGCAAGATGAAGTACAGCATCAAAGTGTAATATGGCTTTAATACAATTACAATGTTTTTTCTTACTTATTTTCAGTTTTTTGGATTGTGTGCGATAATAGCATATGCATTTGATGGATTTTTGAAGTACAAAGGATGGAAACGTGGTCTACCGCCACAGTGATTTAAGGAACGATAAACCTTTAAATATTTGTCAGTGGAGCACATCACTTTACCATAATATTTAAACTATCTGTTATAATATTACACATAAGATGTTGTTTTTCAGTGTTTTGCAACTAGTTAATGTGGTTATGTCTTTTATACCTTTTTTTGTTAAACTGTTAGTCTCACCGATGACTGTTTTAATAGATAATAATCATTATAGTTAAGTGCAATCAATATAATAAAGTTGCATTACAACTTTACCAATTATAGCCTTTAAGTATGAGATATATGAATCTTCAAAGAATCTAAACTTTACATAAATTAACTTATTTTTAATGTTTATTAATTTTAGTTGTTATATTACTAAGTCAATAATGTTGGTATATTGTATTACAAATGATAAAAATATCAACTGGATAAAGGAGTAATGAAACTGGAGATGATGACTGAGTAAAATTAGAATTTATATTTAGTCCGTCAGTCAAAAAATAGAAAAATATTAAATACATATTTTAGCTTCAGTTTAACAAGAAATGGCTTAAATCATAGGCATCATTCATGTTGTGAAGTGGGGGCTTGCTACATCATTATTATGCAGAAAATATACAACGGGTGTGATGTCATGTGAAATTTCAACTTAACGAACCGCCATAATTTATTGACCACAAAAACAAATTTTATTTAATATAATCTACCTGACAGACAGACGAAATTTATTCATCATCACTATGTTTATACTGGAATGCCATGGTTTCATTAATTTTTGATATCAATTAGATAAGTGTTATAATAACATTATCTTCAATGAAAAATGCTTAAATTTCTTTAATTAATTTATAAACATAGACCTTTATTTGTTATACAGTTGCACAAACAAATGTCATTAGTTTAAAACGACATTATCTATACAAATTTGACATTTATTAGAGCTTAAAGGCGTTGTTAAACCTTAATGGACGTTTGTGTAACTGACCAATAGTAATATGTTTTGCACTTTTGCAAACCAAAACGTCCAATATGTACTTACACTTTATTGTCTCATAAAAACGCTCCTTTTAAGGTGCGTGTTATCAATAGATAGTGTGTTTGAATTCGATGGTTTTTGGATATGTATTGAAAAACCATTGAATTAAAACACACCATTATGAGGGCAAAACATTTAATTTAAAAATAATGGAACAACATATTAAACAACACCATTTATTGTTATAAAAATTAAGTATATCAATCAGTATAGCATTTTTGAAATAAAAATGTATGAAATACACCTATTTATACTAATAATACTTTTAAAAATTTAATAATGGTATATTTTGATAATAAAATATTTATATTTATATGGGCAGTGGTTTAGGTACCTGAGTGCTTCAATGTTGATGTGTCATTTTAATGAAAAATGCGTTGATCCCAGGAAAATGCATATATAAAGTTATTTTTACATAAATAATACTCTGTAAACTATGCACCTACACATTTTACCATTTAACGTTGCTCATTCACTTGACTACATCTTTTAATGAATACTGCAGTATATAAAACAACAGCCGTGTGAAATATACCCATTTAACTTTTTTTAAATAATAAGCTTTAGCTTTAACTTAATGTAAAAATTAATCATGGATATTTTACGTTTTTTGTTGAGCATTAGCTCTGTATACATTTTTTAAGTTGTTATAAAAATACACTCTATACCAAATAATTTAATTTCAAGCGCAAGTAGACATTTTAGTTTATGTATATGACGACCAAAAATGTTGCCTTATTATGAATGTAATGTTTAATATTTAACTAATAATAAGTATTATTTTAACTTTTCTGATTTATGAGCGACTAAATCGCACCACAAGATAAAACAGTGCCTTTATATTTACATATTGCATTTCAAGTGTATTTTGGATATTATATTCACTTACTAAAGTAATTTACCTTATTTTTTTTTCTCACTATACGTGGTATTTTTAGAAATAATGTTCTGTTTTATTCTATATGCTAGTTTTAAGAAAACAGGGATATTTACTTCTTTAAATGTACGATATTTGTTAATATTTACATATATTGCTACATTAAAAGCTATTGGCTGCGCTTCGAAGTTTAGTTTTCTGCTCAATCCGATTCTGCTGCGATTCTGTAAAAATTCGAATCCACTCAGGTATTCGAATTTACTTCAAAAAACGGCATCCGCTAAAACTTGAATTATTAATAACGTTTTGTGGCGTTAGTGAAGTGAGTTTCGAAATGACATAAGAATAAAATATCCGAGACAAGTATATCCAATCGATTTTGTTTTGTACATACATTTACATAAAAATTAGAATCAATAGAATTTCTACACACGAGTGATTTCCAATTCGGGTCTGGGTGTTTACAGAATAGCAGGGCCGGTGTGCGTACCTGAGCTACCGCAATATGTCAAATTTCCGCAATAGATTTTTTGACTCTTACTTCAATGTAATAAGGTTTAAAATGGAGTGGTGATACTTGACAGTTTTGTATAACCATACGTACAGGTGCTTATGTCGGGGAGTTATTAATTAGTGTTGGTTTATATCAGACCTGATATAGATGTACCTATTTCTAGTCCAAATACCTACAGGACAATTCTGTTAACGTTTCCATAATTGTATGTCAATAGTCTCAACTACTTCAATTATGCCAGTGTACATTTTGACTTTGTACCGACCGCGCTTATTCCATACGATGTTTCTGCCCCGGTTAGAAAAAATCGTAGATCCGGGTGTGGACTTCATATAGATAGTGCAATGGCAAAATTTTACAAGTACTTAAGATTCTATTGAAGTGAGATTATTACGAAAAAAATTATTTTAAATTTTCTTGCTGTACTAACAGTTTTATATAGTTGGCAGACTTGTAACCACTACATTATTAGGCACCATATTTTCTAACAAATTAGACCTAAATTAATTCGCGCTTTATGCAATACTTCAAGCACCCAATTCTCTATGTAAAATGGAGAGAAATATGTGAGCTTCAGTGACGCGAATTTGCAAATATATGACTTCTAATATTTTGTTTAGGGTCGCAAATTGTGTAATCAAGTATTTAGAAAAATTAGAACAGGTGTGCTTAGTATAAAAAAATATATGATGCGTAAATCTGTTAATGAACACGACCAAATCTGAGTCATATTACATGGTGGACTGTAAATGGTTGTGTATTAAAAAAAAATCTACTAAATACAATTAGAAACACGTCAGGTTATGCAAAACTCAAATTACCCCACTCGATTATAAACCTAAAAACTTTAGAGGGTACAGTTCAAAATTTATTGTATAAATTTGACCGTGCCATGCGGCACTGTTCCTCGGATATAGTCAATATCATTGGCACATGCGAACAGTAGGAGTGTACAGGTTGTTAATATGTTACGGGGAATTACAGAGTTGTGCGACGAATTTTCTATGTAGCAACGTGTGTTAAGATTAGGGTCGAGGATGGGACGTGGGGACTTATAAGCAGAATATCTAATTAGAACGAATACAACTAATTTATTTCTGATGTATCAATTTATTTGCAGGGGAACCTCGTATAATCTTGTAAATTTTGTTTATCACATTATTCTTTACTCAAAAGAATTTTCTATTGTCTGCTGTATACAGCTACAGAACAGATAACATTCTAGAATATATTTTATTAATACAATGTTTAAAACGAAAAGAATCTGTTTTTTGATTATTTATTTTCATCAATAAAACATTTTGATACACATGTAAAGCGTTTTTATTAAATTACAACATGATATAAATATGTACTTAAAGTAATTAAATTGTAAACATTTTATATTTTTATCGATAATAAGTGTATGAATACGATTAATACATAATGCATTGTCTTGAGCTGTTAATACGTCGAAAGGTGATGGATTAAATAAAAGACAAGACTTACACATTCAGGGTTCGATGTATGATTAAATACTTCGTTACTCTAGTCATCACTAGATGGCGCTAGTATTTTGAAAACTAGCAAATACATTGAACAATTTAAGTTCTGATTGTTGTAATTGTGGACCAATCCCGATTATTCTTATTCTTTTATTGATGGCTTCTACATATTAATCTGCGACTGGTTTATCTATCGGCGTGACAAATCATTTAGGATAATTTTGACTATTTTTTTACATGTAGAAATTTATTTATTCACTTGACATTGGCAGAATTGTGCAAAATGAGCAGATAAGCCATTTATAAAAGAAGAAGAAGACTATCTGTCTCCTACGTGAAGTTGGCTGTATTGTGGTGACGCAAAGTGCCATCAAAGTTATGAATAAGACTAGCCAATCAAGGCTTTAGTTACGTGACAGACCGGTGATCTAAATAGAAAAGCGTTATTTATTCGCGTTCAATTTAAATTAAAATGAATTTTAATAATAAATAGAGCTTCTAAGCGTTTTATATTTATCACGATTTCATCATATAGAAAAATTGACACATACATGAGCAATATAAAGGGACGGACAAATAAATATTATATATAAATTATCTGGGTATATTAAAATTACAGACCTACGTCAAAGGACTATGCTTATATTTAAACTAATTATATACATTAAAAGTATGTAGTTATGTACATTATTCATACAGTTATTTAATATCACAAAGACTAGTGTACACTTAATAAGTACATATTCGAGGTAAAATAAAACATGCGCTATATATAATTTATACAAAAGGATAATTCTCGTTGGCAACAAGAGTTGACGATAATATACTTTTTCACTGCATAGAATAGGTATAAAATTATTAGAAGTTAAGAGCGACTCAAACGCAATGGTGCTTGTTAAGTGTGAGTGTTTTCACGCAACTCTTCTACCTTTTTTACCTCGCTAGAGCATCGATGATGCATCGTAAGCTGTATTTTAATCAAGTTAAAACTAACAAAGGAGATGTCCAAAAATGTATGAAGTCTAGACCAGCGGCTCTATCGCGAAAATAAAATCCAGAATTATCTGTCAGCACACGAAACTGATCGGACATACTCTGTCAGCAGACAGTCTAGGATTATGCAGATCAATCCTGTTTGCTTTGGCTTCAGCGGTAGATCTGGTCTATCAATGAAACGGACACTATAAACAATTAATAACCATTAGATTCGATTTTGATTTTTAGAAGGAATATTAAAAGGACATCGTAAAATACGTCATGGCGTAAGATAACATCTCTCACAGATGATCTGGGTAATTAAATCAAATTATGTGCAGATAATTTTTATTAAAATAATTCTTAGAAATGGTGTAAGTTAGCCCATTTTGGAACATCCCCTAATAAAGAGAATCAATATATATATATGTATATATATATACTGGCGGCGTAATTAATTTGCAACATCGTCAGACGTTATTTATATAACCGCTGCGTTGACTCATAGGTTTGCTAGTGCATACTTTACAATTGCTATTGAATAAATAAATTAAGACTTAAATAATATTTACAAAATAACTTTGGATCATAAATAATATAGCATAAATACAATATAACTAGTAACACAAACGATAATAATTGGGCCTGATAGCGCCGAAACACGATCACATTAATTAACATTATTTAAATAATTAACAAACGATTGGTGAAGTTATAAAAAGAATATTCACCTCATAGTTTTTCCTATCAATGTCAAGAAATATCTTTTCCGATAAATAATGAACCTTTATATTTCATCGCGGAAATTTGTTACTTAAAGTTGTTTACTGGGTTTTCCAATCGAAGCCTGCTCTGTACTCTTACGTTGAAAAAGTATTTTTTAACGCAAAATATATGCCTTTAAAAGGATACATCTGCCAAAAGTAGGCGGCTTTTTATTAAGTGTGTTTTGGCAATGGATTTTGTCTTTATGTTACTCTTTCCAATTTGTACATTATTATGGTATTTATTTAAGTGTAATCATGTTAGTGCCGGCGGTGTGAGTACATGAGGCTGCTTGGCGACAACTCGCTGGCCCTGAGGCAAGCGGCCGGCCTTCAGCGCGCGACCCTTCAGGAACGCGTCCGCCCCGCACGATACCATCGTCAAGTACCCGAAGAACTATAACAAACGAGGCGGTTTGGATTTCAACATATATGTAATAAAAATATTAACTTTGCACAAAATATAAAATAGTTTTCCATAAAAATGTGTAAAAAAAATTGTTTCAAAATAAACCTCAAACTAGAACGATAGCGTCAACTATAGACAACAAAAACAAAATGTTTATGTACAAAATACTCTTCAATTCACTGCAATTTTTCTACAAATATTACCTTTGTTGATTAGCATTATAATAATCGTTTCTAAATATATAAAAAGACGAATGTCCCCCTCCAAATTTCAAGTTTCTACGACCAGCGGTTTAGGCTGTGCGTTGTCTGTCAGTCACTATGTCAGGACATCTCCTTTTATATATGTATTAGATAATACTAAATAACAATGAGAAAACATTGAATTAAAATGATAAGTTTCGTTATTATATGCTTAATAATCAAATTCACAATTGGGTTAGCGTCCGCCCTTGGGGCTCCCGTGCTACTATTTGCCGCGGTTCCTTAGTTAAGTGGATTTATTTATATCCTTGTTTAATCGGGACTTTTCATCGTTAATTTCTCAGTAAATTGCTAACATACCGTATGTCGGCAGTGATGTAATCTAAATGACCGACCTACGGACCTTCCCATAAATAGGTCATGGCAAATTATGAAATCATCATTGTGCAGACCGAATTGTTATTGTATGAGTCATTCTTATTCCCACACAAAAAAATACTGGAATCTTTTAAGTAATTTAATTTGTACTTAGTCATAATTAAATAAGGCATTTAATTTTATCAGCATGACTTATCCAATCCCCTGGGTGTTCTTATGTATAGGAGACTGCAGTTTTATCCCCAATAATAATAATGAAATGCTTCCAAAAATATAGTTCTCACTAGCTGCCATGACACGCCAGCGAAGGTTAAATCATTTATCATCATTAATTGATTATCATCATTTAACAGAAATGAAATGCCTTTTACTATTGAGATTACGGGCGTACCTACCGCCGCATTTGCCGTGACGAAACAATAACGGATGGTATAGTAGATACCTAGTTATTCGGGCCGTTATCATCCTTTATGTTGGGTGCAGTTTGAATTCCGCTTATACTCGAATTTTTAACGAATCCATAATAATGAAAATATTAATATGCAATAAAAACAGAACGCTAAAGATTAAAATAATGAATAATCTAAAAAACCGGCTCAGTGTAACTCGGAGACGCACACAAAGGGTTCAATCATGAATGAAAACGCAAAAAATCTTGTTTGCGGTTGGTGGCCTTTAAATATTTATTTTATTCTGTTATAAGTTATTATAGCTAACACATCCATATAAATGTAATTTTCTCCACTCAACTTTAAATGTTAATCCACTAGGAGTAGAGTTTAAAATAAATTGTGGAAATTTGACATATTGAAACCTGACGTGCAGCCGTGTGTACAATAAACAAACATTTTATGTGCATGTCAAGGTACAGGCAAATACAAATACAGTCGTTTCAAAAAATAAGAAAGAATAACTGTGACGAGCTGTAACGAACGATTGTAATGTTATGCAATAAAGTTTATTATTATTATTAAATCAGTACAGATAATTTTGTTTTAAAATGAGGTTATAGTGACCTGTTATGATTGATGATAATAATTCTCAAAAATAACTTAATTAGGTAAATACATGTTTGTTGAAATTATTAGTCAGAAATATCTTGTGACAGACGGACAGACAGCGTAGTCTCAGTCATTTTTTAAATAATATTTTTTTGTAATCACAATTCTAAGCCAAACAAAACAAGTCTTCATGAAAAACAATGACGCTCCTTAAGTTGCGAACGGCAAGTTAACATACCGCGCACGTGCCTGTGCCGTATTTTGTTTAATGTGTCACTGTGCCAGAGATTGATAGTCAAGCTCCATACAAAGTGTACCATAACACCTGATTGTTATGCACTATATCTATGACGTAATAGATTAATTATTGTTTCCTCACTAAGTATATTTCAGAATAAACTTAAGACCTAGCCGGTTTGGGCACATTGTCTATTTTCAAAATGTTTTAAATAATCCCTTTCAATGCTATGTTAATTGTTATAGCGAATTATGGAATTGTGTAATATTTTAAGTCATTTGGACCAAATGATGATTTGAATGATCAAGATTCATTTTATTTAGTAACATTCAACCCTTTTGTTTTTAAATTTCTCAAAAGCTTACAGACATTTGCGTTGAACACGCTCAAATGTCAAACTAAAGGGCATATCAACAGATTGTTTTCTATTTATTCTATCAATATACTTATGTACAGTCAACAGCTTGTCATGTTATAAAAATCTATCAAATTTCTCCAATTGGTTTTAAGTACATTTTAAGTAGAGTTCAAAATCAATTGACGAAATTTGACATATTGTGGTAAGGCGTGCAGGCGTGTCTATGTATTACATTTTATATAAAAAAATATAATTACTTACCCCAGCTGCTGAATATGCCGCTGATCCAAATGCAACCACTATAGTGGACGCAATAACATATAAAAATACTAGTACTACATCCACAACTAATTCGATCTTGAGCCACTTAATATTGTGATATTTCTCTACCACATGGAACAAATAGCAGAGAATCAGACAACCCGCTGACCAAAAGGCGAGGTTGGCCACTATGTTGAAGTAAACTCCTCGTCCATTTGACCAGAATGCTGATGACTGTATGCATATAAATCCAATCAAACTTAAAACCTAGAAAACATATAGAATGCATTAGAGTATTCTATGCCAGCAATTCCTAATGAGTGTTGTGGGACTAGTGAGTTCCATTGAAAGTAAGCAAGTGTTCTGAGAAATTGTATAAAAGAAAGTCGCCTCCTATATCTGTACACTGAGATTTTTTAAACTACATAGTTACCTTTAATGTGATTTTACACCACAGATCCAGAGATTCAAGAGGATAGTTTATTTGTATAGTAAATATTTCATTTATTAAATAAATTAATTTCAATTCCCTATCTTTACTGTGTAGATTCAAGTTAACAAAATTTTTGTTATGCCCACTACTGTAAATGTAAAATTGCAAAGACTTGAAAACAAACTAAACATTAATAAGCATAGTTTAAAAGCTATTGAAAATTAACATCTTTAGATACTTAGAAAATTAATAAGATACTTACAATAATAATAATTTTTAAGACACCTTCAGGGGTTTTCATGTAAGTTAAATCAAAACGTATTTCTGTGATGAACACAGTATTGGCTGAACCCATAGACTGAACTGGAGCTGGTGGTAGGGGTTGATTTGGATATGTCATGACTGATTATGTTCCTGAAAAGGGATTAACATGTAACTATGTAACTATATGTAAACATTATATCAAACGAAACGAAGAATATCTAAACACAAAAAATATTTAAAAAAATCTAAAAACAATCAAGTGCATTTATTTTTATGAAACATGAAGGCTTTTAGTTGAGTAAATAAATCCAAAAGGCTTTAATTAATTGAACACTTACGTTTATTTAGAAAGGTTCCTTTAATTTAAAGATACGTCGTTCCAAACGTATGAACGAGCACATCACAACACAAACACTGTTAGTTCCGTAAGTAACGAGAGAGATAAGTTTCTATTTTTCTTTGGTATTCAATTGTGAACTAATATCGCATCAGATATGAGTCATTTTTCAATTTATGAAGACTGCGGGTGGCAGCGATATACACACATTACACTTGTTTACATTGTACTTAATAATTATTCAATACAAACTTAATGTTTTCATTTTATATTATTACTGTGTACTACACATAAATTAACATTTATAAATATAATTGTTTATGACACAAAACATAAACGCGAAGTAGACCCAAGGAAATCCAACGTTTTTAATAAATAAAACAAACTAAAATTAACTTCTTCTTTTTTTTTATTCATGTCCTATTTGCGTTTACACAATTCCGCCAATGTCATGTCTCGATTATGGTTTATAACATGCTGAGGCAAAACAGATGAAACAACCAATGGACTTGATGGTAGCGAATCAAAATAGGAACTTTCTGCAGTTTAAAGTGCTCCTGACTGTTTTCGTTGTGATCCTAGAGTCACCAAAGGATCGTCAGGTTTGGTATTTACTTCTGGTACGATTATTAACTCTTCTTCAAGACACCTCATCTCTTTGCGCCTTATTTTCAAATTGTATTTGTTAGAAGATATTCTACTTCTCTTTCTAGAAATTAGTTGTTGGTGGGGACTAATTCAATTACAGACTTTCCTAGTAATTCCTGGGTAGTTTGACTAGGATCGGCTTCCACTATCTCTCTTAATTCATCGTTATTCACCTGTGTGGATGGTCTTCCTCGTGAGTCGCTCTTCAAGTCAAAGTTACCATCACGAAAGCGTTTAAACCAAAATCGCACTGTGCGTTCATTAGCAGATCCCTCTCCAAGCGCAACATTGATATTGCGGGCTGTTTCTGTCGCGTTACTTCCGCGTCGGTAAAATCACTCGAATTTTCGCAGTATCCATCTTTCTTGTCTAAGTTGAATAACAAAAACATTTGAAAGTCGATATTCAAATGTTGCACAATTTTTAAAAGAAGAACATCATAGAAACCATTTGAAAAAAGTTTCTTTCGGAAACCTCAAACCATGAAGATTCTATGTCAGTTCATGGAACCTATTACAATAAAACGGCAATTTCATATTTTAACCCCTAATAATTTAATTAAAAAAAGTTCTGAAAACAGTAACAACTAGGTACCTAAGTTAGTTTTGTTGCAATTAGTTGTTTGTAGAACTTACAACAACAAAACTATATCAAGTTTCAGTAATATTTTTATATTATGTTTAGTGAATGAATCAATGGGGTTTATTAATGAGCAACAAAAGTCATAAAAACGATAATTATAATTAAAATCCATTTAATTTTCTATATACTTACAAGATATGTATCAAATATACAGTGGGAGTGAGTCTACACCGGACTACTTAATTTCGTCCACTTTATTTTATTATGTATGAATATTGATATGTCAATGAGTATGTAGGATTTCTGATATTGTAATGGAAAGTGACTTCACAGTCTAATTAAGTCACATTCTGATAAGACTTCTCTGTGTGAAATAAAACATGGCGTAAAAAGCAGCCCTTGCTGAGTTTCTTGCCGATTCTTGTCAGTACAAGATCTCTCGCCTTAGTTTTGTGAACCATTGGCAAAGTTTTCGACTTTCTTAAGTACTATGTAAATATCATTCGTTGTGTGGATGCATAATGACATGCAAATACAAGTTGAAGTTGAATTCTGCGCTCTGCTTTTTGTTTTTCATTTCAAACCTGAATTCGGATGAAAGTTACGAGCAACCAAAAGGTTGGCTCATCATCACTAATGTTGACATACAAACATCGTTCCTTTACACGTAACATAATAAACAACTTAAACTTACTATTAAAATAAATAAAAATTAATTTGAAAGTTAGATATTATAAGAAACACAAAACGATGTCATACTTATAATATTCGATACTTAATTTACTTTTAATACGTCAGAAACAAAATTTGAATGAATATCATAAACAAAATTCGAATATTGCCAGTGACATCTAGTATGATTTCAAGAACTAATTTTTATTTTTTTTTATTTCCTCATTGTAGGGTAATGGCTCTATATTCATTCTTTTTAATTTAAATAAAGACTGATTTTTATGAGATTTTCATTATAATATGGTTATATTAAACCTACATCATTTGATATCTTTAATGAGATATAGTACAAATGAATATTCAAATAATTTTAAACATTAATAATATAGATTTTCTATGATATCCCAATCACAAATTTTAGAAGACTAAAATTAGAAGCTATCTTTAGTAGTCTTTACCCGACTTTACTTTCGATTCATATTTACGTCACTCAAAATTTTAATTCGGAAAAAAGTATGTAATTATAACATTTTGTTTTAGTGTATTGAAATAAGTTATAAGTGAAAGTGAATTTGTTTGTGTAATACCTAATTGGAAATATCCAGGTAGGTGAAACAGTTGCTTATATATTTTGTTAAACCTCACGTTTATTTTCGTGCGAAAATACCTACTTGATAATAGTTATTTTAGGTAACTTCTGACGATCAATAAATTAATCGTCTGTTTTACATTGTTTTTTGATAAAGACCTGTTTAGTTCAAGTATAATTTTTAAGTCGAATCTAAAACTCATAAGTATATAAGGTAGAAGTTATCGAATTTTCAGTTTTCGGAATAGTTAACATAGGTAAGTCACCTAAAACGTGAACTGTTTTAAATATTAATAAAAATTATTAATAAGACTCTGATTTTTAAAATTTTTGTTTGTCCATATTTACTTTTTATAAATTTTGCTTGCATTATTTTTGTTTGTGTTGTATAATATGTTTATTCAGGGCTTCTTTAAAAGTGGGCGTCATTGTATGCATGCATGTGGAATAATTCATTAAAAAACAAAGATAACTATATTTTTTTTTACAGTTTGCACTAATTTACTGATTACAGCAATTCATAAAAATATAGGAAATAAAAATGATGTTCTATCTTCTGTACAGAATTTGAATAAGTGACCTCATAGATTTTGTTGATATATTTTTTATAGATATCAGCAGATTATGTAAGGTCTTTCTGAAATCAATTTTGAAGTTAACTATCAACAAATTAAGGCATAAATTGTTTTGAAAAATTTTAATAATAGCAAAAGTTGGGTATTTGTTTTTATTATACATTTACAATTGATAGATGCTTTTCTATATATTTTCAAATTAAAAGAAATGTTTGTAGTTAGTTCAATTTTGATCTGTATTGTAACAGTCTTGTTGCCCACACAGTAATCCATCATGGCAGAGGTGTCATTTCCTGGTCAACACACAACCACTACCACTGTGACATCGAGCACCATAGTTCAGACTAACATTAGGTTTGATCCTCAATATCTCAAGACCATACCTGGAATACTTAAAGTCATACAAGTGGTAAGTTCTTAGTTCACTGATAGAGGCTGAATAATTATATCACTAGGCGGAGTTGGGCTGGCTGGCATAAAACACTCAACTTTTCATGTACAACAGACCAATAAAGATGTTTTGAGTTTAATGTCCTAACTTAACCAAACTGTAATCAATGATTTTGAGTTTGATATTGTCATAATATTTCTATAAATTAGGCAAAAATAAGAGGACTTATAGCAAATTATGAAATAAACATTTATTTTTATGGCTATGTTCAATGTATTTAACATTATTTCACACATTTTTTTTATCTTATACCTTTAAAAAAGCAATTGCTGTATTGTACTCTTAATCTCGGAAATGGCTCCAACCATTTTCATGAAATTTAGTCTGCAGGGGTTTTCAGGGGAGATAAATTGATTTATTTTTATTTTATAATGTATTTGGGAAACAAACAATATTATTACACAATCAAATAAAATAATATTAACAATGTCACAAATCAATTAAGTTTCCACCATTAATTAATTCACAAGAGCATGAAACATGTTAATTGCTAAAAATAATTAAACAATAAAAAAAATGAAACAAACATTGGAAAATCCCAGATTCACAAATTAATCATTGAGTATTTCTCTCAACTTTTTCCTATAAATATAAATGCTGTTATTAAAAATGTCAATCGAATTAAATTTGTTATTATAAATACTACAAGTTCTATATAAAAATGTGTTTGCAGTGTAATTCGTTTTAACAAGAGGAACACTGAATAAAGCTCTAGAGCTCATCAGGGGACATTTTATGTAAATATTACTGATAAGTGAGGACGAATCAATCAGATTGTTTAAGATTCGGCACAGATTCTAGGATTTGTATCCCGCTTCACTAAAGGTTTTAGACGTCCAGACAGTCTTGTTTATTTATACAATGCTCTTGTCAGGGGCATTCTTGAATATTGCAGTGTGGTTTGGAATCCAATTTACAAGGTTCACTGTTCACATCGAATTGAGAAGATACAAAAGAAATTCACGAGGTTACTATGTTTTCGGTATGGGTCAAAAAGGACACTTGTATCTTACCAAGATAGACTAAAAACATTTGGTCTCACGAGTCTTGAGAGTCGCCGCAAGTGTAATGACTTACTATGTTTGCACAAACTATTACACTCTGATATTGATTCGCCAACTTTGTTATCACATCTTAATTTCAAAACTAAATTTAGATCTCGTGATGTAAGTCACTCGGTGTTCTCCTTGAGGGTATGCACAAATAATTCCTCCTATTTCAATCCACTTGTTCGAATGTGTCGCTGCTATAACGAAATCGCTGTGCTTGACAAAGATATCACTTTTCATTTGTAAAATTTAAAAGAAGCGTAAGAGAGCTTTGCACCTAAATAAGGAATAAAACAATAAATAAAATAGGGACTTATCAATGTTAAAACGAATTTTCTTTTCTTTTCTATAGTTTGTAAAACATATGTATATAAACATTTTATTTTATTAATTTTATGAGACAACTATAATTACCATGTTGTGTACGCATAGTTCTAGATTGTAGTCCAGACCCAATTAGTTTGTCAAATATGTATTTACTTTTTATGACTGTAATCTGTTTTGTGTGCCTGTATAAATAAATAAATCTTATACAGAAAAATCTGATCCCTCTCGCAGCGACGCTTGCATAGGGACTTTTTGATAAGTTCATCACTATTATCATTGCAATGCAAACATCTAAATGACATATGCTTTAGACGCATACACACTCAATAAATTATGTAATTTGTCTTAGTTTTACGTTAATTATTTTTAATTTACCTATATGTTATAGATAATAATTTATGTATCCATTTGTACCCTCTGCCTTTGATTTTTATAATAAAGTTAATGCGGGTGGCTGTCGATTGCGGTACACACATCGCGCTCATACGTCCCGCCTTTATTCCAGTAGCTTCTACACCGCGACCGCAACGACAGCTTTCCGTATGCTCTGGATCAAATAGTCGTTTTCATTTTTCCATCTTTTACAAAATTGATCCATCGAGCCAAATCTAGTAACCAGTAACGTTTATAATAATTAATCATGCATCGTACACCACCGCGCGACAATATTACGCAAAAAGACCGATTAAAATTAACGGAACGATTAGAATGTGCTTCCGAGCACGTGCTCGCTAAGAGCAACAAAATGGCGGTGCCGGTGCCAAACGACAATTCATCCTTGAAAATACATCCAGGACATTGGAAAGCGACTTTTACGCGACAATCGGTGAAGAATGAGTCGATGCATTCGTCAAAAAAGTCGACGTCATCTCAAGCCCGCCGCAAACAGCTTGAACTAGAAGCTGCTCAAGCCAAAGCGAAAATTGAAATTGAATTAATTAATAAGCAGCTAGAAGTCAATTTAGCTCTAATAAACGAAGACGACAATCGATCCAGAAGTGGATCACAATTTAGTAAAAATACGGACGCCAATATATGTTCACGAGTTGAGGATTGGCTGGATCGCAGCAGCATAAAGCCGCCTAAGCTGGAAGACAATGCAGCAGCGACGGCTACAGAGGCAGCGCAGGCTACTAAAGTTATAGAACCGAGTCACGCTATGGCCTCCACCCAGCCTGTCGACAGCATCCTTCAGCTAGCGCACACCCTCAAGGACATCATGGTTTCGTCTTCTAAACAGCATGAAGATAGTCTACTCACGCGACTGTCTACCCCTCGTGAGCTGCCTATTTTCAGTGGAGACTGTATAGAATGGCTGCACTTTAAAAGTGCCTATAATGAAACAACTCGAATGTGTAAATTTACCGAGTCGGAGAATATATGGCGACTACGTCGTGCTCTAAAAGGAGAAGCCAGAGAAGCAGTCACTGACCTTCTAATAGGTAATACTTCGCCATCACATATTCTCGAGGCACTAGAATTACGATTTGGACGGCCAGATATCATAATTCATCATTTGTTATACCAGATGAAAAAGTTGACACCGTTACCTAATAATTATCAGCAAGATATATTCAATTTTTCCATAAAAATAAGCAACTGTGTGGCTACGTTACGTGCTATTAATCAGAATGATTATCTATGTAGTCCAGAATTGTTATCTACTGTCACATCAAAGCTTCCGAGTACACTTATTGGCAAATGGACTGAATATGCGTACCAGAAATTATATGAAAAACAATCGAAATTGGAATTAATTGCATCATTCCTCAAGCGCGAGGCAGAAATTATATCCGTAGTAGGTATGATACAACCACGAGAATATAAAAAATTTGATCCTGTTACCTACATACGCAAGCCAACAGCTGATAACCGGCATAATAGTAATAATCGATCTATACTCGCGACAGCCTCCACAAATGACATTAATGCAACTGTATGCAATTTTTGTAAGAAGTGTTCACACACACTAACGAGTTGCCGTGTATTTAAGCGAGCTATGAGAAAGGAACGTTGGAGATTTGTTAAAATGAATAATTTATGTTACTGTTGCCTATCAAATAGACACGACAAGAACGAATGTCCAGCACCGCTATGTAATATCGATAACTGCGGGCTCGCACATCATCATTTGTTGCACTACAATAAATCTTCTTCGAGCCACACCCCATCGGAAACGCAGCCTTCGAATATAAACGCCACCACCGGCAGCGCGCAGGCCCTGCCGCGCACAGCTGCTCCGCCACCGCTGCGGGCCGATGCTGGGCCGCTGGCTGCGCAAGCCGCCGCCGCCGCCGTTACGCACGTATCGGGCCCTGAGTCAACGCAGCTCGCGCAAGCGAGCGAGGTCTCCGCGCCCGCGCCGCACGTTATGCTCAAAGTGGTAAAAGTGAATCTCAGTGGACCCCTCGGTATTGTGAGTACATATGCTTTATTAGACGATGGTGCTGCGATATCAATGATAGATAAGACTCTAGTACGTGAATTAGGCTTAAAATCTTTTCAACCTAGTCCTATAAAATTTGTTGATGCCTTCGGCTTAGAAATTTTTCAATCTGATGCTCCTAAAGTATGTACAAAAATATCTAGTTTTCATGATAATAATAATGTATATGAAATTACTTTACGTCAAGTTGATAAACTTAAGTTGCCAAATCAGAACTTGTCTTTAGTAAATAATATTAATTGTGATAATTTTTCGCATATTAAACGATTTGTATGTAAAGAGTGTGTTATGCCTCGCCTACTGATCGGCCAAGATAATTATTTCTTAATGGCTCCCTTAGACATATTGCACGGTAATGAGCGAGAACCTTACGCGACTAAATGCCGATTAGGATGGACACTTCACGGCTGCATCGGTCGCAGTCACACTTCCATCAACGGACACGCGTTCCATCTTGCTCACTCAGAGTTCCTACAGGTAAGTGATAACATTGTAGGTACTGATAGTATGAATGAGTTGACTGATTTAATTAGACGATCGTATGACTTGGACTGCATAGGAATATCGACCGTCCGACGTGAGAATACGGCACACTTGAGAGCTATTCGTATTTTAGACGAAAGTTCACGCAATATTGGTGATCAATGGGAGGTCGGTCTGCCATTCAATAAGGATGTTTTTTGTATGCCCGACAGTTACAACTATGCCTTATCACGTTTGAAAGGTTTATTAAAGAAGTTCAAAGCTGATGATTCTTATGCAAATAGGTATCGTCAAGAGATACAGAAATTATTCGATCTAGGCTACGCTCGAGAACTTAAAGAAAACGAACTTAAAGCCAACCATATTTGGTATTTGTCACATTTTGGAGTACAGAATTCAAATAAACCCGACAAATTAAGATTAGTTTTTGATGGTGCAGGGAAAGTTAACGGTGTTTGTTTGAATGATTATTTGTTAACCGGTCCCGATCTGTACAACTCTCTTTTAGGTATTATGTTACGCTTTCGTCAACATAGGTATGTTATAGTTGGCGATATAAAGGATATGTTTTTGAAAATAAAAATACGTGATAATGATCAACACGTTTTGCGATTTTTGTGGCAAGATAGTTCCAATAGCAATATAAAAATATGTGTAATGCAAAGTTTAATTTTTGGCGCGACTTGTTCACCATTTATCGCACAATATATAAAAAATAAAAACGCGTTGAAATATCAAGATTTATATCCCGATGCCGTAGACGTAATTATTAACAATCATTATATGGATGATTGTATACATTCTTGTGACAATGAAAGGAAGGCTATTCAACTAGTGCGTGATATCACTTATATTCATAAACAAGGCGGCTTCGAAATAGCACGATGGTCAAGCAATAGTAAACAAGTGCTGTCGGCTATTCCGCCTGAGGCACTCGCGCATACTGCAATTGATTTTAGTCAAGGTGCCACAAATGTCACTGAGCGTACACTCGGTTTAATGTATTATCCGAATGAAGATACTTTCGGATTTAAGATTTGTCTTGCTCGTCTTCATAATGACGTTCTAAATGGTTATAATAAGGATTCCAGATAACTGAGGCATACTCCAAAATCGATCTAACAAAGCAGTTAAACAAAAGAGTTAAAGTAGAACAACGTTTGAAGTCTCTGCCGATCCTGATAATAAATCCCAACATCCGAAATGCCCTTGAGATTATAGTATTAATATGGTTGTTAAACGACAATTTGGTACCAAGGATAACACCTAAATCCCTCACCTCGGTAACGCGATTCAAGGTCCGATTAAGTAAATTATAATCATATAAAACATTTGTCTCTATCTTTCTCGTAAAACTTATAATAGAGCACTTTTCTATATTTAAATGCAAACAATTATTTTCGCAATATTTTAAGCATCGTCTTTTCACTCTCTCCAATGTATCCACGTGTACAGTATAATGGCCAAACGGGACTACAATATTCCAGCATGCTTCTAATTAAACTAGAATAAAGGAACAACACACTACTAGGACTTAAAAGTCCTTAGTTGTCTTGATTATAATTTTCAGAAGCCTATAAGCGCTCTTGTTTATGTGTAAGTAGTGAAGACGAAAACTAAGTTCTTCGTCGAAAAGCTCTCCCAGATCACTTATGACATCCATTAATGTTTGATGAACTTCTTCTTCTTGACGTCGGGTGTTTTCCGCAACTCGACACTTGGTGCCTGTTTTGCGTGCAAACAGTGGAGGCCTTAGTTCTGCCAACCCAGTTCATCCGAGAAGGATTGTAATTTTTTGATGTCCTTGCACGTGTCCAGTAGTGTCTTTGGGCTGCCCAGGTGTGCAGTCCCTTGTCTGGTCACTCCTCTGCAGTGCAGCAGTAAGCTGGCTCTGCACAGTGGACTGTCAGAGATGCTAATATGTTCAGTATAATAAATAATATACGTAATTAGAATCGCACGAGTTTATTTGGCTAGGTAGCCAGTCTAGAAGTGACAATGCAAAAATACCCTCCACTTAATTAACATTATTAATTATAATAATGTAAAAAGTACCTACATCAAAATCAATACAATATTGATATATGACATTCCTTCCCCTCATATAAAGTACAAACATTAATTCACTAATTCGGTATATTGCAAGCTTAGTATTTTAATACAACTGACAATCTATATTTAATCATGAATAGCTATAAATATTCTTTTAATTATTAAGTAATAACTAGAAATAATGTCAATGAAATAATCAAATACAAATAATAATGATCTTTAGAATAACTAGGTCTTTCATAAGGTATTTTAGAATGTATATGGAATTTTTTTTTAATCTTTCCACCAACTGATTGAGGCGCCTCGTCTGAAACAGGTATTACCAACATATCTGACCACTTTTCAGAATCAGAAATTTCTATAATCATATCATCTTCATTTTGTTTATTTTCACACATTTCATTATTCTCATCAGTGCTTCTTGGTTGTTCCATATTCACTGGCATTGATTTTTCAAATGAATCTTCTCTATTTTGTGCTGATCGAGGTAATGTTTTAAACATTTGATCTATATGACGATTAACTATTATTCCTTCTTCATTTTGAATTTCATAATTTGCTGGACCTTTTTTAGATATTATTTTACCAGGTAACCATTTCGCCCCCATGTTACTATAGTTTCTGTACATCACTTCTTGTCCTACGTTTATTTCTCTTTTTTTCTTATTATCATTGTTACTTGTAATCTGCTCATCAATTCTTTTAAGCTGACGATTATCTGGATGTAATGTTTCTAACAAAGTGCGTAGACGCCTTCTCATTAGCATTTCTGAAGGACTTTTATTTGTAACCGTGCATGGGGTCACACGTAGACCTAATAATAGATTTGGAATCTTAACATCCAACGACAAATTATCCATTTTTCGTAGTTTATCTTTAATAGTCTGTACCATACGTTCGGCTAACCCATTTGTTGCTGGATGATAAGGCGCTGTGGTTATATGTCGAATTTTATTAGCATCCAAAAACTGTTTCATTTCGTTTGATACGAAAGATGTGCCATTACCAGATACTAAAATCTCGCATAACCCATGTGTTGCGAAAGTCATTATTAGAATTCTGATAACCGTGTTGGAAGTTGTGTTGTTTACCACAAACAATTCTGGCCACTTAGAGTATGAGTCTACCATTATTAAAAAGTATTTATTAGCAAAAGGACCAGCAAAGTCAATGTGTATCCTCGACCACGGTCGAGTAGGTGTTATCCATTCATGAGTGGTTTTATAAGGCATGTGCCTATTCTCAAGGCATTTTGAGCACCCTGCTACTGATGTTTCAATGTCATTATTAAGTTGTGGCCACCATACATAACTCCTGGCTATCGCTTTCGATTGGACTACCCCCGTATGTATTTTATGTAAAACATGTAATGTAGCCTGTCTTAAAGAAGTTGGTACTACAACTCGACTTCCTAGTAGTATACAATCATTATGTAGAGAAAGTTCTGCACGTTGTAACCAAAATGGACGTAACTCTGAGTCAGCTTTTTTAACAGGCCACCCTCTCTGTATGAAATGTATAATTCTACGTAGTCTGATCACGTTCTGTTTCTTTAGATAGAACTTCAGCGTCATAAGGTAAGTCTTCGGGTGTTTCAGCCATTAAAAAAATTTCATGTAACTCTGAAACTATCCGAAAATGTCTGCCCATGAGATAATTATGAAACTTTGTAATGCCAAACATTATGGATGTAGCTTCTTTGTCTAGTTGAGAATATCGTCGCTCATGAGAATGTAAAGTCCTTGAAGACAGTGCTATAGGACGTTCTTGACCATTGTCCATTTCATGAGACAAAACTGCTCCCACCCCATACTCGGAACTATTTCATGTAAGAATAAGTGGTTTATGGACATCGTAATGCACCAACGTTAAGTCAAATGCTTATCAAAAGCGTTTTGTTCTAGCTCATTCCATTTCCACGGTTGTGTTCTATCTAATAAGCGATGTAATGGTTCAAGTACAGTTGATTTATGTGGTACAAACCGCTCATACAAATGATATAAACCCAGAAAAGCTTGAAGTTCTTGTTTATTTTTCGGTGCCGGGGTATTACTTATTGATTCCACTTTACTCGGTGCTGGATGGATTCCCTCAGCGTCGATTACAAAACCGAGAAATTCTACTTTTTCTTTTGCAAATTTACATTTGTTTTTGTTTAGCCGTAAACCAGCCTCTTCAACACGTTCTAATATTTTATCTAGTCTTTCCAGCATTTGCAGCATAGTTTGCGTTCGTTCTAACGTTCTAATACGTTCTAATATTTTATCTAGTCTTTCCAGCATTTGCAGCATAGTTTGCCCGCTTATTATAATATCATCGATTAGAACTGCCACTCCAGGTATACCAGCAAGAAGAGAGGTCATCAGTCGCTGAAATATACCTGGGCAAGCTTTAACACCAAAGGCTAATCGATGTACAGTATATAAGCCCTTGCAGGTATTCAAAGTGAGTAGCTTAGACGTGCTATCATTTACTACTACCTGCGTATATGCACGCCCTAAATCTAGCGTCGTAAAATAAAGTCCACCAGTCACAGTAGCGAACACTTACTTCATTTGCTGTTGGCATTGGAAAAGTATCAGATTCCGGTGCTTCATTGACTGTACTACGGTAGTCTCCGCATAATCTTATTTCACCCGTCTTTTTAACTATTGGTACTACGGGAGTAGCCCATTCGGAGAATGACGTTGGTCGTAAAACTCCTTCCCTTTTTAATCTGCCAATTTCAGCCACCACTCTGTCTTTGATTGCACATGGTACCGGACGAGCTTTTAAAAACTTTGGTGTAGCGTCAGGTTTCAAATGTATTGCCACTGGCTTGCCGCGATACCGAGGCCTTCTTTAAAAACTTCTTTATATTTAATCAGAATTTTATTTAAATCCAGAATCAGCTCACTTGATATGAAATTAATATTCATTGTTATATTCAGAGGGTTAAGCCAGTCTCGACCAAGTAGGTTTGGTCTATTACCTTTTGCTACAATAACCATCAGATTTTGTTTAATTTCCTTATAACATACAGGTAGACTTGACCAAATAATTTCACTGGTGTCTCTGTCCACGTTCGTAATGTAAGTGAAACGGGTCGTAAGGCGTCGACAGGTAATTGCACTTTCAATTTATACCAAGTGCTTTCGTTGATAATGGAAAAACTAGCACCTGTGTCAATTTGCATCTGAACGGGCATTCCTGCCACAAAGATTATTAATTCATAAGGAGGCACTCGACTCGGACTAACAACACTATAGATGCCGTTCAAATCATTTGCGAGTTCATCTATATAATGCAAGTCACGATTAATATTTTTTTTCTATTTCCCTTTATCATACAGATTTTTTAAAGATGTCCCTTTTTTACAGTAACGGCACACTGTATTTACAAAACGACACTCTCCTGGGTGACGGTCACCACATCGATAGCAAAATCTAGTCGAAATTTTTGATTGTACTGCGTTAATGTCCATTGGTTCTGCGGCGCCGTTACTGTCCGACGCTGGCATTGCTGATGTACCACTGGATGAGGACATGCTTCCGGATACGTCGTGTATCATACGTACATCTCGTCCTGTACTTTCAGACGATAACATTGCATCTACTACGTTTTGATAACTCAAATTATCTTTTTTTTAATAATTCATATTGTACTTTGTCATCACACATTCCACAAACTAACCTATCGCGTAACATTCTCTCTAAATTAGTGAAATTACATCCTGAACTTAATTTTCTTAGTTGTGCTATGTAATCAGATGCTAATTCGCCGCGCTTTTGGTTTCGATTGTAAAATTTGAATGACGTTGATATTTCATTCGGTTTAGGGCTATAATGTTTAGTTAGAATTGTAACTATTTCACTAAAAGTCACTTCACTAGTTTGTTTTGGCGTAATTAACGCAACTAAGGTTTCATACACACGCGAACCACATATTGTAACAAAATTTGCACGTTTTGACTGTTCTTCAAAACAAAATTTCAGCTGATCAAGATAAATGTTCCAATTGTCCGTTTGAGGGTTAAATTCATCAAATTTCACAGCTTTTTTGTCCATTTCAAGTGTATATTCCATACGTCGCCACTAATATGTTCGGTAAAATAAATAATATACGTAATTAGAATCGCACGAGTTTATTTGGCTAGGTAGCCAGTCTAGAAGCGACAATGCAAAAATACCCTCCATTTAATTAACATTATTGATTATAATAATGTAAAAAGTACCTACATCAAAATCAATACAATATTGATATATGACAGATGCCTAGGTTATAAAGGTGTTTGTTAAAATACCCATGTCCAGTGAGAATACTCCCAATTAGTCTCATTGTGTGTCTGGTTAGTTTGCATAACTTAACTGATAGTCTCGGGTCTACCTTAGAGATTGCTTCCCTGGCTTGTCCGCAGTCGGTGAGTTTAGACCATTCTTCGTCATGTCTGAGTTGGTAACGTTCCCGTATCCAACC
This sequence comes from Diatraea saccharalis, assembly GCA_918026875.4. NCBI lineage: Eukaryota > Metazoa > Arthropoda > Insecta > Lepidoptera > Crambidae > Diatraea > Diatraea saccharalis. The sequence continues at coordinate 20,178,327 of OU893343.1, read as the reverse complement.
TCTCAGTAAACTATATGGAATAGGTACTACCGGTTCCGGTCCGTAAATTACGGTGTCCGAGTCCCTTTTGGCCAAACAGTCAGCCGCTTGATGAACTTGTATCCAATTGTTTAATTTTTAAACAAATTTCTCGACTAGTTATATCGACTTCATGCTAAGGTAAACTATTACTGTAGCCTATGTTACTCACGCAAAATTTATCTTCTCGTAGGTGAAAGAATTTTCATGATCAGATCAATATCTTAAGAAATATTACCCGCTACAAACAAACTAATATTTCATAATAACAAAAAGTAAAGTGAGAATCTTTACTTTTTTTATTATGAAATATTAGTATAGTTTTTGAAAGACTAACTAAGACTACCTGTCTGCTAGTTTCTTAGCCAGTTGCACAAACGCCCATTTCATTTTCATTAGTTTAAAGAAATATTATCCATACAAATTTGAATTCATTAGAGCTTAAAGGCGTCATTAAACGTCATAAGGAGTCATTAATGGACGTTTGGTCAGCTGACCGTCTTTCTTTTAAGTTTTTTAACAAAGGTTTATTAAAACCACAATTATCAGGAATAATAATGTAATTTTAAATACAATTTTTTCTTATTTTATCTATATGTTCAAAGACCATGTATTTTTGTATTTACTAATAATTAGGTATAGGTTGGTCTTATTATTCCTCACATCTTTGTTTATACCTGAAATATAAAAATAATTAAATAAAAGCATGAAAGAAAGTTTCTTGAAGAGGAAAATTGCTGCTAAAATTATTTTGTTTCTCCTTTGCGATCTTAATAATTCATTTGGTGCATGTCACATAGTATATAGTTGTTTTTATTTTAGGTTGAGTTTGACCTCACATGAATGGTAAACACCAAAATGTGACCCAACTCGGACGTATTGAACAACAATGGAAAAGTTACATAGGTTTAAGTCATTCATGCATCGTCAAGTTAATAGATTTTTTTTTAATAATGTTGAATAATTTCTCGATCTGAATGATCGTGACCTCTTTTTTACATTAAAATACACTACAAGGGGCAAAGTCAACCGACCTCAGAAACAAGCACGACGGGGCACCCTTCACCTAACCCCGCGAAATCCGTATTCGGAGAGGCTGATAGTTTCGGAGCTATAGGGGTTTGCCAAGTTGGGCAGGACTTTTCCCAAATTTTACCTGAGGCGTAGCTCCGGAGTCTTTAGCCGTATAGGGCCGTGCTCGGGCTCTTGAAGGGCCATTATAGGTTCAAATAATAACTCACCATTTATTTTATAGCAGTAACATTGCCATAGAAAGAGCCTGGGAAATTATGCTCCCGGCCTGCACATTACCGTAGAACGACATGGCAGTAGCCGCCATAGAGCCGCCTACTATGCCAGTGGCTGTAAATCCTAGTTTCGGCAGTAGCCACAAACCTTTACCCGTGTATACCACGATACCCGATAGTATATTCACAAAAATTGTTGTAAGTGCTACCACCATGGTTACTTGAACGAAATATTAGACAAAGAGAAAACACAGCTAAAAATTATTATCGTCTGCTCAATCGATGCAATAATGCATTACTTATATATATATAAGCTAAAAATAACTCGCATTACATTAGTGATGTGTTAACTCGTAACAATTATTCGAGGTAACTCGAGTTGGGCTTGGCTCAAGTTAACTCGAGTTGAATTCTCTCTAACTCGAATTGGAATACTCCCGCTCTTCTTCTTCTATCTTAATAGCTATTTTGTGTTAACCACAATCCTGCCAATTTCACGTTGGAGACCACTCCACGGTATACTGAATTAATATAACTAATTTGGAATATGTAGCAATGTCGATTTACCTAGAACGACATAACATAAACTTTGGATGCCACATTCTTAACCTATAAATATATACAGTACATAATTAGTGAATAGTAGACACACAAATAAGCTTTGTTACAATTTTAATTTATCGATATAGATAAATTTAGTTAGTGTTTCTATTATTGGAATCTCTTTAATAGACTTTAAAGGCTGTTTAATATTTAGAAGACATGGAATATCTGAGGGTAAGATATCGTAAAGGGAATGAGAAGTATTTGTGCAATTGAAAAAAATGTGATCCGGTGACACTTCATCCAGTCCGCACTCGCAGAGAGTCAGTGTTTTTTGACATTATTGCAAAGTTTGCCGATCATTAATGACTATATTCGTTAGCTATGTCATAAAAACACAACATCGTTACAGATTTGAACCTATAAGTATACATATACGAGGGTCAAACTGAAAGTTCTTAGAACTGGCCACTTATAAACAATATAATAAAAAAATAATTCTAAAATTTGAAAATATAACTCTTTGCCAATATTACTGAGTATATATTTCATTCATTTGTCATTTGTTTTACGATTTGGCGGCAAATTGAAAATTGTCTGTGTCACGTCATCATGAATTTAACACGAGAAAATTTTCGTGCAATGATTTTTTATGACTTTCGATGTCATTTAAGTCAACAAGAAAGTTATGATAGACTACGATTGGCCTTTCACGATGAAGCCCCATCTCGTGCGACTGTTTACAACTGGTTTAATGAGTTTAAACGTGGTCGCACTAATCTCACTGATGATTTACGTGAGGGACGGCCTTCTACGGCGACGACTGAAGATAACATCTGTGTTGTGCGGCGTATGATAGAGACTGACAAAAGAGTGACCTATCAACAGATTCGGACAAGCTTAGGCATCGGTATGAGTCAAGTGCACAAAATCCTCCACGAACATTTAGCGGTCAGGAAGCTTTGCGCCCGGTGGATACCTCATAATTTGACTGAGGCTCAAAAACTCCATCGTGTGGATTGGTGTCGTAAAATGATTGAAAGATTTAACGGAGGTGACTCAAATGCTGTGTTCGACATACTAACAGGTGACGAAAGCTGGATTTACTGTTATGATCCTAAAACCAAAAGACAATCTGCTCAGTGGGTGTTTCCTTTCGAGGAGTTGCCAACTAAAGTGAAGAGAGATCGAAGTGCGGGAAAAAAAATGGTGGCCTCGTTCTTTGGAAGGATAGGTCATTTTGCAACAATTGTGTTAGAGGATCAAAAAACAGTTTCTGCAGAATGGTACACTACCAATTGTTTGCCACTTGTCTTGGAAAAAGTTCGAGAGAAACGACCTCGCAGTAGGATCCTCCTTCACCACGACAACGCCTCGTCGCACACCGCCAAGCGAACGATCGACTATTTGGCGACATCAAACGTTGAATTACTGGGTCACCCGCCGTATAGCCCCGACCTCGCGCCTTGTGATTTTTATTTATTTCCAAAAATTAAAGAAAAACTTAAAGGAAAGCGGTTTATGAATGCTGAAGAAGCGGTGGCTGCGTATCGCGATGCCATTGAAGAGACCCCTAAGGACGAGTGGGCAAAGTGCTTTTCCCAGTGGTTCCATCGCATGCAGCGGGTGTATTGACGTGAATGGACAATATTTTGAAAAGATATAATAAAACTAATAACTGGCTAATGTAATCAGTTTTTGATTTTCTAAGAACTTTCAGTTTGACCCTCGTATTTGAGAGTGCGGGTTGTTATTGTTGTTAGTTTTTAAATATAAGTACTGTATAGAAAGAATTCTTACTTCATAAATACTTACTTCATTTATGTCACGGATTTAATATAAAATACATAAATACATGATCAATAAACTCCTTTATTTAATTCAATTCTACCTACTTTAATTAATTATAATGGTGCCCATACATATTTATGTTTAATATGTTCTAATTTTTAAAATTGGTAAAAACAAACTAAATCATTTACTTAGTTTCATCTTGTTAACTCGAGTTACGTGAATTTTGACTCGAGATAACTCGAGTTGTGTTTTTTCGGAGTTAGCACATAACTAGAGTATATAATTGAGTGGATGGAACTGATGTCATAGGCTATAATTAGAAATTGGTCACTGTTGGAATACCCTAAGGCGCTTAACCAGTGTTGCCGCTGCTCACATATTGATTTGCCGTATATGAGAGAGAAAATTTGCCGTATTTCAACTGAAATTGCGTAATATTTTTAATTTTTAACCGATTTCAAAAAGATGGTTATCAATTTGACCATACCGGTCTTATTATGCTATTTCGTTGGAAACCGCAATATATTCATTATGATTTAAATACGTGTGCAAATTACTAATTTTATTTTAATATGTGTATGTATCGAATTGGTTTACCCTACAATTTGCATTGGGCCAGCGTGGAGGGTCATGGCCCATCCTCCTTAACCATCCGTAAGGAAGGCCTGAGCACCTGCAGTAAGGACGTAAAAGGGCTGATGATGATATTTATTCACGTATTTCTCTCAAATTAGATATCGAAATAAAATTATTCTTTTTTTAGTTTAATTAATTATCTTCCAATTTAGGGACACCATATATTCTGAAAACAAAGTAACTTCAAGGACAAACTATAAATTAAGGAACAATGGTTCCAGGAAATCATATAACTTTTTCCAAAATTTATCAGGTGCCGTTGTTTGTTTACTAATATATAGTTTGCCTTTCTTTGAAATATCTCTTAATGGTGCATTTATCATCAAGGACAGAACAGTTAACTCCGTAATAGAATGTAAATGCATATAATAGACAATTTGATTAACCACTACGAATTTTAAAACATCTAGGTAGTTTGATTTTGAGAACTATTTTTTATAATACCTGCTACTAAATATATTATTTCTATTTCATAAATTTAATAGTCAGTAGTGTGGTAGTGTGATACATTAATTATCGTATTTTGGCGTTCGGTAATGCTATTTAATTTTTTAAGAGCTTGATTGCCGTAAGAAACGGCAATTGCAGTACGTTCGGCAACATTGCCCTTCACTCATGGCTCGATGCGATGCAATTCGATATCGATGACCGATATTGCACGAATCGCACGCCTTTATAAAATGTATGGAGAATCGCAAGTGTTTACTCATGAGATTGCACAAACTCTTAATATGGGTCACAAATAACCTCGACATCAAATTGTATGTACGTACTCATGGTCTGCGATATCGCTTCAAATGTATGAGGGCGGGTGAATTCTCGATCTGCTTCTTTCGAAGAATATCTGTTATTTATTACCACTAATCCGCATTAGGACCTACGCGCGGGCCCAGTTAGGAATTTTCCTAATTGGGCCCTAAATTCCTAATAAAACTAATTTTTATTTTTTAAATACTTTCTCATTATATATTCTGCTTAGAATGACATAATTTCGCAGGGATTCCCATAGGGATGCACGATATATCGGAAAACCGATATATATATAAATTCCCAAAAATATTGGTATCGAAGAAACCTTAAACCCCGATTTCAGTAACCCTGATTTTTTACATTGAAATTTGTAGTAGTTTTATATTATTGTTTTTGTTTAATTTGATTAAAATATCCCAATCCAATTTATTTATTGTGGCGATAATTTCCCGTTATGAACCTTCAGATGGCTTGTGGTCTTTTTGCAGGAGCCACCGTTACATGATGTAGGAACAGAGAACAGACTACATTGAAGTAGGCTGAGCTTTTTCTAAATTCGGTAGCTGTCACCCATACATTATTTTTTCGTCCGTTTAATAATTCCCCATTAAGTTATATCATAAAAAAATTGAAATGTAAATACTCGTTACTATGGCTAAATTTTAATGCCCTATAGAAATTTCAACTCCTTAGGGATGAAACAATACTACCTAGGTATCAATACTTTTACTCGATGTCGTTTCGGTCATGAGGTATCGATACCTATTTGGTACCGAATGAAAAGTTTTAAATGCCTCACCTTGGTCGTCATTTTTATAAATTTTTGAGCAGTTTTGATACTAATGGTAGCTTATAGCAATACTCTGTTCACGGAAGAAAGAGTAGCAGGTCCAGGCATAAAAAGTGATGGGTTAGGTACTATGCTTCGTCATACGATAGGGACGCCGCGCCTGTGGGACTTTTTCATGAGACAGATTTTAGACACCACAGAGTAAATAGTCAATACTCAATGTCTAAGTAATGCCTGGTCTTAATGCACGCGAGTGTTTCGACTCTCTTTAGTGAGCGATCGACCAAGTACCGATACAAATACTTTCTTCACGATACTACTTGTTACTTGGTTCTAAAGTATCGATGCCAAAAGTATTTGATAACGAAAGAAAAGTATCGAGTAAGTACTTGTATCGTTGCATCCCTTCCCCTCCCATTTTCATCCTTTTATATTTTTCGATATAAAATAGCGGATTTCTTTAAGTTCTTTTAAAGGGGAACAATTTCACCAAACATTATTTTTACGTAACATTTACCGTTTACGCAACACACAAAAGGAAAGCTCTTAAAAAGAGAAATATTTTCCTGTTACTCCTATTAGTGGACTATACAACACAAAAAAACAAAATTCGATTCGGGCCAGTAATTCCTGAGATTTGCACGTTCAATCAAACAAACAAATGAACTCTTCAGCTTTATAATTAGTATAAAGTATAGATTGATACTCGAGCTACATTATGCGTGAGTGGCATAGGCCTACTTTTAATCGAAACTCTTCAGTTTGTATTACACTAAATACATCAATCGGGATATAATCCCAATAACCAACTTATTAATCAGTATCAATCGCATAGCTCTTACACTATTGATTTTATTGATATCGAAAAACCCCGATTTTGATACTCATGTCTCATACACGCGCTCATTGATGATCATTAAGACCCATAACAACGTTCTTTTGATCTGATTTAATGTTCGATTGCAGCTCTGCAGCCTGCTCGGGTTCATATGCATCCAGGTGTCGTATCTGAGCACCCGCGGCAGGGGCGCCTACTTCAGCTGGATCTCGATGATAGCGTTCTGGTTCACGGGCATCCTTCTCGGCATGTACCTGTTCCACCTGGTGGAGAAGTTCTACAAGATCCCATGGCTCAGGATGGAGTTCGGATTCTGCACCCTGTGGACCTTCTTGTATCTGCTAGCCGCTATTTTAGCTGTCACGGTGCACGATAACCCACATTCGGCGGCCGCGGTGAGTCACTACATTATCACTAAAGAAGTCTTCCCGCTTTGACGGTGTGAAAGCTATAAACTGTGCGGGCGTGTTGTAATTCGTTTCGGCCGTTCGATGAGTCTGAAAAAATACACCATCGAGACCTCAGGTCGGAACGAGTCGCGGGTATAAAATAATTGATTCCACTATCATAGAATTTTGGCATAGATTTGTTATTAACGTAATATTGGTAATATCGGTCGATGCAGTTCTTCGGATTCGTGGCGATGTTCGCGTACGCGATCGACGCGTACGTGAAGTGGCGCGCGGTGCAGGGCGGCGGGCTGGCGCAGGGCACGCGCGTCGTGGCCAAGCAGACCGCCGCCGCCCTCGAGGCGCCGCCGCCCAGGGAGGGGTACTAGTCGACTAGCTCACTGGCCGACTGGCCGCAGCACACTCTTAGCGGTCTCGCCTAAAGTGACGGTTGTGGCGCCACACGCGCTCGGTAGGATGGCGCCTGCTGTGTAGCACCATCACGTTAGAAGATGCGTCAACAGTCGCTTTTGAACCGCATTAACGGCTCATTATAGTTAATTTATTTTCATATTTACAAGATACATCATAGAATTAAGTTATCACACTACTATTGACTGTTTTAATACCGATCAACATTTGTTATTATAAATTAAAATAGGACTGGAAAAATACGTAGAATTAAAAGAACACTATAAATAAACAAAAATTTATTAGATATCATTAGTAGGTAAATTAGTATACCACTCTCTTCTCATATTTATCGCTATATGTACAGAAAATTAAATGACAACGTCATTTGAATTGCTCTATATTATTGACACACTTGGAGCTCCCACCAACACCACCATCTTTTTTGGTATAGTACACACGTAAATTACATACGCACAACAGAAGCTTTCTCTTGTTTATAGTTAATTATTATAATGAACAGATTTCATTACCTCAATTTAACGTACTTAATTAACACTATTAAAATTAACATTAACAGGGATGAATGTTTAAGTGGTGAAGAGCCCAAAATATCTTCACATTTTTATGTATAGTATAAAAAAGTCCCTTTCTCTATCTCTATGTATGCTTAAAGCTTTATAACTACGCAACGGATTTTGATACCGCTTTTTTCATAAGAGTAGATAGGGTGATTCAAAAGGAAGATTTTTATGTATAATACAAGACCACGCGGGCAAAGCCGCTGGCGGAAAGCTAGTATAACATAAATCTTCACGGGCAGCGGTGCGTAAACCATACTTACAGAAACAAACAAGAAACGCACCGGTTTAACGTCATACTGTTCAGTGGTCGCAGTGCATATCGGAACATACCCAAAGCGATGCCCGAGTGATATATAACGATACGCCCCTCTACCACCCCCCTCCTTCCCGGCACTAAGATAGCCCGCCTCCCGTCAAGTGTGATGTTGATTTAGTGTCACCAGAGGTTAAGATCCATCTTTTTTATTAATTAGAATTTTGTATCAATTGTTATTATAAAACAACAGTCTACCTACTATTTGTGAAGGCTGCAAGACATTCTTTGTATTGTTAACATATATAGTTACGTTTAGAAGTTTCTGGTGTAAAATGTCGAAACCAAACTGCATTGTAATAAAAATTAAAGTTTTAATACTATCTTAGTGTAAATGTGTGATTTGAGAATTAATAAGGTAGTTTACCCTTCTTCTTATATGAAATACAGTTTTGGATTCGTTTTTATAGAACATATGTAATCGATATGTCCCGGTGAATTTACTCGTATACTCGAATTATATTAATTGAAACCAAAGAATGGTACGGTAGCAAGGTTGGTGTTGCTTGCCTTTATTTTTAATATGGATATATTCTAAGCTAATAAGTTAACTTATTTTTTATATCAATAGAAACTGAGTATTAAACGCTTTTACACTACTTTCTAATGTATTTATGTTGAAATCGTGACGTTTTGTAATATAAGTATTTTTCTTATTAGCGTTTTAATATTATATTTTAATAATACGACAAATTTTATACAAATGTATTTCTGATATTTCTGTGTACCAATTTTTTTTATTACTTATATACAAATTAAAGTATTCTTTGCATTATAACTTATAAGCGTCATATTATAACACAATAAGTATTGCATATATTTTGTATTCAAATATTTTATATCAAATTGGTAGTGATCAGTTCGAATATATTGTTATGTTACAAATATATCACATTATAAATAAGTTGTTATCGTAATAAAGACAATGTATTTTTATTGTAATAAGTATATAACTAAATCTGTGCCTTTATCAGGAATGCAAAAAGCTTACAGAACTATATGATCCATCAAAAACATAACATGTACATTATTGCACAAGCCTCACAGTACAATTCTTGTGCCGTAAAAGTTAATCAATGAATGTAAAACCAAGTCGATTTAATCAGAACCTGTCTTTCCGTGAGAGCAATACTCTATGTCGTATTGCTAAATCATAGTTGTATATTTCATCTGAGTGCTAAAAAGAGTAATGTGTACAACGCATTGACGGATGTTTACAAAATGCAATACAGTTATTAAAAATCTGAAAAACTACAAAACTTGACTAATATTTCATGATGTTAGATTTTTCCTTACTTTTTAGGAGTCTGTGGCTCTGCTAGAAGTACCTTAGAATTTTGATGGTCTATGAGTCAGTCAGTGACAAAATTATGGATTTTTAACTTTCAATGTTATAATCAATTTAAATGTTATTTTGAAATGTGCTTCGTTACGTGCTGCGCTCTTGGTCACTGAAATTTTAAGCTTCTATTTTACTATACAACAAAGTTACAGGGGTCAAAAATGGCGCGCATGGCTTTGAGATAAGACTGGTACGGCCGTGCCTTGTTCAGCTCCCTTTTGCTAGACATGGCGGATTAAAGTAAATACCTTGATTAAAATAAAAGAGTAGATATTACATTCATACTTATATCAATGAATGAAAAATTCATGATGTTTGTTTTAGTTCTAGAATCAGTTTTATATTTTTCAGAATTGTAGTTTCTTTATATATTTTTCTATCTTTTTATTTAAATTAAAATAATAAATAATTGCTGTGTCACTTTAGAATATAAATGATATAAGAGGCTATGACATTAGAGATATACAATAAAAGGCTCTGTGCGCATGCTCAAATATATTTATGATTTCTAGTGTACATTAGCTTTTGGTTTGCAACCAAAATCATTGCGCAAGTGTTATTAATATACATCGTACTGATATACAAACATTTATTATTACATTTTCCTTAATTGAAATACTATTTATTCCTGAATGCTATAAATTTTATGGACATGTTTAGAGTGGACTCTGGAGCTACTTCGGTGACATCTATAGAATAAGTCTTCTAGTTTTGGCGATTTGCTCAAAAGTTATCAACATTGTAATATGAGGTGAAGGCACGGCGCAGAAGGCAAATGGTTGGTTTTTTTTTTGTGTAGCTGATCTATTATTCTCCATTTTTTTTTACAACAGTTTATTTTTTATTTCCGTGATATATATCAAAATTTATCGTTGACGTCAATTGAATGAAATACTTACATGAATATTATTAAATTAGATCTGAATATGTCATGAATGTTTTTTAGTAACAGGTACCGTCGCCCGTGTCCTATCGCTCGTGCTTTTACCTTATAGAAAATATAAAAATATATATTTTCAAACTAATCGTGTTTGTGTGCGTTTTTTTGTTATTTAATGGATATATTAATATTAGATAGATTATTATTATATGCCGAGTTGTTTGTTATTAAATTGTGTTATTTGTATAATAGATAAGTTAAAGTGTGTCTTTTGGACAATATAGAAATAATATAATCTAATAAATTTTATAACTTATTTAATGCAAGTTCTGCGATTGTTTAATCTTTCTGGGTGTAAAGGTGTGAAAATAGTAATCTTCGATGTCTTCACTTAATACTTCTGTTAGTTTGAATTTTTTTATCAAATCAATAATCTATGATTAGAACAGTACCGCCTAAGAAGCAAAATTGTTTTATAAGCTCATGTATTAATAACCAATTACAATACATATGTCGCTGCCAAGTGGTTGAATCAGCAGTCCAATTTTAATTAAATGGCGTCATTCAATTAACGAGCTGACCGTCGATCAGCAGAGTAGCTGAAAGCATCGTTCTACAATACGGCTGAACAAAGGTCAGCCAACTTTCAATTCATCGGGAATACCGAATTTTATTGATAAGGTTAAAAATTAAAAAACTCCTTGTTACGAACTGTAATGACTGAGCAAAGAGAAATAAACTGTTTTTTCGCGACTGGGTGTTAATGGTCCGTATGATTAAATGCAGGATGCTAACGTACACACCGATAACGCAAATGGGTTAAGCTTAAACTTTCATACTTTTCTTTGGCTCCCAACCTGAGGGGTTCGGAACCACCTTCCCAACATGTAAGGAGGCGGTGAATCCTTCATTGGATATCACACAGCTTGCTGTGAGGTTATGTCAGACTTGTATTGACTAAACACCGCCTTGGAAAGTTGGTTGCGTGCCCTGAAGGGGCAACGAACCTTCGATCGATTGTCAAACGGTCTAAATGTCATAATGATTCAACTAGGAAACTAAATGGCTAGCCGCCCAATTGAACGGCAGATTTACCAACTTGGCTGCGACACGTATATTACGGTTGGTTATTAGCACACGGAGTTTATAAAACTGGACTTACATAAGCGACACTAACTTGTTATATTATGTAAACTCTATTGCACTAGAAATAAGATATACTTTATTCCTCAAATTATCTCGCTCGCATCACGCTCAATATAATAATAATTCACTAACTTAGTATGCATGTATACCGAATTGAATTTACAGTAACAATTCTGTGATTAAAAAAATAGGTATTTTTTAACTATTTTAACATGTTTTAAAATAAGCAATAATAATGTTTTAAATCTTTTCTAAGAAATAACCCATATCAATTTCTTTCTATAATATTATGCTATAATAATATATGGATATATTTTTTGTTGTCATATTGGTATCCTTGTTTTTAGTGAGTGTATTTTATGTTATAACAATTATTATACATCGAACAAAAACTAAAAGTCCCAACGCATTAGTGCCTTATAATACACAACTGTTATTAGTTATGTTATAGCATTAATCTGTATGAGATATATATTTTGTAACCTTATTAATGATTATAAACTATCATTATATTTTAATATTGCACATGTATCTATACACTGACAATTTACATTATATCTGTGAGTATTTAATCGATTAAAAATAAATGTTAATGCAAAAACTAACATAGTTGTTTCATTTTATTTAAATAATTTTTTTGTCGAATGTTCGACTCGTTCATAATCTTAACACAAGAAATAAAAATAAACTTGCCATTCCAAGCTTCAAACTTCAAAAAACCAGAGGATCATTTTTGGGTAAATGTATTGCTATGTTCAATAAAGTTCCACAAAATGTAATTGACCTACCCATAAATAAATTTCAAATTCATGTAAAGAATATACTTATGAGTTAAAGGCTATTATAAAGTTGATGATTATTTTAAGGACCGCAATGCATGGAATGAATAGCCTTCGCTCTGTTCTATAACGATTAATTATAGGTATGTACCAACCTATGTCCTACAGACAGAAATTTGTATTTATTATTGTTCAATATATGTATTATTTTTATGTAAATTATTTTATGTAATTTATGATTTATGTAAATGTCATTACTTATGATAAAAAGCTAATAAGTTTCTTTCGCTTGTTCTTCTTGTCAGCTAAAAGACGTCCTGAACAAGTGGTAGGGGAAAAAATTTTTTTGGACGATTCAAAAGTGCTTGTAACAAGCCTAAGCCATTAAATGAAAATGTTTTATTCAAGTAACAAGCTTACTTGAATAAAACATTTTCATTTAATTACTGCAAAAACTCAATTAGTATACGTAGTACGCAGTACTTGAAAGTGTTACGGTTATTTTTACCATTAGAGCTTTCAATAAGAGTGCGTTATTGGACGATATTGTTAAAATTATTTATTTTATAACGCCATATAACAAGTCACAGTCATGTTCATGAATTAAAGACATTGTATTATAATAATAGTCAGACTTTACCCCAGTAAAATATGCACGAAATAAAAGAAGCGGACGATATTGCCATATATAAAAATAACAAAAACATTCTTATAACGATAAACAGGCAACATTTTGCAATAATTTAGTATCATTGGCCTTAATTACTAAGAGATGAAATAAAATTTTCGCGTTATATAAATAATTTATTATATAATGTAGTCAGTTACAACGTACAACCGACATAAATAATAAAAGTAACGTGATGTTTACAACTTAAGCCGTTTTATATCTTCAATTTTGAAGTCCGTTCTGAAATAGAAAATAATATAATGTAAATGTTAATGTTCGATGGCAACATGCATACAATAATTAATGTTTTCAATTCAAAATAACGTTTTACTTCGATCTCGAAATAAATACTTTTGTAAAATAGAAATAAAAATCCAGACCTGAATTCGAATTAACTCACGTGTCCAGGGCTGATCCAAATTAAATTACTTTAATGGAAACCTTAACGAAGACGGTACCACAACACTCAGACTATAATATATAGAAAAGTCCAGTTTCCTAACGTGGACATATCCTCGTATGTCAGTATTTATGTACCCTTATGTCATTACATCCTGTGTATCGGAATATACCACAGAATAAATAAAAAGGTTAGAACGATAACGTACTAACATTAGTACAGGCCCACGCGTGCCAGTTACCAAACAGATGTAAAGTTACCTATTCAGCACAAAGATAGCGATCTACCATTGGCTACAAAACTTTCAGCGAAAGAAGTCTTTAAAAACCTAATAATATAGTCGATTTTACGGTAATACACAAGTATGTGTTACCAGCTATAATAAAAATCTGCACAATTGATTTAAGTTCTAAATACTATAATTCAAGCGTAAATAGTAAATTTATTTGAGTGCAAAAATTTATAATAAAGGTGTCAGTAATTATACTGCACGACGTATGTATATTAAAACAATTTTTCACATTACAGGGCACAACAATTTTACCTCTGTTATCACTAGAATAGTGAAGTGCCTTGTTATTTACAGTCCGATTACGATAATTACATTATTGTATTTGTACTGTAAAATAATTTATTTTATTTATACTATTACGCAACTGCCATAAAAATAAATAAATATAAATGCTGCGTGTATGTAATGAATTATATTCATGTGAGAATGGCTAGATCAATTGACCGTTTCGTATTGTTGCTAAAGTATCGATGTCCTTGCGATTTTTGTTAGTTTAATTAGAAGTCGGTTGCCACAGGGTTACGAAATCAAAGAGAAGATGACGTTGCTCATTTTCTTTTACATTATTTAAGAATTTTGATTTTTGTTTAGGTAAAGTGTGGTCAACCGCAAAGGTTAATGCTAAAAAACCGACCAAGTGTGAGTCGGACTAACGGCTTCGGTACCGGAAACTTTTCGGAAAAGAGCCTGGTGATAGACGGACAGCGAACTCTCACCAATCCGGTTCCGTTTTATATTTTATAGGTATGGAACTTTAAAAATGCAAGTCTAGCGTAAACGAAAAGTAACTCGGATAATAAGAAAAATTAAGTTTTGAGTTAAGGTTAGTTAAATATTCCAACAGATACATTTTTATTCCCATAGTCGTATTGGCAGTTTTAACACGCACTGGGGCATCGCAACAAGTCCGAATATTGGCTTAATCAAAATAAGACCTCACTTTGAAGAGAGGCGCTGTTGGGATTGGCCATTTTTGAGACCGATATTTATCGATTAGTTTTTACGTACCGACGAGAAGAAGTTCTACCTTTTTTTCAGACTCCCATTTTCACAACGCAAACGACACGTATTGATCGCGCAACTCGGCACATATGTGTACTTCGCGCCACACCTCGGACCGCGATGACATACCGGCAACGGGACGTTCGGACGACCGCTCGGGCAAACGGGCGATCGGCCGACCCCGCCCACTGGATCGTTGCTCTATGGCATATGTACGTGTATATACATTGTAGCTAAAAAGTGTTTCAATAGTATACCGTTGGTAGAAAAAGCTCCCGACGGTGTGCTCCTAACGCATCGATATGATACCGATAACCGTTCGTAGGCAAAATGTATGAAAGTGGCGCAAAAAGGTGTTTCACTAAAAAATCAATCCGTCAGTTGAGCTGTCAAACTTCCTATCCGTAGCTTATGTGTCAAATTTGCCTACCGGTCATTTTCCGTCAGTTATGGTATAAATATTTGTAAATTACACGTTTTCCCCTGTTAATTAATAGGAAAGCAACAGTTTTTAGTTAAAACATTGATATTGTAAAAGAGCTTAATATATTTTGTGGTTCCAATAAGAAGACTTAAAGTTGTAATCGTGTCAATATTTGTACCTAAAAACTACACAATTTTTACATTTTTCTACGTTTGTTTTACGATTTGATACAATTATTCCACTTCTTCTAATAACCATTCATTTATCATCCTATGCCAATGGATCACAATTGTTCACTGTCAATTTCATTAATTTTATCTTGCAAATTCATTATGTATTGTAATATATACAAATCACATTATACAATCAAAAATGCAAATTCATTATGTATTGTAATATATACAAATCACATTATACAATCAAAAATTTATAATAAAAGTAAACTGTATATAAAATTCCCGCTAAGCTTCCACGGAAAATAAATCGATTTTACTTTTTGGCATAATTAAAAGCAAAGGGATATAGCACATACGAGCTAGTCTAGGGTGATACTATTCACATTGAGGTTTACTTGGATGTTTCAACGTTTTTCTTTTTCTCTTTTTGAAGCTAAAGTTGAGAGATATTAGTAAATGGTGAGGTTCGAAAGTGACAAGTTCACGATCTTATACCTGCTAAATTGACAAAACACTGTCCATACCCATGCATGAATTTTGTATTGCTCACGCTTATTTATACTCCCAAATTTTTATTATTAACTTATACAAACAAATTATGTTATTTCTGGGGTTGCAAACATAAAAAAATATAATTTTAATTTTAAAAAGACTTCAAAAAAGAGGAGGTTTCTGATTCAAGTGTAACTAATCCTGTATAACATGTGGGGGTAAAAATGTAATATTTGTTGACATTAGCCAATAGGAGTTTTATTACTTTTTCAATTTTATGTACTATGAATTGTAAAATATCAGATAAAATAACGATCTCAGGTGTATTTCTTTTTTAAGTAATTCTCTTGTTAATAAAAATGGTTAATACAAACGTTTACTTCCAATAATAAAACATTTACCTGGTTGATGGTTCAGACTCCATATGAATTTCTTACGAACGAGGGATATATTTCAGATTCTATATATGTAGACTTTAGAGGGCTGGTCAATGAAAATATGTAGATATTCCACAGGTTGATTTTATTAATATAAGGTGCGTTAGAGAAATGCCTATCACTTAGCGTGGATGCGTGCAGACTGACTGCGCCACACCGCTGCGCCCTCTACGGGCGTTCAATTTACCTACATATATTTTTATACTTATTTATTAAGCTACCTTCCAATGAGCTCGTCGCTAACAATATGTTTCAGCATTCGAAGGAGACTTATATACTTTGTAATATATTAAATGATTTTTTTTCAAAAACTTCTGAAATATTGAATATGTATGAAAATTAGAAGTAATACATTATAAGTTTTTATCATAATAACAATAAATAAATAACAAAAATCACCAAAGACAAGGCTGTATGGGAAGATTTCTTTTAATTGAGTTAAAGATTATAATTTAAAAAATGAGCTACCGACTACTGTTCGGAGTTGGTAGACGCTTACCGATGATCGTGAAACACAAAAACGAATGGTTTTCGGTATCTCAAAAACGGTCGGCAGCTGCTACCGACGGTCGTCGGTAGATTATGAAGACCGGGGGTGAGTCCAATTCGGTGTAGAACAAATCGAAGCCCTGAATTTGGAAACTCCGGGAAAGGGAAATCAGGAACCAGAAGAGGGCGCGTAGTGGATTTTTCCTAATTTAAGATAAGAATCAGTGTTTCTTTATTTTCAAACGTGGAGTCGTTTTACTAATACGATGTCGAGTTTTGAGCGACCGAACACTTTAAACGTTCACAGGAGACGCGTGGAAATTTCTGTGAATCATCCGCCGGACCGAGGGCGAGAAACTTCGGAGCGTGCATTTTTACAAGAGTATACCGACCGATGTCCTTGTGCGCGGGCGGCGCGGCGACGTACTGCGCCCACGCGTCCAGGCGCGGCTGCAGGGCGGCGCGCGCGGCGGCGGCGGCCAAGTCCCGCGCCGCGCGGTACGCCGCCCCCGCGCCCGCCAGCCCCCCCGCGCACGACGCCAGCCGCTCGCGCGCCCCCGCCCCCGCCCCCGCGCCCGCCCGCGGCAGCGTCTCCGCCCACGCGCACGCGTCCGCGGCCAGCTGCGCGGCCCACTCGCTACCCGCCTCCGCCTCGTTCATGTGCGCCTGGGACACGCGATACGGCAGTGATAGTATTTGTTCTGTGACGGATTCTATTCCGTCTGCTAATTAAGTAAACTGGAAATCGTCGAAAACAAAATAAACAAAATTTGTTAAAGAAACATAAGATATTTTACATACTAAAATTTAGCGCCGAAACGATATATAGTCATTCTTATAGACGAATAGATACGGCGGAATCGTTCCGGGACCCCACCCGGGAGTCATGATATTACGAAATATGATCGGGATTTGAGATCGCGCGATTTGAATACTTTAAATGTAAAAAAATATAAAAATCACTCTATATTCTTTCCGTTTGTTATTTTCATTACGGAGCTCGATACCTAGAATCGATTTAACTTTAAACGAACATCGCACGAGCTCGTCAAACTACAGAACGATACCCTGTCGAGATTCGATTCGTTCTCTATAAAATTCGTCGCCCAAGTGATATAATATGACAAAAGAACTCGAACGAGGTGGGCGAGATACCAGAAAGAGTTGCCTCTGCGCGTCGTCGTCGAGCACGTCGTCCTCGGCGGCGGAGAGGAGCGAGTTGGACGGCGCGGGCGGGGGCGGCAGGCGCGCGGGGCGCGGCGGGGGCCGCAGCCAGCGGCGCAGCGCGTGGGCGCCGCGCTCCACCAGCGCGCCCGCCTCGTTGAGCACCGCGCACACCGCCTCCACGCTGCCCGTCGACACGCTGCGTCTGCGCACACGCACACACACACACACGCGCGTTACCGGCTCGGTTCAACGAGTAAATGTAGCAGTTCCGAGTCGAGGAGCTCCTAAACCTTTCAAATTTTCCCGATCCCAAAAATCACTCCGAAGAGTACAAAAATAATGTTAAAAATAAAAATAAGCTCAGCCGTTAGCCGGGTGCGAAGTACTAAATGGAGGTGACGTCCGCAGAAGCGAAGTTGACGGTACCCGATCTTGAAGAAATATTAAGAGGTATCTTTATATCTTCGACGACGAAAGAACGGCGCTCTTGCGCGTCGTCGCTTTCAATAATCACTCGATTGTTCTCCTCCAAAGCGAGAAAAAACCGACGCGAGGATTGTCCAACTGGCAAGACTCGCATCGAGCTAACGTTTATTTTGAATTATAGTTTCCTTCACAACTCCTCATCCTGCCATCGAGACATACTATAAAAATAAACATATAAATAAATAATTAAATACACATTAATACTATATTAAATATACCGTCCTAATATATACCTATGTAAAGGCTCTTAATAGAAACTGTGTTCCTTTTGTACCTCCTTTCTTAGGTTAATATCTATGGTTTTATTTTAAAGCAACATTTTTTGTTATCGTCTGTCAAACTATTATAAAAATTCCAATAGCAGAAAAATTGTGGTTTTATTGTGGTATTTATGTGAGAAGATTAAAGTTTTAATCATATGGTGCCGAAACCCGGGAACGAATACAATAAAAACATGTATTTATAAAAATCGTGAGTCAAGTACAGTTGAAAAGGACTTAGTGAAAATCAGTTTTGTTTTAATAGAGTAAAAACTGTTTAGTAGTTTGGGGGCTTAGAGATTAAATAATAAATTACAAAATGGATAAATTAATACTATTACAAGAAGAAATTGTGACGCAAATAAATAGAGCTTATATTAACTATAAAAAGTCAAGTAAAGATAGATTAACTACGTTATACATACAAACAAGACTAGAGAACTTAGAAGGCTTATGGAAGAGGTTTACTGACAATCATTATGATGTTATAGTCGCAACACCAAAGCAAGATCGAGACGCATTGCCCTATTTTAAGGAAGGTTATTATGAAAGTTTAGAGGATATATATACCGACTATAAAACAAAGATGAAAATTGATTTAGCCAAAAGTGATGTTGGTCATTCAGCTTCTATGAAAGTATGTGATGTAAGTAGTTCTAACGTCGCCCCCACTAACTTAGAAGTTAAGTTACCACAGATACAATTACCTTCGTTTTCCGGTTCTTATGAAGATTGGGAATGTTTTCATGATATGTTTGTTTCGTTGATTCACACCAATCAACATTTGAATGCAGTGCAGAAGCTTCATTACCTGAAAAGTAGTTTGAAGGGCGAACCTGAAATGTTATTGAAAAGTTTGACTACTACAGAAATGAACTATGATGAAGCATGGGACAAACTGAAACGTCGCTATAGTAACAAAAGATATAATTCTAACGAGGTAATGAAGCGTTTGTTCTCACAGAAAACAATCTCATCCGAGTCCGCCTCTGCCATAAAGCAATTGATTGATACAACATCCGCCTGTTTAAAATCCCTGAAAAATTTAGGTATTGATATAGCGACGTGGGATGTCATAATCAATTACTTGGTTGTATCTAAATTAGATTATGAGACGCGGAAACAATGGGAAACGGAAATTGGTCGCTCTACAACTGATGAATTTCCAACGTGGAACCAATTAGTTCAATTTCTGGAAACGAGATTTAGAACCCTAGAAATGATCTATGACGCAAAACAACCTGTGAAATATAACGTAAATACTAAGCAAATCACAAAACAAAAAGTATTTCATTCAACTGTACAAGAGAATAAGAGAGAGAATAAAGAACAAAATAAAGCATGCGTGTTGTGTTCGAATCCCCATTTATTATTCCAATGTAAACAATTTGCAAGCAAGTCTCCCGAAGAGAGATCCGAGTTTGTTAATACCAAGAGACTTTGTTTCAATTGTTTTTCATCCAACCACAATGTGAGAAACTGCCATCAATCCACGTGCTGTCGTCGGTGTGGCAGGCGTCATCACACACTGCTACATATAGAGAGAATTTCATCACAAGAAGCTGTCGTGGCACCGTTGCCGTCCACAAGTACTGATCAATCTTCTGGTAATGTAACTAGTAGTCCGCAAAGTTTAGATTATGAGAAAAAGGTAGTAGCTCATTTTGCAAAAGAGGAGCATCAAGTTAAGGTGCTATTAGCCACGGCTTTAGTCAAGGTTAAATCCACAAATGGCTACATTCAAACAGCGCGGGTTCTGATTGATCAGGGTTCCGAAGCTTCTTTTGTTACTGAGAGTATCGCTCAATCTTTATGTCTTAAGCGTACACCAGTAAATGGTTTAGTAACTGGTGTAGGTGACGGTAAACTAAAAACTAAAAATATTGTTCATTTTGAGATAGAATCCATAAATAATCCTGACTTTTCCATTTCAGTGAACGCTTTTATTTTATCTTCGTTGACTTCATTTCTTCCATCGAGTAAGTCTTCCATTCTGAACTGGCCTGATATTAATAACTTACCGTTGGCTGATCCTCATTATGACTCGCCTGGTAAAATAGATATTATTTTAGGGGTTGAAGTCTACAGTCAAATAATATTGAGTGGACTATTGAAACACCCATCGGATGTTGGGCCTGTGGCACAAAACACTCAGTTAGGATGGATTTTGTCCGGAAAAATGAGCCAACAAGATGAATTCGACCCGAGAGTCGTTAGTCTTCACTTACAAGTTAATATAGATAGTTTACTGAAACAATTTTGGGAAATTGAAAGAGAACCGGATTTAATTGGAAGAAAGCTAACTAAAGAAGAGATTAGATGTGAAGAGATATTTGAAAGAACTACTGTAAGAGATAATGATGGGCGTTATGTAGTTCGATTACCGTTCAAGGAATCGAGTCCGAAGTGTATATACGGAAGATCTAAAACCATTGCAATTAAAAGATTAAATCTGTTAGAAAAGAAACTTAAGAAAAACTATAATTTACGTGTAGAGTATGCTAATGTGCTTGCGGATTATTTGCAACAAAATCATATGGAACAAATTAAGGACCAAAAAGAGATTGATAATCCTTACGCTGTGTACCTTCCTCACCACGCTATAGTCCGAGAAGATAGACAAACTACAAAAGTAAGAGTAGTTTTTGACGCATCTTGTAAAGGTGTTAATGGTGTGTCATTAAATGATACATTACTAGTGGGCCCTAGAATACAACAAGATCTACGCCACATTTTGATGAGGTGGCGAACAAAGCAGTATTGTGTCGTAGCGGATATAACACAAATGTATAGGCAGGTGGTCGTTGATAAAAGTGATACCGATTTTCAACGCATAGTATGGCGTAATGATCCCGATCAACCCATACAGCATTTCAGACTATTGAGACTCACCTTCGGAACGTCGTGTGCGCCATATTTGGCAGTAAAATCTCTCCAACAGTTGGCAAAGGATGAAGAGGCGAAATATCCGTTGGCTGCAAAAATAACTGTTGAAGATTTCTATGTAGATGATATGTTATCCAGTTGCGAGACAGAAGATGAAGCTATACAAATTTATAAAGAAATTAACGAATTAATGAAAGAAGGAGGCTTTATGTTACAAAAATGGGGCAGCAACAGCAAATTACTTTTGGATTATATTGAAAGAGAGAACCATAGCTTAAATACTAACTACCATTTTAAAGTTAATGACACCATTAAAGTTTTAGGTATTTCATGGAATAAAATTTCTGACAATTTTGAGTACACCTATAACTTACCAGAATTAGATACATCTGTGACAAAACGTAAAGTTTTATCCAACATTGCAAGACTTTACGATCCAATGGGTTGGGTAACGCCAGTATTAATTACAGCTAAAATCTACATGCAAAAGTTGTGGAAGTCTGGTTTGAACTGGGACGATAACTTGACACCAGATTTACAAAAAGAATGGTTTCAATTTAGAGAGGAACTAAACAAAATGGAAAGTATTGTCATTCCTAGATGGTTGTCAACAAAGAAAAATGATTCAGTTGAGCTTCACGTATTCGCTGACGCTTCACAGTCCGCTTATGCTGCTGTCGTTTATATTAAATCAATTGACAAGGATGGAAATATTCATGTAAATATAGTAACAGCGAAAACAAAGGTTGCACCAATCGATAAAGAGATTTCTATACCAAGAATGGAACTATGTGCAGCATTGATGGCTGCTAAACTCATTTTTGAAGTCGCTCAAATATTGAAGGTACCTAAAAATAAAATGTTTGCATGGTCCGATTCAACTGTAGTGTTAGCATGGCTTAGAGGGGAGCCGAGTCGTTGGACCACATTTGTCAGTAATCGGGTTTCTGAAATTTTAACGATTATGGAATTTGACCAATGGAACCATGTGACCACAGATCAAAACCCTGCAGATTGTGCATCTAGGGGCATATCTGTAAAAGAATTGAGTGAACATAGTATGTGGTGGCATGGACCTAAATTTTTACATCATACAAATGTTTATATGACCAATTTTGAAGAAGATACTGATCTCGAAGCAAAGCCTATTAGAGCACTCACAACCCTAGTACAGGCAAATGAAGATTTTGTATGGACACGATTTTCAAACTTAAACAAAATGTTACGAGTGCTCGCTTACTGTAGAAAGTTTTTAAAGTTAAAAGAGCCTAAAAACACACGTGAAATTGACAAATCAATTACAGTAAAAGAAATGACTGAAGTTTTAAATAAATGTATAAAGGAAACACAAAAATTACATTTCGAAGAAGAAATTAAGCAACTGAACTCTGGAGCTGGATGTGTCACTAAAAAAAGTACTCTTCACTCTCTTTCGCCGTTTTTGGATGAAAATGAATTATTAAGAGTAGGAGGTCGTATCGAGTTTTCTGTTGCACGAGTTGAGAAAAAACACCCGTTAATTTTGCCTAGTGACTCTCATCTAACTAAATTAATAATTATAGATGCACATTACAAGACACTTCACGGTGGACCTCAAATTATGATAAATTTTATAAGAAGTAAATATTGGATAATAAGAATTAGAGAGAAAGTAAAAAAATGCTATCGAAATTGCGTAACTTGTGTTCGTTATTCACGTCAAAATAACAATCCATTTATGGGCCAAATTCCAAAGGCTAGATTAACTCCTGATAGACCTTTTCGATCATCTGGTGTGGATTTCACTGGTCATATAAATGTAAGATTTTCGCCTGGCAGAGGATCAAAATCCTATAAGAGCTACATATGTGTTTTTGTATGTATGTCAACCAAAGCGATCCATCTAGAAGCTGTATCGGATCTAACAGCCGCTGCGTTCATAGCAGCTTTCAAAAGATTCGTTTCCCGTAGAGGTTATTGTCAACATTTATACAGCGACAACGGGTCCAATTTTATAGGAGCTGATAAAGAATTGAGAGATATGTTCAATAAAGCGAAATCGCAATTGCCAATCGAAATTTCTCATTTACTTGCTCAAGAAGGCACTACATGGCATTTCATACCGCCACAAGCTCCCAATTTCGGAGGACTTTGGGAAGCTGCTGTCCGGTCTACTAAGACTCATTTAAAAAGAGTCATAGGAGATTCAACACTTACCTTTGAGGAGTTAACCACGATCTTAACACAGGTAGAGGCGTGCTTAAACTCCCGTCCTTTATCCTATTTAAGCGATAATCCAGAGGATCCAATGCCATTGACGCCGGGTCATTTTTTAATTGGAGAACCACTTATTACAGTTCCCGATGAGGATTTTTCTCAATCGTATATATCAGGTCGTCAGAGATGGAAGCTTACTCAAAAAATAGTTAATGATTTTTGGAAGAGGTGGTCTGACGAGTATTTAGTAACTTTAAATAATAGGTATAAATGGTCTATTAAAAAAGATGAGCCTGAAATTGATGATATTGTAGTTGTGAGAGATCATAATATTCCTCCAGCAAAATGGTTGTTAGGAAAAATCATAGAGAAACACCCTGGTAAAGATAACATTACCCGCGTTGTTACAATTAAAACAAAAAATAATACTTTTAAACGGCCATGTAACAAATTATGTTTCTTACCAAAAGCTTAGTTTTATATAATAATAATAATAATTAATAAATATGTTTGTGTTATTTGTATAGAGTTTTTACGGTGGGCGGATCTGAAAATCTGCTTTATAACAATAATATTAAGTTTTGAAAAGGCCGGTAGCCTTTTGGTGGGCGGAATGTTTAATAAGGTAAATACATACTATAAAAATAAACATATAAATAAATAATTAAATACACATTAATACTATATTAAATATACCGTCCTAATATATACCTATGTAAAGGCTCTTAATAGAAACTGTGTTCCTTTTGTACCTCCTTTCTTAGGTTAATATCTATGGTTTTATTTTAAAGCAACATTTTTTGTTATCGTCTGTCAAACTATTATAAAAATTCCAATAGCAGAAAAATTGTGGTTTTATTGTGGTATTTATGTGAGAAGATTAAAGTTTTAATCACTTGTAATACGCTAAATGATGTTCCGCAAGGTTACATGCTATGTCCGCTACTTTTTATAATCTTTGCTATGATATATTTTTGCCACCATGATGGAGATATATTTGGAGTTAATGGTTTGTACTCTAAATATATGCTATAAAAATACAAATTATAAATTGCATTTTATCTAAAAAGGTGTTGTCTGAATAATTACGAGCCTGTCCCAAATAGAATAAAATATTTTTACTTTATTTCAGTATAACCGTATGATAAAAACTATACAGGAATTACAAATACAAGAAGTGCACGTTAGTTAATCTATTTTATGAAATAAAATCTTTTTAAATCTAATTTTATAAAATTTTATTTCTATGCGAACACTAACCTTATCGACTTCTTGGCGATGAAGAAGATGTCGTCGACGAGGTTGGAGGTGGTCGAACCAGGTTGAGGGGTCGCCATCTTTATAGCTTTGTTCACGTTCTCTTCCAGGAAATATCTATAAATGTCGTACTTACAATGTCACGCGGAATGTTAATAATTCAATGAGTAATACGTTATAAGCATTTAAAAGTAAATTTAAAAGTTATATTCAGGGGCAACTTACCTCTCTAGTTTTAGATATTGTCCCAGTAAATCTTGGGCTGTTCTCGTGAGATCACTCTCTGCGATGATCTTCTCGACTGCCTCCTGACAGGCTCGTTGCGTTTCTTCATCCGAGGAGGCGGCGTCCATCTAAAATATCGTGATTTTAAATACGCAAACACTCGATCTAAGCAGACGGGGCGCCAGAAGATACGGAGGGAGCGAACGTATTTCATAATTAACGTACATTAATTATAGAACGTTCTTACATTTTTTTTTTATTTATTTAGAATAATAAACCATCGTACCGTACATATTATATTAATTTGTACAGCTTAAGGTTATAACCATTCGTACAATCAACAAATTTTCAGTTATTTTGTGGACTATAGAACACATTATATGATCTTCTTTATTACGATCCTTCGAGCCGGATATCGATCAGACAAGTTTTTAACTTCAAGAAAAGTGTTAACATGAGTAGTAAAAGTCGCACTGGACCTGTGTTTTCCTGCGCAGGAAGGCGAAGTACAGCGTGATGGTGTTGATGGCGGCGGCCAGCTCCGCCAGCGCGGGCTCGACGGCGCGCGGCTCCAACGGCGCCCCCGCCCCCGCGCCCCCCACACCCGCCCCCGCCCCCGCCCCCGCCGCCAGCCCAGCCAGCGCGCGCGCGCACGCCGCCGATACCTATATGGTAACGCAGGGGAAATGCAATGTTAAGTCTTACCTGGGCTCTTCGGTCACGTACCCGTCCTGAAAAGGACAGGTTACAGCGAGGTAGGCTTATCCGCTAAAACCTGCTAAGTTCTGGTGGGAGGGGGAGAAACTCACAGTTTACCCTCGACTTCGCCAGCGTAAATTATGACCCACGTGTGATGTAGCTGTCGGTGAGTGAAATTAAAAAAATGATACAGTATTTTCGGAGTTTATTTGGTCTGAGCCGATGGACGTCTCGTTCCGACCGAAGAATGTGCGATGAGCTCGGGGATGGTTGATTTTTCTTCCTTTTTAATTTCATATAGAAAAATCTAGTTGTTCGGGGTATATCGATATGATTTGGTAAATGATAATATTTGATTAAAAAAAAACTGTATATTTAAAACAACTATTAACACTAACACGTATGAATGTATGATTGAATGTATGAGTACGCGTAGCGCTCTTGGTGGCTGATTACTATTGAATTTATGATATTTATATAGAGCGCCCACTGACCACTGGCTGGATGAGGGCGAGGGCGCGGGGCAGGCGCGCGCGCGGGGGCGAGTGCGGGGGCGAGTGCGGGTGCGGGGGCGGGGGCGGGGGCGGGGGCGGCGCGGCGGCCAGCGTGCGGCGCGCGCGCTCCACCGCCGCGGCCGCCGCCTGCAGCACGCGCGCGCACGCCGCCGCGGGGCCGCTCGGCTCCGCCGTCGCGCTCGCGCGCTTTATAGCCGCCTCCGTCTAAGCACGCAATGATATATACATTCAACAAAGCCGTCTCGACCCCGAACGAGGGCTGACCCGTTCGAATTAGGCCCCCGAAGCGCTAGCGGAGCGTGAGCTCTTCGAAACGTCGAATATTATACTCTGTCCGGTGACCTACACGCGTTTCTTTTCGATGACCGAATTTTTCGCTCGGAGGCGTACTTGAAATTCGTTGGAGTGATTTATGAATTACGGGTCGACGAATATCGAGGCTTTGAAAACGGAGCTAAGATTGAGGTGAGAAATTTCGCGGGATAAAAGCTAAATCAGAAATTGGTGCTTATTTTGCGCTTTCGATATTTTTAATAAAACAGTTTATTTATGTATTGAGATCTACGATTTCAGCATCGTAGTGAACAAATGCCGCGCCATCTTGTGATTAATAAATGGTAGCCCTCGTTCCTTGCGCAATTTGCGAGACCGGCCCGCTCGAGAAATTACTCTTCCGCTTTCGTTCGTGCCTCGTAACGTTAGATTTGAAAAAGCGCAGCGTTATAAAATACGTCTCCTATTCTGGGCGCCTTAAAATAATTTGAGACATTCCAGGATATATAAAATGTGTCTCGAATAGAAAAAAGATATCGTTTAGAATAAATAAAGTACTCAGCGAATAACAGTAATATTCCACAGATAAACGAATACACAAATATGGGTAATTTTTTTTATCCAGGTAAATATATAAATAATATTGAAAAAGGTATTGAACTAAAACAGTATCAAAGTATACCTACTTGCGATATGAACTGACCTGAGCCGCGATATATTTGGCGAGTAAATCGACGCCCTCCTCGGCGCGGCCGATCTGAGGGAACAGCTTGTACAGCCGCTCGACGGACGCCGCGTCGTCCTTGCGGGCCGCCTCCTCGAATCTGGCAAACGACTATTTTATTACAAACACTAATAATAAGGCGGAGGTAAAATGTAACGCTAGACGAGTGATGCAGGTTATAACATCTATAAGTGGAAACTTGTAATAATTTTTAACAGAAGAACAGATCGACAATGAAACAAATATAAAAAATAAGGTGTACAGGTAAAATTAATATTTATTAAAATTCATTGAATGTTCAAACTAAGCCGCCTATAAAATTCCATAAACCACGTTTTCAGTCTCGTTATTTGCCTATGAATAAATTGTAAATTAATTCATCTAAATATTTATCGTTTTATTTTCGTTATCCGTTTTCGGAGCGACACCCTAAATTCTCTTTGAAAATAAATTTACATTTCAAATGGCTTAAAATACTTCTTTAAAGATCAGAGATCTAATTGCGACAATAATTCTTTTGATACTCGTGACGACGGCGATTCGGAACGTCATTAAATGCCGTTATTCACATGGCGATGGTCTGGTTCTAATAAAAGTGCACGTAGAGTACTGACTTGCGCACGAGGTGGTCCCTTAGCGTGTCGGCGGCGCGTGTCATGGCGTGCCGCGGGTCCGGCGCCCCGCGCGCCCGCGCCGCCGCCACCGAGCCCGGGTCCATGCTCAGGAACCGCGCCACGTGGCCCGCGCCTACACGCACCACGCACGACCGTCACATACGCTCGATCTCAATCCAGCCAAAGGACACTGATGAAATTTACAGTGGTACGACCACCACCAGAAGGAATTCACTCTTGCCTTGAACAGGTCTGGGTTATGTGCACTCGGGGCTAGGGGCGATGACTAATCTCGGGTAGATTATTAAAGAATATCAAACACATGATTTTTATTTTTTGGTTTATCAATAAATATCTTACGTTTTTCTATAATGTGACTAGCGGACTAAATAGAATTTCTTCTTTTTTACCCAGGTCTCTATTTAGACGCCGGCAGGGAGTTCCCTCCATGGTCATAAAAAATATGATGAATAGCTCTTTGTCTATGGTAAATAAAATTGACCTTTTATTGTGATTCCTAAAAAAATATTTTAGTTACTTCTAATATTTTGTTATCATTATGCACTAGGTACTTTACGATAATTACTTGGCGATAATTTGTATCCCGAACTGTAAGTTGCAACAGTATTTTGCTTGGGACCGTGTGTTGTATCATCAGCAAATAAGATACATGTTTGTTCAATGACACAAGGCTAGTCATTGATATAAAATGGAAATAAAAGTGGTCAAAGGGCACTACCCTGGGAAACACACCACAATGGTTCATATTATATTTAGAAGTATAAGACATTTTTAAATGCCATTTGGATCTAACTGAATTCCAAAACATATACAACATCAATCTACCCTATCTTTGGGTTGATTATGAAATTTCAATTCTTAATTAGTTTTAAGAAACTGTATAAACTTAAATTTAAATAAAAATAAAGGTATTACTCTGTACAAACCAGTTTCATAGTCATGTGCTTTGATGGCAGCCTCCACTCCTGCACTACATAGTTGTAGATCAATCAGATCATGCACCCGCCTTTGACATTCTGCAACTCGTGACTACAACAAACAGAACCTTGACTATTATATGAGTTAAAACTTTTTCTAAAGTTAAAGTTAATATGTTTATTCAAACAGAATTGTTTTAAAGTACTTTTGAATCGTTCAATCATGTCATTACCAGATCAATATATCAAATCCTAGTCAAGTTACATTTTCTTCATTATTCTCATATTGTAAAAAAATCAAAACATCTCTCAAATTCTATAATTATCAAAGGAATGTATGGATGATATTTTCACATTGTAAAAAGGCATAACAAATCTTTTAATTAATAGTTGAAATAAATAATAAGTTTCTAAACTAAACTCACTATATAAACATTAATAATAAATATGGAATGAAATAAAATAAATATTAGATTAATAAAAAATGCTTAGATCACACAGCTATGCATATTGACAGTACTATGTGTTAGTTAGTACACTAAAGGACTGGGAGATAAACAGTTGAATGTCATATTATATATTCTACTACATACCCGAGCAAGATCTAGTTGTCTCACTTTGGCACTGACATCTTTAGCTAAAGCTGCTGTTTTATCCACCATATCTGATGCAGTCTGAGCATCGTTTTTCACCTCACCAAGTCTAGTGTACGCATGGCTGGCCGTCCGGAGACGGTCTTCAAGGTCACAGGCTCTCGATAGCACACCAGCTAATGCTTCATCTACCTCAGCCTAAAATTTAAAACGCTTTTAGTTTACAATTATTCGGCATCCTTACTAGTCGTAAACATAGGGAACAAAATTAACCTCTTCCTTTTCAATTTCACCAAGAGCCTTAGCCAACCCTTCTTCAGTGGATACGTCATATTCTTCTAGGAGAAGACTCAGAGACATATTTTTTACTTTTTGAACAGAAAACTTCTACACGATCGAAAACATACAAACAATGAATATTGACATTGACAACTAGCCAGCTGGATCACTCAATGCTGACAGTGACAGACTTGTCTTCTTCAATACCTAACATTCAACGTTCTAAAACACAGTTATAAGCTAAAAAAAATGTTGCCGTTCTAATACCATTTTCTAACTCAGATCACGACCTACGAAAGCAAAAGTGCGTGGGGCGTTTACGTTTCGTAGGAATATTTACGATATCGTCTATCAAAAAACTTTTTAAAGTTCTTGCGTCTGTCTCTATCAACATGATTCAATTTACAAAAGAAGGGCCACACACAGTAGCGAACTAATCCCGGCATCAGGCCCAACTGGTGCCCAACTTGATTTTGCTTTTACACCCCAAAGTCCGCCACTATCCACACGACAGACACTTAAAACGACTATAACAACTCGCTGGCGATCGTCTGGATGTGAAAACATCAATCGATGAATCACAAATGTGAACACTAGCAGCCGTCGTACCGTCATTCGTACGTAAATATTCATCGTCGATTAATAGTGTAAGAAAATAGATATTTGGAAGAAATTATTTGTTTAAATAAAGGAATATTCACATGAGGATTTTTGGTATTCCTTTTTTCTGTACTATTCAGAAAAATATGTATGTTGACCTGAACTTAACGGAAAGCGTAGTATTATATTAGCTTTAATAATAACATATTTGCTACAAAAGGAATACTGATGGATTCCTTATATGTTAAAGACAGTAAGTCGTTACCAAAGATTACAATATTATGTCGTTACGTTGGTATGATATCAATACACAACAAATCGCTACTTGTGTACCAGCTTAAGATTTGACATTTGTCCTAGAAATTCATTCAAAAACTATTATTAAATCGAGTTCACAAATCAGTAATTAGTAAAAAACAATTATAGTAATTTAAAGAAAATTTTATCCTCAAAATTTGAAAGCAACTACTGATGTATTTTTACACATCCATGGTTTTCAAATCTTTTCTATACATTTTATGGAAATTCATGTAAAACTTATGTTCAATGCTGCGTTTTTTTAATTTATTTTGTGCGTTCTGAACGTACACCGTAAAAATTCACCAGTAGACGAAAGTACAAGTGATGTCTGAGCAACAGTAAACATAAAAACTTCTGAGATTAGAAAATCGATGTGTCGTTAATTGTATATTTATTTGACTCCTCAGGGCGCGTAATCAGTGTTTTGCGCTCCTTGGAGGACAGGTTTCGTTGTACAAGGCAATAGTAATCGTCAAAGGTAAGAGCGAGGACGGGGTGTTGACATTTGCATAACTAATATTACTAAACAACTGTGGTTTGTGGAGTGCAGATGTATTGTGATGGTTCAGGTGTTTGTGACGGATTGCAGATTGACTCCGTGTGGGGCTGGGCTTCGCCCCCGCTGCGTTTGCAGCTGGGTAACGCGCGTGGGCACAAGAGGTGAGTGAACTGCACTGGTTTATCATATGGTTCTTGTCGTGAGGGTTCACTGAAATATTCGTAACATGTTTCTTTAGGGTCTCCTTCTGCTCAACAATAATTCTTAATCACTGACTTGATATCTTTGATTGAAATGATCAGTCGTTTCTAAAGTAATATTCTGCTGTTGTATTATTTTACCATCCATCCTGTATACCTTTGTATCATCATTAATTTTGTTACCAACTCCTGTAATTCTGTGAACTGATACAATTATTCCTATGTTATTATTATTTCTATTATTATTATTATTACTATTATTTCCACCTGTGACACATATTTTCAACATTTATTTTATGATAAATCTACTTTATTCATTGATTATTCTAAATTAGGAAAAAACTTCTCCAGGTTATGCTAAAACATGAGGAAAAAATATTTTAAATTCAGTAATGTTAACTTATTTACATATTGACCAAGTGTGAATGTATTTTCATTGTCATACTTATTTTAATCTAACTTTTGTCCAAGTGAGCCCATTTACAAAATTTGAAGGTCACTACAAACATTGTAACAGTTCAGTAAAGTTTTTATGATACTTAACTCGAGCTCATATTTAACTTTCAAATTAATGTAATAATGTATGTAACATACTAAATACTTCACCTGTTGAATAACAACATACTTTGCACATATTAAAATCACTACAGTTGAGTGGCTGGTATTAAAAGTGTTTGCTTATATTTATCATCTTACATTCTGTGTTTTTCAAAAATTTGAATATTGTGTGATATTAATAAATAAATACAAAATTGTTGATTTGTCTGCTTCTTTTAATCAAAATATAAAAACTTTCATGTTTTTGTTTTTATAAATTTACATTTACAATAGGCTTGTGTCCTACAAGTGAAAATATAGGTTTCTGTTATACACAGGGTTCGAAATTATCAAGATATTTATTTTGTGGACAATTATCGGAAAATAATGACCATTTTGACTCCTAAATGTATGACAAAGTGAATTTTATGACACTTATTTGGAAAATATTACACTTTAAAAACTTGAAATAAGTAGGCAAAATACAATATATTTATATAATTATATGTATTTCCTAAAATACAGATGGCATTAAATTAATTACATAAACTTGAGGACTTTCATTATGCAACTATAAACATAAATACAGAAATGACAAAAATATTACAAAGATTGCCCAGACACCCATAAATTTTTCACTACTTTAGCAGACATGCTGTTACTACTAAATTAGTTTTTCAGATTTGTAACTAATCTAATCTAACCAACATTGAATACTAAGTTCCTTCTACGTAGATAGTTACTTTCCTTTTTGTTACGATTTGATTGTAGTTTCCATGTGATTAATGATTACGTAGGATGGGTGAAGGCGGGTCGCCGGGCGGCGGCGCTCGGCTATCCCACACGTCCGAGAAGCACCCTCGTGCCATACTCGGCGAGTTATCAGCCCTGCGCCGCCACAGAGAGCTATGTGATGTGGTTCTCAATGTTGCCAACAGAAAGCTATTTGCTCACAGGTATGGAATAAAAACAATTGGTCAGCTTCGGACTCAGACTGCAATGGTTATAAAAAATTTTGACTATGACCAATTTTTTCATGGTGGAGCACATTTTGAGAAATGTGGGACTGCATGAATGTTAATCTTATGTTTCTAATTTTTTTTATGTTGTTATTCACACTGCACATACTGTATTGCACAGCATACTAAAGAAAAACAATTTGATTAGGTGTCAGAGAGAGAGGGAGAGAGAAAGAATATACAAGTGCAATAAATATAGTCAAAACACGATCTTCAAGCAGAATTTAAAGTGTAGTGCTCGCACGCATTCGTAATAATAGTAATGAATGACAGTTGATCCTATAGTGTTGGTTGAAAAATTGACCTGCTTATGCACGCTCCATTGGGTCGGATATGCGGAAAGAACGCTGGATAATGTTATGGTAAAACTGATATACCTATAAGAGGATGGATGTAAAAGCCACGGAAGGTTAGACAAACCTTGCATGCCGTTGAGAGCAATGAACATCGAGGAGGCGAAAAATGTATGTGTCTCTGTTTTGTGGCGTTCGGTAGCCCCTGCCTACTCCGCAAGGGTACGGCGTAACTATACAGATAGATAAGAGTTGGACTTGACTTCTGGCACAGGGTGATCCTGTCTGCATGCAGCCCGTACTTCCGCGCCATGTTCACGGGAGAGCTGGCGGAGTCACGCGCCACTGAGGTCACCATCCGGGACGTGGACGAGCAGGCGATGGAACAGCTCGTCGAATTCTGCTACACCGCACATATCGTAGTCGAGGAGAGCAACGTTCAGGTGAATTATTCATACTGCTTAAACTATTGTGGTTCTAATGTAATGGTGGGCAAATGGGCAAAGGTGGTCTTATCGCAAAAAGCGGAGCAGGTCAATTCTGATAATAACTTAACAATTATATCTCGACTACTTGCAGTTTGCCATTGTACTATCTTCCGGAAGTCCAAAATTGTCACCGTTGATGTGTGAGGAAGACATTGCACTATAATATTTTTCTTCAAGTAGATAATACAATGGTAAAATGCTATTGTGGTTCTATTGAGATGTGATTATTACTTAAACGTCAGCAGTATTGGCCTGCGGTGGCAGTGTGCCAACATTGGAAAAAGAATGAAAAAAACTAGATGAAATAATAAATCTTTTCTGGATAGTACTCTAATGGTGGGATCAGGAGTAGCACAGAGAGGGTTGCTCAGTGACATTGTGGGTGTAATTCTTCAAACTCTCGATTTTATTAGCAAAGAATATAAATCAAATCACTTATAAGTAATTTCTAAGATACTGACTCTATGCCGGTCTCCATCAGAAACACTACTACGTTTAAAAAAAAAACTTTTGTAAGTATTATTATTTTATATTAAATCAGTTTTGCAACTAGAATTAAAAATGTCTGTAGTAATTGTCAACGGTCAAACAAGCGGTCAGTCAAGCGAGTGGTTTTACTCCTTTTAATCATTTATCTTTAATATTATGTATGATTCCTGTTTTATATAATAGGCGTTACGACTAAATTTTGTTTGTTTGTCCAGGCGTTGCTCCCGGCGGCGTGCCTTTTGCAGCTGCAGGAGATCCAGGACGTTTGCTGCGAGTTCCTCAAGCGTCAGCTGGACTGCTCCAACTGTCTCGGTATCAGGGCATTCGCCGATACTCACTCCTGCCGGGAGTTACTCCGTATCGCAGACAAATTCACACAACAAAACTTTCCTGAGGTAAGTTAAGTAAATATTAATTATATTACTAAAACAACCATTAATTTGTATCCAGCTAGCTCATTATATTCTACTAAACAATTTCTTCTGTTCGATACGCCTATGTTATTTTGTAAAGTTTTATATTATCTAAAATTTGAAGGCACAATATTACATTGCATATTTTAATTTGTCCTAATTATACTGATTCATAATTTTTTAAGCATAATTACTCTACCTATGATAACGTTTAAGCAAAATCGGACAGCATACATTCAATAATTTGTATATGGTTTTTTCAAGTCTAGTATTTAGTTATTGAAAATTTTACCAAAAACCATTATGCCGAACCATATTGGGAATAAAAAAATATACGAAAAGAAAAGATTTAATTTAATAGATGAAAAACCAAATTATTATATTTATTTAATGTGTGAAGAAAAATTTCTGTTTAAACCCTCAATATTAAACCAACAACAAATACCAACCAGTTGTACGCTTCCAGGTGATGGAAAGCGAAGAGTTCCTCCTGCTGCCGGCGGCGCAGCTGATCGATATAGTGTCCAGTGACGAGCTGAACGTCCGCTCCGAGGAGCAAACCTTCCAGGCCGTCATGTCCTGGGTCAAGTACAACGTGGCCGAGCGGCGGCAGCATCTGGCGCAGGTAATGGGATTCTAATGTCTATTGCATTTAATTATTTTCACTTGTTAAGAGGAATCATGACATTTTTTTCTTCTTTTTGTCCGTCAGGTAGAATATAGGAAAATACTAAATACATAAATAACTTAAAGTTGAAATATTAGGTGCTTCTTGCATCAATTTTAGCTTTAATTATCTAAGTGATGATTTGTTTATTATTGATAAAAAATATTGAAAAAAATACGTGTTCAATATTTTACTATTATCTAACTGACAGAATAGTTTTTTTTTTTAACCAGGCATTATCCATATTGATAGTTGTTTAAGAGCACTTTTTTTCTAAAAAATAGCTCATCACTTTGAAATTTATTTGAGATTTACAGGCGAGAAATGAAGAAATTTTATTGTCTTGCCTTTTGTTAAAATTTACAAGTGTGTCAAGGGTGGAGTTTAAAATCTTCCGAAGATTCCAACGGGATTTTTTTCATTATGCGAAACATAAGAATGTCATGGTCAGACTCGGTATTTTATAATGAAATCGAGGCCCGGGCCCGAAAATTCAGTTTCGCACTCGACTCTACCGGGACAACTTAGATGTAACGCGACCGGGGATCGCACCGGAGGGTTCAATCGGATATGCGGCAGGTGCTGCAACACGTGCGGCTGCCGCTGCTGAGCCCCAAGTTCCTGGTGGGCACGGTGTCCTCGGAGCTGCTGATCCGCTCCGACGACGCCTGCCGCGACCTGCTGGACGAGGCCAAGAACTACCTGCTGCTGCCCCAGGAGCGGCCGCTCATGCAGGGCCCGCGCACCAGGCCCAGGAAACCCACCAGAAGAGGTAAAACGTGTATTTCGAGGAGAATGTACCGAATTTTGCCAAAGAAATAGATAAGTCGAAAAAGTATGCGGTAGGAAAGTTATTTTAGCAATGTGATCAAGTCAGGCGGACCCCAGGAAGGAGAAACTTTTGTTACGAATTTGGCTAGGTTTTATGAAGCAGATTAGATTGTTTTTATAATATGCCAACTGGGCGAAGGATCGTTCCGTTACTACAAAGAAGTCAGTGTCGCGATGTGTGATGTGTCACGTGTGTCACAGGCGAGGTGCTGTTCGCGGTGGGCGGGTGGTGCTCGGGCGACGCCATCGCGTCGGTGGAGCGGTTCGACCCGGCCAGCGCCGAGTGGAAGATGGTGGCGCCCATGTCCAAGCGGCGCTGCGGCGTGGGCGTGGCCGTGCTGCACGACCTGCTGTACGCGGTGGGCGGCCACGACGGCCAGAGCTACCTCAACAGCATCGAGCGCTACGACCCGCAGACCAACCAGTGGTGCGGCGCCGTGGCGCCCACCTCCTCGTGCCGCACCTCCGTGGGCGTGGCCGTGCTGGACGGCGCGCTGTACGCGGTGGGCGGCCAGGACGGCGTGCAGTGCCTCAACCACGTCGAGCGGTACGACCCCAAGGAGAACCGCTGGAGCAAGGTGGCCGCCATGACGACGCGGCGGCTGGGCGTGGCCGTGGCCGTGCTGGGCGGGCAGCTGTACGCGGTGGGCGGGTCGGACGGGCAGGCGCCGCTGAGCTCCGTGGAGCGCTACTGCCCGCGCGCCAACCGCTGGCAGCCCGTGGCCGCGATGGCCACGCGCCGCAAGCACCTGGGCGCCGCCGTCTACGACAACCACATCTACGCCGTCGGCGGCCGCGACGACTGCACCGAGCTGTCCTCCGCCGAGAGGTATTTTATGCACTATTTAATAATTATTTTCAAAACGAAAACGAAAAATATTTTCAACCAATATCATCATCGTAGTAAAATATATTTATCCTTTTTTGAATCAGAGACATATTCCCTATTGTTTTTATATTAACCGTTGATAAAATTAATAAATAAAAAGAAACTTTTTTATTTATTATTAGAACGAACATATTGCTTGTTTGATGTCATTCAGCCCCTAAGCATATTTTCAATGTACCGTATTTTCTTACACTTTTTAATAATTTGCTTTCAAATAAAAACGAAATTATGTTGATAATTATTTACATAGCCCGTATTCTGAAGCGGTTTCCGCAAGCACTTTCCGTATGACAAAAAAAAAATCAAACGAAGCAGTCTTCTATTTGAAATATATTGCAATATTAAATAGTTTATGCATCTAACGCAATATTAACTCCTAGTAATAATTATATATAGTTATTTTTTTCTTACTTGAGATGAATTGTAAACAAACAACTATCGAACACAAATCACGAGCTAACATAAATATGGTCCAATTTAAGCTTTTATAACCACTTACGTACACTAGTTTGTACATTACCACATAAATTTCCACTGAAAATAGCTTGAAACCATCTTTAAAAATAACATCCAAACTCATAAATCTGACAATGTCAATAATCACAGACTAAGACGTGTAAGTTTGACATTTCTTGGAGTAATCATTAAATGAATGAAAGAATAATTTGAAATGATGACAAATTTATGTAGGTTTGAAATAAACTAATATTTAAAGATTTCTTTTACCACAGTTATGTTCTCTTTTGTTTGTGGCAATACTAGTATTTTTTTGTGATTAACTAGTGTTGTTTTAGATAACTATTCATTTAATTTTCATTTAAAGTTGTAATCAGGGATAATTACAGCCATATATCAAGTTAAAATGTTACATCACGCTTTTGTAGTTTTCTATAAACTTTAATGCTCGTCTTATGTCTTTCTTAGTTATTTCTTGTTAAAGTGAAGCAAAAAATACGTACCTATCCAATATTTTTAAGTGGAATCATTGCTAGGTTGTTCATAAGGTTTATCATTACTTTTGTAAATTTATCATAAACTCAAAATCAGTATCAAAATATTGCATATATTCAGTTTGTTTCTTTATTACATTACTAGTGGCCGCCAGCGACTTTGTCCGCGTTTTCCATTATTTCTTCGCTCCTTATAGTTGCAGCGTGATGTTATATAGCCTAAAGACCTCCTCGATAAATGGTCTATTCAACACAAAAATAATTTTTCAATTCCTGAGATTAGCGCGTACAAACAAACAAACAAACAAACAAACTCTTCAGCTTTATAATATTAGTAGAGATTATATAAATTATATAAAAATGAGGCCTTTAATTTATTTTATTTTGCTTTTGTAGATTCATTCTAGACACATATCTTTACAGAAAACACATATTTGATAGTTGTTTTAAGATGATTTCCTTTTAATAAGAAGTCCTAAAGTACAAAAAGTTATAATTTTGTGTAGTGGTTTATCATTATTTAGATAATTATCGAGGTATATTATCACGACAGTTATCACTCCGAACCTTGTTAAAAAAAAATACATATTGGCTAGGAAGTCGCCGTCGCCGTTTGCCCTATGTTTCTTACTGTAATAAAAATATTTTTAAACCCTATTAAAATAGAATTACCGAA
Source organism: Diatraea saccharalis (assembly GCA_918026875.4). Taxonomy (NCBI): domain Eukaryota; kingdom Metazoa; phylum Arthropoda; class Insecta; order Lepidoptera; family Crambidae; genus Diatraea; species Diatraea saccharalis. The sequence goes on along the minus strand of OU893343.1, from coordinate 20,139,522 downwards.
ACTACGGGAAGTCCCACGCAGATATAATATTTAACAACGTTAGAAAGAAAAAGTAAGAAATATATATACGTAATAAATAAATATTTAAAGAAATATAATACTTAACAAGACAAAAGTGATACTTATTATCATTGTTTATATTTTATCTAAATCGTCAACTCGTCAGCATTGTTCACAGGCAATCATTCAGTAGATGATTAATGACATAATTGAGTGTGATCCGTCGTGTGTATCGCGTGCAGATACGAGCCGAGCACGGACTCGTGGTCGCCGGTGGTGGCGATGACGTCACGCCGCAGCGGCGTGGGCCTGGCCGTGGTCAACGGGCAGCTGTACGCCGTGGGCGGGTTCGACGGCACCGCCTATCTCAAGTCCATAGAGGTATTAACCGGTCACGAAATTCATTTTTGTTGTTAAATGGCGTCTTTATGGTTTGAACATATAGACAGCATTTGATAATTGTCCGATACACTATTCTATTGTACCACTATGTAAATTAAATAAAAAAAGTGTTGGGATTGTCTTAACAATAACTATTTTGTAGTTCCATGCTATAATAGTAGATTTTTGTCATTTATTTAAATACAGAATTAAAAACGCCGAAAAACAAAATGGGGAGGGGAATGGGGATTTTTGCAAGCTTACAAATCGGGGCGCAGGCCTATATAGATGGAATCGAATAAGGCGAATGGGTAATGACCCATTGCGTTTTGATCGGTGTTAACGTCCAGATGCGGCTAGCGATACCGCATCCGCTGCCTTATAGCTCAGTTTGGGCGGTCGGTATGACGTCACCGCCCGCCCGCCCCCGTGCACCCGCGTGGGCGGGGCGGGGCGGGGCGGGCGGTGACGTCACCGTGTGCTATTGTGGCGGCAGGTGTACGACCCGGAATCGAACCAGTGGCGGCTGTGCGGCGCCATGAACTACCGGCGGCTCGGCGGCGGCGTGGGCGTCATGCGCGCGCCGCACCACGACTACCACTACATATGGTACACCCACACAGCCCGCTACCATCCCCACTCCCATTCCCACATACCACTCGTCAAAGCTTCGACATCACTATTAAAGAATATCACTATTCATACAGTTTAGTCGTACAACTGACCGTCAGGATTCGGGATAGAAAATTAACGCCGATTAAATTCACGCTACGCCTCTTTATATAATCGATGGAATGAGGAAGTATTTAAAAAAAAACATTAGTTCCCGAAACCAAACTAGATGTCGCCACGGTACGGTCTTGATTTCTCCACCATAACCATTCCGGTTTTCTTTCATGTTTAAAAGTGAATTAGTTTTCAAAACTTAATAAACAACTCATATTCTATTTGTACTTTTTCGTATTTGTACTTCGTATTTGTATTAATATCTAAGTTTCGAACTTTTCAAATTTCAGTTGTTTAATATGTTAGTTAAAAGGAACGGAAATTACTGTCTTTGGTCCATTCGTTTTCTGCAAATATCAACTTTTGCTAGAGCCGCCATCTAGACGAGGTGCTTTCGTTTTTTTTAAATACTTCCTCATAAAAAAAAATAAACATGAACAATACGCACACTTGAATTTCTCTGTTCACGTCCCTCCGGTCCCTTCTCGACGCTCCTCGATTGTCCCGACAGTACCCTTCGCTAGTTTTCTTTTCGCTTGTACTCGCTCACGGTTTCCGTTCTCTAGTCACTGAAAGCGCACCGCGCACTTATATGCGCCTATTTCTGCGTTTAGAATGTTCTAGGTCGAGACCTAGAACGTTGTAGGTTGGCCTCGGCCCTGCCGGTGTATTCGACGCGTTACCGAAAGACAGCGGAGCATAACGCCATCTAGTAACGAGTAGACGAAACGCGCTCCGTAACAATATTTATTCATTCATTTTTGATACTCAAAACAGATTACGAATTATTAATATCTTCAATCTGAATTGCGATCTCCGAACTCATGGACGCTGCATGCATTAAATTGAGTCTCTTTATTCATTAAAGATTCTAAAAACGCTAATAATCTAAATATCTTATATCGAGTGATTAGACTTCACACATACAGACGTAAAGATAGCAAGATTATAACAACACAGTTTGGCACTACTCGTTCCCGCTCGCGATTCAGCCGGTTGTCAGTTTATATAGTAGCTCCATTCACATGCCGTTGAAAGCCGCAAAAAAGTGTCTGTCTGTCTAGTGGTGACTTCCGAACGAATCATATTTTAATATAATTTTATTAAATCATCGACACGCACTGGTATCTTTAGTCTAGTACGAGTGATCACTTGGTTATAAATAATAACGTAAAGAAATATTTTCAACCAATACTTTTGAGAATTCTTAATTCATTTAAATTCTGGTATTGGTTAAAATACAAGTGGAACTCTGCAACTGATATCATGAAAGACGTTATGTTTTTTATGAATTGTGATAATTAGTTGTATGTTTTCATTAATATTTGAGATTCAATTAATTTGGCGTATATCGCTATATGTTTACATTTATGTATGTACATACACGGTACACGGGCGTGACAGGGAAAAAAGGCAGCCCTTGCCGAGTTTCTTGCCGGTTCTTCTCGGTACAAGGTCTCCCGTCAAAGATTTACGAACCGATGGTGTAGCTCTCGACTCTCACAAGTGCTTGTAACAGCCTAGACTGAATAAATAATTTTGATTTGATTTGAAGTTATTCTTCCGCCATGTTGATAAAGTGTTTTGTTGCAGGAACCGCAAAGACTCGGTGGTGTAGGTATCGCCCCTCCCACCCCCCCCTACAAAGTTAAGCCGTTACTCATTTTATTTTATTTTATTGTTAAAGTATATACATACTAATTGACTATTTATAAATAAATGAAAATACAAATTTTAGAATATAAACTGTATTTTATTTCTAAAAAAAAAGACTCGATGAAGCCCTATCGTTGAAATAAGCAGTAATTTTATGATATATGATTTAAATTTTGCCGAATCCTCATATTAGGCGTGTGGTCTAATTTTTGTCGTCAGTTGAGTTGAAATTTACATGTACGCCATGCACGTTTATATTAAAAAAGGCATACTGTAAGTGTTGTATTGCGGCGTACGAGCGACAAGGGCAGGTTTGTATTTTAATTGATCGATAATCAACAATAAATTAGATTATTAAAGAGTCTGGTATCGAAATCGACAATAAAATTGCCTGTCCGGAATCTGGGAGATTGAAGGACAGTTTCGGCTTCTAAAGCGCAGGAGCATGTACAAAACAAGTGATTATAATATGTAGTTTAAGATTGGCATTATCTTATTTTATTCTTATTATAACACGGCCGCTTTGTACTTTGATCGCTACCTACATTTCTAGCAATACATTGATTGACGGTATGTCGCCGTGCAACTTAATTATTAATTACACTTTCGGTAGTGTTTTAATAAAAGCCTTGACATAAACTCATCTCGCATTTTTTTTTAAATTCTTTTCGACATTCATTTGCATTGACTTTTAAAACTAACATAGTTTTTGGTCCTTCGAGCCGGATGACAATACGTTTTTAATGTTTATTTATTTTTATTGCATTTTACAATGTAGTATTAATATGTTTATAATAAACAAAAGTATAATTATGGACCCCGTCGGGCACCGCAAATTTTTAGAGAGAGGAGGACACTGTGCTTTAAAATGTAGGTATTAAGTATTTCCTTTCTTAAGCGCTAGGTTGTTACTCGCCCACTTTCCGACGGTGACGCCGGCACCTTTCATAACATAAATGATTTTGTAATGATACACAATTTTTGAAAATAATTAAAAATAAATTTAAGAGAATTAATGTCAAATTTTGATTGTGTATATTCATATTCGAAACATTTTTGATACTTTGTTACCTTACTAGGTATGAAATTATCGTAAGTAATTTAATAAAAATGCATTTCTATCTCTTTATATATGTATTTTATTTTCAATTTACAATATCATTCTTAAATAAGAGACTACTAGTCGATGATATAAACGCGCACACAAGTTTAGTGATGCGACATTATGAATACGAATATCCGTATTCACTGAATATTTATATCCGTCGAATGTCTTCATCAATATATAAAACTGAACATACGCAAATTACGGTTCGGCTATGCGCTGTTTATACGCATCTACGAACTATAGGCAATAATTTCTTATAGTTTGTTAATTCTTCTAGTATGTACCATATCGTCACTATAAACTAGTATTACATCACTAGTTTATATACAGATTATTTTACAAACGCATGTTGTTCGTATTCCGGAGTGTACAACGTAGTACAAGCAAGTCGCATATGGCAGTTTAAACAGTGTACGAGTTTCGCACCCAGTTTTACAAACTTTCATAAAAAATATCATTAGCTTAAACCGACATTACCGATGCTAATATTTAAATTTATATCATTTATTAGAGCTAAAAGTTTCATCAAACCTTAATGGACGTTTGTGTGACTGGGTTTATGTAGTATATAATACAGGAATATTTTTTTTCCAGTGCAAAAATTTTTTTTGGTGATTCAGTATCAGTAATAGAACACTTACAGCCGGACTCTATTCGTACCACTTTCAGCCGGTTCAGCAGTTCCATGACCTAGACCCAGTACCACGTCGAGCCTTATGTGAGTGGCTTCTACATCACCGCGATGCAAACATCTTGTGGACGGATGAGGCATTGTTCACAAGTGAGGGACTGTTTCTTATGGGAAGAAGTCAAACGCCGGGATGTTGAGGAGGCACAAAGTCTAGAAGACTTAACAATAAAAAATAATAACGCTTTCAGTGAAGTGAAAAGTGACACTAGTGTTTTAAATAAATTAAATGACAATTTAATGAAATGTGCTCGTTTATGTCTGGACCGATTGATTGATTGAATATTCTTTATTGCACTATGAAATACAGTAAGAAAGGTACATAAAACTAGATTCAGTAACACAAAAGGCGGCCTTATTGCTAAGGTAGCAATCTCTACCAGACGTAGACTTCATTTTGAACAAATATTAAAATACATGGTAAGTAATTAGTTAGGTGTTTGTTTTGATTCAACATTATTGTAAATACGTAGTTGATTTCAATTTTTTTAAATACGCCTGAACGCAGAAGTACCTATGTAATTTCGGCATAACGTTAATATTTTTTTCTAGATAACGAATTTGTTTCTCTTTTATTTTTTTGGCATTTTGATGGCCTTAACAATCAAAGTATGGCCATCAAAATGCCAAATCACAATCAAGGGAAAATTGGAATTACTCTTAGAAATCACCTCAGATCATGGCATAAAATCTAGTTTGAATCTAACAAAATGAGCGGTCAGTGACCCGTGTAGATAGGTACCTACGAGTACATGCCTACGGCGTCGAGCGAGAGCGCTCAGCTGACGCACGGCGCGCGGTGTCCATAAATTAAGTTTTAAAATCTCGATCTTTGATAAGCGATAACTTTATTTTTTAGTATTAGAACATATCAAAATAAAAAATACGTGTTTATTTAAATTACTTAAAGTTTATTTTCACAAAATCTTCGCAGTGGTTTTAAATTATTCCTGTATATACTTTTACATCAATAACCTTAGATGTAGATATAGCTATCGCAGAAGTACTGTCACCGCACGTGTGCTATTTGAATTAAAAAAAGAGTTTGACCGCTCTTATTGTTGGGTGTGCCTACACTCTTATGTCTTTTCGTCGATCCCCCCCCCCGTGTGACGTAATTTATGGATGGCCCCTAAGGGAGTGTGTTAGAATCAGTTGGGCGGTGGCGAGGTGGCCTTGTCCGCGGTGGGGTCCTCGCTGTCGTCGTCGGGGTCGGGGTCCGGGTCGGCGTCGGCGTCGGGGTCGGGGTCGGGGTCGGAGGAGGGCGCGGCCTCGGACGCCTCGTGCTCCGACACCTCGGATAATGGCGGCGCCTCTGTAGACTCACTCGGACCCTCTTTGGTCTCGTGACGCTTCTGTAAACATTTTGTCAAATATAAATAATTAGCGTTCCGTTCGCACCCCGCCTGGTTGCGATTATTATCCCCTTCCGTATTTTCATCCCACCTTTAAGCCTATTTTTATCTACCCATAGCGTGGGGTATCGTTGGATAGATCTTTCAAAAATATTAGGGGTGTGTTGAGACTGTTTTTCGATTTTGTTAATCGTTCGTGACTTATTAAGCTTCAAAGTGTCAATTTTCGTTAGATTTAAATATTCCCCCACCCCCCACTCTACCAACTAAACGGTTGTTGTTAGAAACTGAAACGTTTCAGCAGCAGTATATTTAATTGTATATAAAGGTGGAAGCTTTCTGGCAGATTATTAATTTAAATTAGTTTAAGACTCAAATGTAGCATGCCAGTGTGCACACAGTACCCTCAGACCACGTGGGCGAAGCCGCGGGTTACAGATAATTAAATTATAAAAAATATATAAAACTTAACCTTGACTAAACAGTGTGATGTAGAAATCTATTGAACGCCATCTAGTATAACATAAAATATATAGTTCCTATTGTATTTAAAATAATTCCTAAACTATCCAAATATCAATTTTCATCAATATAGGTTCAATAACAAAGAAGTTTCAAACGTTTTTATCCTTTTTGACCCCCTTTAGTTTGAAATCCGTTATTCGTCTTATCACATAGACGTAAACTACGTATAAGTTTACGTCTATGTGATAAGACAAATGCATCTTCCAAACTTCAAGTCTCTACGACTGTGACTACTCTGCGTTGGCTGTCAGTCAGTATGTCAGGACATCTCCTTTTATATATGTGTATAGAACTAGATCGAAGCTGGTCGAGAACTGCAAACAAACATTGAACTCTTTGGGCAACAAAAACAAAGTAGTTCTACGATGGGTTCCAGGTCACGCTGGACACGAGGGCAATGAACAGGCGGACAAACTGGCGAAGAAGGGTGCTAAAGACGCCCTTATCGGACCAGAACCTTTCTGTGGCATCCCTCAAAGCCTAACCCAGCTCATCTTGAAAACATACTGCCATTACGCAGCTATTCAACTATGGAGAAACACTCCCGGTATGAAACACTCTAAGGCCCTGATTAAAACCTTCAACAAAAAGGCGGCATCAGAGGCCTTAAACTTAACCAAAAATCACCTTCGCACACTAGTACGAGCACTCACGGGACATTGTGGACTGAACAGACACATGTCACATGTCAGATAATGGGGATCAGCGGCAGCAGAATGTGCAGAGGATGCAAGGAGGAGGAGGAAACACCTTTGCACATTTTGACCGATTGCCCGTCACTAATGCGAAAACGATGTATCTATCTGGGAAAGCACGTGATGCACCCAGACGATATTAAAGAACTTACGGCCAAGAAAATACTAAAGTTTCTTGTAGAATGTAATCTTGACCGTGAACTGTAGTATGTGGAGATCACAATAGATCAGCAATCGTCGCAGTGATACTGGGCTGCATAAACCCAAGATAATCCGCAACTCGAAACAATAACAACAATATGTGTATAGATGTAGATAACATATTACAAGCATCTCTCTTTTCCGAAATGTAGTACTTAAAGCCCTTGAATTGTGGAAAACTGAAATAACAAAGGTAAGAAATAGAAAAAATAATTTTCAAGAGATGGCAACACATCGAGTCACTAGGCTAGAGGTAAAAAAATTGTCATAAACGTTCGTTTACCTTCCGTTTCTTCTTGGAGCGTGTCTTGGTAGGCTTGTCTGGCTCGCTGTACCCGGGCGGGAAGAACCTGGAGCATTCCTTCCTCCCCTCCACTGCATCAGTGGATACGTGCAGCGGCCCTAGCGCCGTCAGTTGCACGGGGGTTCCCCAACCCCCAGCCGGCGTCTCGTCGCTAGGGTCAGCTAGTTCAGGCTCCGCCAGGCCCACGGCTATCATCAGGACTATTGTCTCACAGCTAGGGTTTAAAGAGTGAATTAAGCTAATATAAACTATTTTTATTAGACAATATCACTTACGATTTATTGCATAAGGGCGCAAAATTTGAAAGTACGTATTAATGAAATGCATAACAGACGCTTAAAAAACCAGAAGTCGCATGCTGATGCGTTTGTAACAAACTATTCCGGAGCATTTCGACGAAGTCAACTGGTTAGTTAAACCATCCACTTACTAGTCCTTCTCCGGTCTTTCATCGTATTGGGCTACGGTCTTGCACAGTAGTTTCGGCTCATCTAAATTGGTGTCGGCGAAGAACCCGTATCTGAGTAGCCGTGAGGAGTGCGGCTCACAGGCGGCGAGTACCGCGCGCCGCTGCCACGCACCGAACATGACAGCGATGTGGGGCGCCTCCACCGCCGCCGGGGGCTCCACCACCGCCCCGACCATCTGTCCACATGCCAACACTATCGTTATCACGGTCTATGTAACTCTTAGACGGCCGACGGACACGTCTAGACGTAGCATTCGAACGAAATCAATATCCATTCACTCGCTTGGTGCACCTCGTCGGTCGTGATTGACATATTTTATTTGAATCAAATCAAAATCGGTACCGTGGCTTTTATTCAAATCTCTACTATTATCTAGCAAAGGTACCTTAGGGAATAACACATCTAATGCGGCAGCTCTCTGATGCCTGTCCGCGGGGACGAACAATCCGGGAACGGAATCTGCCTTTAGTTCCTCGTAGAGAGTCTTCTTAAGAGCCTCTTCATCTTCACCGTCGCCGCATAGAGCTGTACGGACTAACTCTGCGAACAATATGATTATACTTACGATTACATATATGTAAAGGCGTCATCGTTACCAGGCTCTAATAAAGGGTATGGGATATAGATGACTGAGAGCTTAGGAGGAAAGGCTTTTTTACACGATGTATTTTTGAAAATCGCACTACATTTATTGGGTATTTTTATAGAAAGTCTTGACTAAAATTATTCTGTAAGCAAATAAGTACAAAAAAATTATAACAGATAAAAAATTTAGTTATTCATAAGAGTATAAATAACATTGATTAACTTACCAATAATACTGCCATCTTTCTCTGGCATCTTTTTCAGCAGGAGAGTGAGCGCTGGCCGTTCACTCAACACCGTGATCGCAGCTGCAGAGTTTAATTCTGGGTCTTCTAGAGCTAGCCTCTTCGCTCCATCTTTGCCCAATAAAAGAGGGCATTTATCTGCCACTACCAAACCTGAAACAAAGCATTATCTTTTGTGAAGTCTATAAGTTTTTGCTTCTAATTTCGTCGATTGAAACTAGTAATTTATAGAAATATTTAATTTGGAACGAAGGCAGGCTGTCAGTTATCAAAAACTTCGTTATGTCAGGAGTTTTGTATTTATTTTTATTAATTATGGCAATGTATATATATTATTCCACAGGAACCGCTAAAATCTATAGCTAATCCCAGTAGTTTGATTTGAAATAGAGTTTGGGTAATAAGGTACCAAAATAGCTCACCGTTTTGTTCCAAAGCGTCTGAAACCTTCCTGAGCATTTTTTGCGCGTGAGGCAGCATGAGCACGGGGCACACGTCAGCGAAGTATGTTTCGAGGCGTGTAGCGCGTGCCTCGCGTCGCGCAAGCCTCGCCTCCTCCAGCGCCGCCGCCTCGCGCGCTATGCGCTCTTGACGAAGTTTTTCTTGCGCGTTTGCTACCTCCTGAGAGAATGAGTAAAAGTCAAAAAGTGTTCAGAATATGCAGCTGGATTTGGATTCTTTAAGCATATGGTGTGAGTTGAATGGGCTCAATATTAATATAAACAAATGCAACCATATCAAATTCACGAGGAAAACAAGGAATGTAATTTCATCAAGATATTTAATTGATAAAACGAACATTAACGAGACTGAAACAGTTAGGGATCTTGGGGTGCTCTTGGACAGTAAACTCACATTTGTTCAACATATTGAGGAGACGATAAAAAAGTCTTCTAGAATGTTAGGGTTTATTATACGAAATACAAAGAGCTTTCGAAATGTTAAAACGAAATTAATATTATATAACAGTCTTGTTAGAAGTATTTTGGAATACGCTAGTGTGGTGTGGCGGCCTCATTATTCAACACACTTACTACGGATTGAGCGTATTCAAAAGAGGTTTGTAAGAAGCCTGGCATTCACGGTGGGTTTGGGTAAACGTACAGTAAGTTACAACACTAGACTAACACATTTTGAAATGGCAACTTTAGAGAAACGGAGACAAAATTCCGATATGGTTTTTCTTTATAAATTATTGAACCACCAAATCGATTGCCCTTTTTTATTAAGTAGAATTAGATTTCGGGTGCCAGTTAGATATCCACGTAAACCAATCGCACCTCTCTCTCCACCTTTTCGTCATACCAAGGCAGGCTCAAATTCCGCAATTTCTCGAGTGTGTAAAATATATAATAACTGCTGCAGTGATGACATGGACGTCCACGCTATGAGCTTGAGAAAATTTAAGTTGCAAATCAACAGTCGAGATGTTTAGTTTCTTTTTTTAGTAATCTTAGTTGTGCTGTTATTATACATTATTATTAATTAACGTCAATTTTCATGCATGCTGTGTTTGCCTTTATATAACAAATACATTTATATTTAGTCATAAGATGTTCCATAGACGATAGAAATAATGTTATTTGTTTCTGGTAAACCTAAATAAATAAATAAATAAAGTCGAATGGCTAAAGTATACTAATTAATTGGGTGGCCCCCAAACAGGTGGTCCGACTTTTGTAGCGCAAGACCTTATTAAGATTTTATTATGATATTTAATTGAATAATTGCAGAGTATGTAGTATTTTTCAACCACACATAATTTTCATTAGGAACAGACAGTCTTTGCTGACATATTTACATCTTTGAATGTATTCTTATAATTAGTATTGGGAATATTATTAATTGCCTAATTACGTTTTGCATAATATTAAGAACTAAGTGTATCCAATTGTCGAAGTACATTATAAAGATGTTAAGACTTAAAGCGGCAGACTTAATTCATGAGCTCCCTTTAGAGAGATCAAAAGGAACAAAGCAAAAGTGGGCACAATATGGCATGAAAATATATAAGAATATCTACTATATTGTTGATACCTGTTCCGGTGGTGTGAGTTCGTGAGGTGCCCTCTGTGGCCGTTGGAGCTCGCCCTTCTTGGCCAGCTCCTCGTTTCGTAGTTCCTGCTCTATGGTCCTCGTCAAGCGAGGTGCATCCGCACCGAATACCACGTTCAGAAGTTGTCCGGACTGTACAGTATGATATAGTCAGGTATTAATGATAAATCAGTATTCAAGTGTCTAATATTTCGCGTGTATTTTATGTAAGTAACAAGGTAATTCGTTTTTGGGAATAAAATAAGTTAACATTAGGTTAACATTAAGTTAACATTACTTCCATGTCCCTTGCCTCTTGTTAAGTATCTGACCGCTGTTGTAAGCGTGATGATCCGGAATATCGCGCATTCCATAATAAAAACAAGATAATAATAATAATCTCATAAATTATTTAATAGTAAGTAGTTAAAAACAATATCTTAGTTAAAATATTTACCATGGTTTAATATTATGATTGAATAATGCTATTCTATCAATATTCCATGGTCTTAGTTCGGTGGTTTTTATAAAAAAATCTTTTCACCGTGACAAGTATATTCTTTCAGTGGTGTTTAATCGATACCGTCCACCACCGTGCCATCCCACCACATTTCTACACATATGAGTTCTATCTTCTTCACACGCTATATATTATTTCTTAGATATCAAAAGAAACTTTACAATGTAGGCAGCTAGGTCGGTTTTCATTTGCAAAACATCATTGGGTTGATTGCTTTACGACAGGTGTGGAAAGCTCGAAACTACAGCGAGTTAACTGTTGCCTCGATGACGGGCTCTATCTGGTTGAAATGTTATGTGTCATTATTTATGGCCGTTTCTTCTGTATAACTACTTACGACTACTCATTTTATTAACCGAATTCAAAGTCCAAAAGGAGGAGGTTATATGTTCAACGTTGATATATATTTTCAGCGACATTTCCGCCAATCGTTCACCGATTTTTTAAATTCATTTTTTATTTGACAGCTTAATCGACCGATGTGGCCCCGTTTAAATTTTATCTAAATCAAATGAGTAGTTATTCTTTTATAACAAAACAAAATACACTTTTCACCAGATATCACCTAATATTTAGTTAGATGATATGTATTGTATTTCATGTATCTCAGCTAAAAAACAAAAGATGGCGTATATTGAATTCATTCAAAATCCTTTCTATGTTCAAGGAGTATGATTATTTTTTAATGAAAGTATGTATTCAATTGGTTTCCTCTTGAATTGTGAACCAATTTCTACCTTAAACTGCGACTTAGCCTGCGTAAATTATATGTCCAACGCGTATTATGTAGCTTGCCGTAGAGCCCATCCAATGCAAACAAACAAGTAATCAAATCGTTCATCTTTATAATATGAGTATGGAATTATTGGAAAAAAATATGTTCAGTGAAAAACAAAATCTTCTTTTCTAAGAATTTCACTTTGTTGAATTTTTTTTATATAGATATACATCTATACTACTATTATAAAGAGGAATGATTTGATCATTTGTTTTTTGCCGCTAATAGGCTCTGAAACTACAGAGCTGATTAAAATTTTGTTTTTCCTACGAGAAGCTACATCATACGTGGTGAACATAGGTTATATTTGATACCGAAAAACAGCAAAAATTAAAAGTATTATTTATCGTAGGTACCACAGTAGCTACATATGTGCTGAGCTGGAACCGTTGTGAGACAAAAAAGTCCATCTAAACGTGACTCTGTTTATTACGTTTACTTAGCCCAAAATAAATAGATTTTATTTATTAATTAAAATATGAGCTGAACCCGCTAACTTCATTTTCTAAATAAAATACTAACTGACAATGTAACAATGTAAAAAGGGTTAGTTTTCTAGTTGACCCATCATCCGCCCAGCAATCAAACAGAAAAGCTTGGACAATTACCGCAATGAACATCCACGTAGGCTCGCTCCGTTTCCTGAATCTTTTCAGACATTCGATTGTATCTGACTTTGCCTGTGAAACAAGAATGTTACAAAATTTTACTTCACAAAAATAATGTAACATAAGTGATAGAGTTTACGTGTATCTGTGGTAAATGACATTTTGTTATCCAACCATTAAATTCTATGATCTTTTAAAAAGAAACTCTAAAACGCAAACTATTACGATTATTGTAAAATTTCTTATTACACCCAAAGTAAAATTACACAATTCATCAATTATAAGACGATTATAGGTAATTGTACAATAATGGTGAAAAACGGAGAATTTTATAAGTGACTTTGTGATTTTCCCAAATGTAAAAATTTTGATTTAACGTTTTCTCCTAATAATTAACATCTAGGTAATATTTTACTTTATTTTTTTGTTCGTAATCCATTTTAACAGCTTAAGGTCTGAGTTGTATTAAACAGAACAGGCTCACCACGGCCAAGTGCAGGTTGTCACCGCCCAGTTCCACCTTAATCTTCTTCAGGTTGCCCACCATGCCGATGCACGGTCCACACCATTCCGTGTACACGTCCACTACTTTGTGTTGACAGAACGAGACGGATATATTATTATCAGAACATTGTCGACCAATAAAAACTGGCTACTATTTAGCATTCTCTCCATTATAACCTATCCTGGAGTTTAAGGAATATCATGTGTAGCAAATCGCACAAGTCCCGCAGGTATAGTTCCGGACTTGTGCGATTTGCTTTCTTTGAAATGCGTTATGATAAAGCACAAAGAAAGAACAAGGACCGATAAAATCATTATACGATTTCGTTGTCGAACAAGGCATTCTTTTTACAGTTTTTTGATACAGAAAAAAAAATATCTGATAACATAATTGAAACAAAACTGAAGACAAATATTAGTATGAATATTAAAAAATATGCCAGCAAGTAGACAATAAATAATACTTTCTTCTGCGAAATTTTATTAATGTTGAAAAGTGGATTAACAAAAAATGAGAAATTAAAGTTCAGAATGAAAAATAGTTGATCTGTTTCAGTTGGGCAGAGCGGGAAATAGGAAAAGAAAAAGATACGTAGGTATATGATAAGATTGAAAATTTCAAAGGAAGAGCCTGATGAGTAGTGAGTTATTATCCCAACTGCAATTGTAAAACACGAAATTCTAACATTTAATTACGTTACTTCCTCATTTTGTGTGCTTTTTACATAATTGCAGAATGCTTTCAAATATATTGTTTCACATTATACTTGCCAAGTAATCCATCTCTTAGCAAGAACTTCTTCCAATCGTCGTCAGTGTTCAGCTCGGCCTGCAACTGAACTTGGGCCGCCTTCTTGCCTGCGCCAGCGGCGGCGGCGGCAGCGGCGGCATTAGCGACAGCACTCGTCAGCGCCATTGCAGCGTGACAAGTGGCGTGACAAGGTCAAGTGGTACGTGACAAGTGTCGAATGGCAAGCGATAAGTATCGAGGGTCGAGGCGCGATTGTTGGCGACCGCATTCGTCAGCGCCATGCCACCGAGTGCCAATAGGCAAGTGAGTGTGTGGCGTAGACATGCATGCGTTTAGAAGCGTCGGGGTGTTGGAATTTAGAAAATTGAGTTTAAAAACTAATAAATTAATACGTATTAAAAAAGTGAGTTTCAGTGAGGCTAATGTAGACTTGTTTTTAGTGCCTATATACTTATAACATACTTTAGGAACACTAGCCATTGAATCAATTAGCCTGTAAGTAGATCATAATGTTACTTTATATATTAAAGAAAATTTACAGATATGTTCTAGAATACTAATAAAATGACGAAGATAATTAAAATTTCCACAGAAAATGAGTTATAAGTAAATAGGCTAGATAACTACATGCAATAATTGATAATTATGGTGGTAAAAATAGCATTGGATGTTACAAAAGTGAAATGGTTTCTTTATTTTATGGTAATAGCAAAAGCTCCCGTTATTGTAAATCAGAGAAGGTTTAAAATATCAAAAAAAGTATTTTTCGGTATATATTAGTAAAAATATTATTCGGCTGTTGGGTGGATTGCTTGAAAATACGCACTGTAGTAGCGAAACTCACTGTTGGAGCAGATAGCGAAAGGTCATGGGTTCGTGTCCCATGTCAGGGTGCCAGGGACGAAGTGGATCTTTTAAGTATTTGTCATGAAGAATAAATAATAATATGTAAAAATAAATTTCAAATATGGAGAAGTTTTCCGTATGCTAAAGTCTATGCCAACGTTGGCACAATGTTCGCATGTTCAGTTCAGGAAAATATCACAAATAAAAGGTTTTATCGCTGAAATACTGATTCCAATCTGGTGGTTTATGATCATAGGATAAGCTTGTGACTATTTGTAATAAATGCTCATAGAAATGTATGCGTCCGTACATAACTTGTAACAAAACCAAATTATTTCAGTGATCAGTTAATAATGTTAAAATAATTGTGTGGACATGTCTTAATCATCACCAGCCACTTAATTTCCCCCCATCAGGGGGTCAGGTCTTCTCTATGGATGGAATCGAACAGGAAGAATGAGCCATGACAATGCGGATTGGTACAGAATGTTCAATAGGTTTTCATATTTTTATGTAAGAATGATCACCTACTTCTTTCTTGAATTGTGAACCAATTTTTATCATAAAAGCCGTAATTATAGCCTATGTTCCCTGCGTCTGTTTCAGCTACCCGTAGGTGATTTTTTTTTAAATCGGTCGAGTACTTGCAGAGCCTATTCAATGCAGACTTCAATCTTGCCTCCTTATAATATTAGCAAAATTGTAAATGTATGTCGACAAAATAAACAAACCTTCTTCCTAAGATTTTCACTATGTTGATATATTTTTTATGTAGATTTTAATATTTTTAGTGTTACCTTTTTAATAATTAAATAATTTTCTTTTTTCAAAACATAGAATCGACTTCAATCTTTAAAAGTGAATGAAAAATTGTAGGTTTTCATTATGTTAATAAATGATAACTGCTGGACTTCAAAGGCAGTTTCTTAAATAAATAAGTTGCTTTTAAGATAATTATTATTTATAATTTTTCTCACATTGAATTCGTTTCTATTTTTGAAAAAAAAAATGCAAATTATTGTATTTGTTCAATTTTGCATTCATAATGCTATACTAAACAATATTCATAATATAATATGATTAAAAAATTATCTAATTTAGAATCAGTTAGCCTGCAACATGAAAAGCAAAGCTACGTTTTCACTTGAGAAATTCACTTTACATTTTCATAATATTAAAGCTTTCGCTGTTACTATCAAAAAGTAAAGCTGTGGTAGAGTGTGCGAAGCCTTCGATATCCCTTCTGAATATTGTTTCGTATATTCAACAATTTATTTCGATATAAATGCGGTAGAGGGCGAACTCTAGCGAGAGAAGCTTCAGCAACTGAAAAAAGCTAAATACAACTGCGTGGCTGAATAATTGCGCTACTCGTCGCTAGATGACAGTATAATGTTTTTGTAGTGAACAGGCAGATGCTGTTACTGTTTGTAAAATCAGTCAACCTCTTGTCAAAATATATATAGATGGAGAAATATTTTCATGATCAATAATATTTCATTAAATTTTTAGGTTTTAGACTTTTTAAGAACTCGTGAAATATAAGGTTCATGGGGGCAATCCGGTTTTTAGCTATTTTCATGATATGAAGATTTAAGTTGAAATTGTTGGTAAAAATATACCTTCGATATATCTGGCGCTAATATACCGAATACACTGTGTATGACACTACCGCTAATATGACAGCGCTAATCATATTTCATGCACTATGTTGAAGAGATGCTTTTTGTTTGTCCCAATATCAATAAAACTTTCTCTACCAGTATCATGTAAAAGTCTATGTCGATATTATTTTTTACCAAGCATTTACATACGTAATAGAATAATAACTACCTATATATTTTTTTTAATGTAAATATACTTTTATTACACGCCTAACAAATTAAAGCAAACTTTTCTTTACTTAACGTTATGAAATCAACTAATTTGCGGCATTTGTAAAGACCACGAATTTTTCATGTTTTAGTTACTTATTTAATATTAAATAAATGTTTGTTAATTAAAAAACGAAACAACAAAACCAGTCATACAAAAATTACTATTAAATACAAACCATTATTAAAAACATTTTTATATAAAATCTATTTACATCATTCATAGTGTTGTAGTCTGATTTTTTGTCTATCTAATTTGTGTTCACTGTAGATCCTATGCAGTGTAGGCAACACTGACATTATTAAATTACTAGTTTTC
The DNA here is from genome assembly GCA_918026875.4 of Diatraea saccharalis. Lineage (NCBI taxonomy): Eukaryota > Metazoa > Arthropoda > Insecta > Lepidoptera > Crambidae > Diatraea > Diatraea saccharalis. Next base: position 20,122,349 of record OU893343.1, on the reverse strand, counting down.
GTGAGGGAAATGTTAAGTGGGATAAAAAGTATCCTATTATCTTAGTCAGCGAATACCCTATCTGTATACCAAATTTTATCAAAATTCGTTCAGTAGTTTCGGCGTGATTGACGGAGAAACATCCAAACAAAGGAAACAATTATAAACACTCGCTACACGGCCGAAAAAACTGAGTGTAGCCGCCGGTATTTTGTAAAGATATTTATCGCTTTTATTGAAATAATACAATAAAGTGCTTGAAAATTATAAAATATTTGTAACTTATGAATTAATCATTATTTGGGTACAAATTTTCTCCAATAAAATTAGATAAGAGAAATTCAAAGTTGACTTAAAGCTACTTTCGATGTTTTTATGTTCATAATAACATCGTGTTCCTTTAATCAATGGTATTTTTAAAACTGTAGATGCTACCAACTGTATAATTATAAAAAGGTTAACATTTTTTTAAATTTCATTTTTTTTGTAAACTAGTAGCTCAACCCAGAAGCTTAAAATGCCATCGCATTTTGTATGAAAATCTTTCTTTGCAATTTGGGTTTAATTAAAGAGTTAATCACAATTTAAAAAAAAATCGTAGCCGCTACGGGCTATACCAATAGTTATTTTACACTATTCGTCAAAATTAGTAATATATTTTCTAATAAAATTACCATTTTACGTAAAAGGTATGTAGGCTAACTTAATATCGTGGGCATTTTCTACCAGTCAACCGTGTGGACGCAAAAGTTGATAGATTGCACAATTAAGGAGGAGATAATATCAATGTAAATAAAAAAAACCTTTAAATATATAACATACGAGTACATAATAATACACATACCCAAACGTAAACAATACATACAATATACATATGTTCATAAATAGATTTAACGAATATTGTTTGCTTGAACAGAAAGCTAGGCAGCTTGTATCTGTGGTAAATTAGTACTGAAAATGAGACGTGAGATATGAAGGAGCATTTAAAGAGTTCAGTAAAGATAACAAACAGTTAAACCTTAGACCTTCGCTGCCGAATGGTGCATTCAATTTAAATGAGGTCACTATAAAATACTCGATTCAGTTTTTTCAAAATCCAGCTTTAAATTATAATAAAAGCTGGATATCACGTGTGTCGGGGATCGATTCAATTCAATTAACAGTCACCTGTACCCGTCGATCGATCATCTCACACTCGACTGTTCACTTGTTAAATTGAACTCAAGTGTTATATGCTCTCGGAGCAGCCAATCAGCGGCGATCGGGGTCCCAACTACCCGCCCCGTAATTGGGTGTAAATGACTCGACGAACGCAAACCGCCACAACATTAATTCTCAGCCAGTTTCATGTCGAGCTTGGAGATTACAGTTTTACAAACGACACACGTCACCTACTGTGGAGGAACTGTCTACTTATGAAACGAATTATTGAAGTCCTATTCTATTTTTCCGAAAACGAAAATAGGTCTATTGTAGATTTACTAATACGACTCCAAAGAAACGCATTTTTTGGTAATTTATCATGCAACGGAGGTAGAAAACCGTCTCTAATGCATAGATTATCTTCTCGGATGTGATTTTGACAAAATTATGAGAACGATCCTTATAATTTTGTTACAGATTGCAGATTATCTTGTCATGTTAATTCGCATTTCCTTTGTCACTTATACACTGCTAGTTGCGTAGGTACTACTTTTTGCCAGTTACAATATTTTCCAGCATAGCATTGTGAAAGCAAAATTTATAAAATATAATAATTAGAGCAAAGTTTAAATATTTGTAAAAATATTTCTTTCGACTGTTTGTATGGATTGCCTGAATATTGCTGAAACTACGCTCTGTAGTAGTGAAAAAGTAACAAGTGCTTGAAAAATTCTTCAGTCCTGTTAGGTCCTGGGTATATCAGTGATTAGAGTAGTCGCCCGCATTGCGAAAGGTCACGGATTCGAGTCCCATCTCAGATAGCCAGGGACAAAGTGGGTTTAATAAATATTTTTCATTAAGAATATTTTACAGCCCTTGTGTTCGAAATAAACGGGCATTAGTCGAGGGTTTGTGCCTTGATGTTCATGTTTGACTCATACGTGACCGATATTTTGTAAACACATTTGCCACGTGCCACCCTCGCATGCGACCTACTCACAGTGAGCTCTCAATATTGGGTACAACTTCAAGTCAAACACTATATTTCATGACATGTTCAAAAATCCACTACGGCTGATGTAAATAAAACCTTCAAATGTGAGGTATACCTAAATTGAAACTTTTTTATGAATCATTTCGTCTACTATTGAAAGGCACATGTAAATACAGAAGACATTCTCAGAGGCGGAATATACAACGACAGTGCCCTAAGCGAGCTAGTCTAATCTACTGTTACTACTGTTAACTTGCCTTACTACATATTTACGTGTTTATACGTACTTAATCATTTAAAGTTAAGTTAAAAATCTACTTATACATTACCAGTGGTCGGAATTAGGTAGAGTTATTCATGTACTTACACTGATTTCATACAGCGAAAGAATAAAGTGGATATGCCTCAAATCCCGAGATTAGTTTTAAAGAGCAGAATAAATCCCGTGATTTTTTAAATAAAAAGTTATTTACTTTCACATAATTTAAACTACTGCACGCACGACGTTGCCAAACTTACATCAATGAAAGAAAGAAATAAAGAAATCCCGGGAAGGTCCACATTAATATCAACATTTCGATGCAAGTACATAAATAACTCTACCTAATTCCGACCTCTGTACATTACCGCGGAGAGGAGATCGCTATTATACACAACGGCTACTGGTACCGATGTTGAAAGTGAAAAGCAAAATATACGTAGGGAAGTGACCAGTCAAAATTTAGAAGTAGTGGGTTCGATTTACACGAGAAACACTCAAAGTGAAAAATAAATATAAGAGATATATGTATGTATGGCAGAGCAATGAAGATCGCGGATCACGTATCCACTTATTTCTAAATCAACCACTGAATGTTTTGTTACAGATTTATAAGCTTTGAACCTTGAAATTGTTTCTTCCATTCTGTCGTAAATCCATACACAAAATGCTGGTACATTTCCTAAATAGCTCACAATACCCTCGCTAACATTACGATGATCCGCATGATAGCTGGAACTATTACAAACAAATGCTTTTTTCTTGTTCTTTAAATGGATATTTCGCATGACTCTGAAAACTCTGAAGACCCGCCGCCGCTTCTTTCACTAAATTACAACGGTAAATCGTATTTAATGACTATTTGCGAGCTCTAATGAAAATATTTTGTCAGAATTTATTTAGCGAAATTTACCGGTGTTTTCCGGGATTAATGTAATATTTATGTTTTTTTTAAGCAATCGTTCATTTATTTAATGGCATAATTACAGAGCACAAATTATAGTTATAGAATTATATCTTATTTGTATTTAGATACAGAGTAAATTTGCACTCCAATGACAGCTGTGTGCAGCTCTATTCTTCGATAAATATAAAGCAAATATCAAACTAAAGGGTTAAAATTGCAAATATTCCAATATTTAGTAAGTATTTATATGATAAATACTAAATTATTAAGTCACTATCTCTAACTAAGCTATTAATATCAAATAATTAGCTTAGAGACAGTCACAACATTAGACATAATATCTCAATGTCTATGCAACCAATTAAGTAAATCAATATAATAATGTCAAAACAATAGGGATGATGACTAATTTTTGTTTGTTTGTCCGTCAGGTAGAGTGTTAAAAAATATTAAACACATATTTTTTTATTTTTTTCGTAATCATAAAATTACGGCGTTACATTGAGTTGAAATTTCGCATGACGTCACGTTAGAGTACGTTTTCTACTCAACTGTGACGTAGCGAGCCCCCACTCCTCAACTTTAATGCCTGTTATCTAAGCTATTTCTTGTTCAATTGAAGTAAAAAAATACGTATTTAATATTTTTCTATTATCTGACTGACGGACTAAATAGAATTGCATTTTTTTTACCCAGTCGTCATTTCTATTGTAAAATTTATAATTACATGCAATGATACATTTCAAATTAATTTCATTTACTTATTTATTGAAAAACATTGATTGGAATATAGGTACTAATTTCATTCATTAGTATCTATATTTCAATCAATGTTTTTCATTCATTTCATACAAATTGAAATTATAAAACATAAATATAAACAACAGAAATAAATCCATTGAATCACATATATAGGTACATATCGTTAGATATTGAAAAAACATAATTTATGTATCACGCAATGTATCACACTCGTTGAATTGGCATAGAACAAATAGATTATTTAATTTTTTAATCAATTTCTGCTTTGTGTGTGACCGCAGCCGAGTGCGAATGAAATCTGAGGGATGTTGCTTTATGAAAACAGACTGTATCCATATTAATAAGGCCACATCCGGACCGTGGATTATTTAATACAGTATTACATAACGGACGGTCAGAGCGGCGGCCATTTTGTTACTCCATTTGGGAGGAAAATTCCATCGTGTTTGCAGAGATGGTTAAAAGGTGATTAAATTAACCGTTGTAAAATGATTTTTTTTAATTGAATTTTTATATTTCATTCATTCCATTAGAAGTGTTACAATAGGGCTGTAATGATGTTTGATCGATACTATGACTTTTTATATTTCGTATAATAATAAAATTAGAAATTTAAAAAAATTATTGCTCAAATTCTACATATTTTCAATTAAACACTTTTCAATCAACCTTCCCGTCAAATTACTTTTGAATTTATTAATACTTTTTATTTATATTAAATTGTTTGATAATCTGGTAATTTTTGTATTCAGCCCTTATTCTTGAGACATTTAATTTAGGTTTAGTCCTGTAAATTGAAATTTCAATTGTGAAAATAACTAATGTAAGAGAAGTATTTATTATAATCTAATAAACAGGAGCATAATTAAGTTTCTTTTTACACGTGACTACGGAATAACTTTAATAATAACAATAAAACAATATATGCCTTCAAATTGGGTACAATTTGTTAGTAATTAATTAAAATAAAATTAGAACTTAAAACCTATTTAGCCATACAGCGATAGCATGCGAATATTAAATTAACATAATGTTTCATTACTTTTACAGTTACATTCAATAACATTACATTCACATTATTTATTATTGTTTACATGTTATCTTTATTGTTAATTAGTTATTTGAAACATTATTATCCTTGCCATACTCAAGTTCCTATATTTTATTAATAATTGTGCTTTTATCCAGTTGTGTATCGAATATACCATATTATCTTATAACCTCATTTTAAGTTTTTTCTTAAATTGCAGTATAGGTAAGTCTTGAATAGAATTTACTAATTTATTAAATATCTTTATACACATTGCATAACAGTTTCTTTTAAACAAATCTGTTTTTGGCACGAAATTTATATCCAATCTGTTACTATTTCTCGTATTACGTCGATACTAATCATTGCTCTTATAAACAGTTCAGGATGACCTTTTACAAAAATACAAATTTCAAAAATTTACATACATGGTAGCGGCAACATATTAAGTTCTTTAAAATATTCTTTACAAGATTCATATGGAGGAATACCCACTATAGCTCTTATACATTTTTACTGAGACAAAAAAACCCGAACGGAATCGGTAGAATTTCCCATAGTAATAAGCCATATCGTTAGCTTACATAACCATAGTAGGCCAGTAACATTGTATATCGAGTAGACATCTTTCTTAACTTATTCAATACATATACAAATTTGTTAATTTTTTTACAGATGGTGTCAGTATGTGCTTTCCAATTACAATATTTCCGTTATCCCTAAGAAAGAAACTGTATTAGTTTCTTTTTTATCAGTACCATTATAGTTGACTTATATTTGATTAATTCTAGAACCATAGTTTTGAAATTGCATAAAACATGTCTTACTCAAATTGACCATTAAATTATAAGCATGCAGCCATTGCATTATTGATTTAACTGTATCATTTGTTTCGATTTTAAAATAAGGAATATTATTAGATGTCAGAATTATCGAAATATCGTCAGAGAATAATGTACACTTAAATTTTCGTCGGGAAGGTCATTTATGTAAATCAAAAACAATAGTGGACCCAAAACGCTCCCCTGTGGGATGCCGTATTCATTTGCAAGATCAACATATCTTGATTTATTCAACACTGAATCCTCTCCTAGACAAGTTATGTCAACACACTGCTTTCGTTTGTTCAAATAACTTTCAACTCATTGAAGTGCCGGTCCAAGAATATCATAATTTTCACATTTTTCTAAAAGTAATTTATGAGAAACGCAGTCAAATGCCCTTGACGTATCAAAGAAAATTACCAACGTCTGTTTTTTTTACTAACAACATTAATCAGAATGTTATGAATCAAGTGAAAATCGGCGAGTGTTGTTAATTTTCCCTTTTGAAAACCATTTTGTTCTTGTTTTATGATGTTAAATTTAGTCAAATAGCTATTAATCCTCTTATGCATAGCTTTCTCAAATATTTTAGACATAATTGGTAAAAGTGCAGTAGGTCGATAGTAAGTTCACTCGACCTTATCATATTTTGTTTGTGTATTGTTAATGACCTCTTTAAGCTAGTGGGAAAGATGCCCTGCTCGAAAGACAAGTTTATTGAATAAGACTGGTATTATAATGTTATCACTTTTTTTTATAACATTCGTTGTCATATCATCAACACCGATAGTTGATGATATGACAACGAACGTATCATTAAGAGATATTACTATATTTTTAACTTCTTAAGAACTCTGAGGTTCCAAAAACATACCATGAACAGATCCATTTTCTATTTGTATTACTGTAAATTAGATTTTTTTGAGTTCTCGACGTAAAGTATTTATTACATTCACTAGCTATATCTAGGGAGTTTTTACTATTATATTATTAATCGTTACTGTTTCTATAAAATATAGGTTAAAATGAGTTTCTGTATCTTCTTTAAAACTTTCCAAGGAGCTTTACATATAGTTTTAGCAATTTTTATAAATGTATTATTAAGAATTTTTTGTGTCATATTCAAACATTTATTTAATAATTTAGAATACTTTTTATATTTCATCTTAATGTCTGTTTTTTATATATAGTATTTGTAGCGCAACGTACGTATCGTAAACCTGGTGTAATCCATTTGATATTACGCTTTTTGTTAATAATTAACTTTCTAGCTTCAGGAAAATACAGAAAACAAGAAAAGTCCAAAGTTTTAATGAAATATGTCTAAGGCAGCGTCGAGTTTAGTATTACAAACGTCATAGAAACTTAAGCTATTTAAGCATATACATTTTTTTTTAAATTTTCATCACTATTGTCACATTTTATAATTGAATAATTTGTCGGTGAAATATTTTTTTTTTAATTCGGTACAAAAAGCATTTGAGCTTTATCATGGTCTGATAGTCCAAGTCTTAGAACTTTACCATTAGCATTCTTAATTTTGTTCATTTATATGTGGAGTCAAATCATAGTTAAACAAAATATCGTTTAAGGTTTGCACAATTTTGTTATGTTTTAATGTAACAATATTTATATCACCAGCTATCACATTTTTTTTATTCTTCTTTCTGTCAGATAATAATTTAAACAAATAATGTATCAAAGTATCTGAAGATTATTCTTCAGATACTTTTAAACTTATGTTTAAACACGACTTTGGTGTATGATATACACACAATATAATAATTTCAAGAGCCAATATTTCGATACAATTACTTTATCACATGAGTAACTTTTAATATAATCCAGAACTTTATATTTTATACCTTTTTGAACATAATGTAACGGTGTGCCCTACCACCGTTTATTTCGGCATGCAAACTTTTTGTCTTTGATTTTCAACATGATTTCTTTTTATTATTCACCTTTCGTAATTTGAAATTTTGACTAATCCAATGTGCTCTCTATGAATGCCAGTTGCTCTATGAGTGCTCTCTATGAAATTCATCTGTTGTGAACATGCAATTGTAAATAATATAAATTTTAATATAAAATATTATAATAATGAAGTTATTATGATTGAAATAGAAATTATATATTATTTAAAATAAAACGATATCTTGAAATATCGTTCAATTTTATGTATGACGGCAAACCCAAAAAGGGGTATGTATTTGTTCTATTTAGCAATTGTAATTTTATATTTAGGTAAGTTACGAACTGTTTTTATATATATTTTTTTTATTTGTGACCGTTTTTTCTTTACCCTTTACTTATTTACTATAGAATAAATCAATTCTCAAGCTTAATCAGCCTTTCATTAATTCGCTGGATTTACATCATGTTCGCCTATAGAGAGCACTATTTTATCATTTGTAGTCAGTGTTGCAAAGTAATTCCACCTGCTAATAGTATTTCCTTACACGTTGCCTGCGGTTTGATGTCGCCAATCACAGAGTATTTTTCATATTTGTTGTTTAATCTTGAGTCAAATAAGTATCGTGCATTCGGCAACCCTCGGCATTGTCGTCCTCCGTAAATACGTATTTTACTGAGTGATTTGTTTTGGTCTATTGAATAATTTCTAGGTTCGATTAATTTTTCATCTCTTAATTTAATTTTATTATCGTGGATATCTTGTGATTCGTTTCTATTTTCAATTGATACTATTAAATCTTGATTTTTTTCCGTTGGTGAATTTGAAGGAGTGCGAGATCTGGTGCTGTCTGTTAATATTTGTCTCGATTTTTTTCGAATTGCAGGTACTGGATTTTTGACGTTGTGCGCTGGGATCTTAGATATATATTAGAAAAAAATATTTGTTTAGCTTGCTGTGAAATGCAATTCATTTATTTTTACATTCAAATAATCAATTTCACCATGTGCTGTTTCTAAAGTTTCATTGAGTTTAGAGATTTCTGATCGTAGATCGTCAATTAGATCAATTTCGTGTACTGTTGATAAGTCCTGACTTTTCATATGAATATATGGGGTCATAAGATTTTGTTCGAAACAATTAATGTTGCATTAGCTCTTATGTCACCAGCATTTGATTTTGTTTGTGCCATATTTCTCTCTTTTTGTATGTATTATATTTAAAATATTTTTTACGAATATAATATCTTCTTAAAAAAAGTTTTTACAAAATGTTCCCTCCAAAATAAAATAATAAAAATAGAATAAGACAGTTCTCATCTGGATTCGATCCGTTGCTCTTAAGTTGGTTGCTGTACAAGTCTATTATAAACTTACACGAAGCCACCGAACGTTTGACAGACGCAATGAAATTTTCAAACATAAGTCATCCCATAAGTGTAAAATTAAATATTAAGAGCGGTGTATGCAAAATTAATAACAATTGCACTAATATTTTTCCACCCATTTTTCCTTGTTCCAAATTATTAATTATTATGCAATATTTCATCAGTTTTAGCTTCGAGTTTTATCATCCACACTTTTATGAACACGTCCAATTACTCTTTGTCGAAATTGATTATTTATTTATGTTTTTTAACACTGTTTTGTTCTATTGTTAGTTCACTGATTTTTCTAGTTTTTGTTACTTCGCTAATAATGACACTTATTTTCCACATTAAAACGTTCAATATTCCATTGTTGTCAGAGTATCATTTTTGGATTATATTTTATAAATAAAATTATATGGAACACTATGAAAAAATGTGACAGTGACAGCAAGATTTTCCTATAATATAAATCAAAATCAAAATTTGAAGTTTTTAGAGTTGGCATCAGTATTTGTTTGCATAATTGTATGATTTAGAACTAATCGCGTAATTAAGGGGGGGTGGTGTAAGAATCTATAACAACAAAATGTGTATGAAAAGAGTGACGATGATCTATTGGGAAACGGTATGTTCCGAAACTAATGGAACCATTAAATATATTTTTTTTTATCTATAGGAAACTATCTACATTACACGCGGTGACATATTGAGCTAGTATATAATGTAGATAATATGCTATAGCTACTAAAAATACAAGTATTTTCTTTGAAAAAATAGCAGTATATTTGATATGCCTGTAAAAGTAATGCAATTAGTATTCCGAAATTTAAAAACTGTAAGGGATTAAGTTATTTTTTGGTGTTAGCCGTCCATTATTTTCAATGTTTATTTAAGAGTGAGTTTATACTTCGTATTATTTTATTGTAACTATATATTATAAACAAAGAGTTATTTGTTAACAAATACACATTCAAATAGTGCTGGACAACATAAAATAAAGCTTCTACAGATATGATACCACTTAATCGCTGAAATATTATAATTACTGTAGTGTTTATATATGACTACTACTTTGACAATGAAATAATAAATCATTTACTGGTCCTGGATCCTACATCATAAAATAACAGATAATCAATTCTATGAAATGTTTCTGATACTTTTTTGTGTAAGAGGACATTTAATATAGAATTATTATTTACAATTGCCAATTAATACTCTCTCTACGAGGCAGTCTAAATAGAACTACTGTGTTATTAAAAGTGTTATAAAAAAATTGATACTGGTTAGTAAGCATTTTGATGTTCGCTAATTTCCTTCACTAACGAGACAATCGCATCCTTCCGGCTCTGCACAGTTGTCAACACAGTCCACGTTGCTATTATTTATAATCTAAATTCGAAGCGTTAATTGACTCTACATATATACTTTTTAGTCGTTTTGCACAAAAGTGACGAAATTTTTTATTTTTTAAATATTTTAAACGTAATACTTTTTAATTGAGGCGTTCGATTTTATTTTTGTTTATTGTTGTTTTTTTTTTTATTATAATGAAGGAGGTTGGTACGGGCCGTATCGGCCGCTGCTACGCGCTCACTGCTTGCGGCCCGGTCCTTACAATTAGGCAACACGCGATATTTGCTCGGGCACGTAACGAATTTCATTTTAAATTGCAACCCCCGTCTCACTATCGATCTGACTTGTTAATGAAATGCTGGTTTACGAAGATATACGATGATTTTGTGACATTAGGAACGTAGGTAGAGTTCACAAAACAACTGCCTCATAAGTTATGAGTAATCATTTAATCTAAAGTATCTATAGAATAGAATAGAATAGTATTTATTTAGCACCGAATTACGAATAAATAACATTAATAGTATGATAAATGATCCGTCAAAATTAGGTACAAAAAAGGTCTCCGCTCAGCAATATGCCGCAGTGTTTAAGCTACGGCGCTGATTTTCAGCGGATAACTTAAGTAAATATATAAACAAAATAATATAAAATAAGACGGAGCACGTATACATACAATTACATGCAATTTACAAAACATACTTATAAAGTAATTGTCCAATTTATAAACTTACAAGCTTTACATTAATGTAATTAAAATCATCAAAAAAGACAAATTAATTATTTCAATAAAATAATAGCAACAATTAAATAATAATTCGCAAACACAGCATCAATATTAGTGTACACAGCTATTTCGATATTCCATAGTAATAATTAATTAATAATAATAAATAAATACAATATCAAGTCTATTGCTTGTTTGTGCCAAAACCGTAAGATTGATGCCTTTATTCCAAAACAGTGTTTTTTTCCGGAGACACATCACACAGGTGAATTGTTTAGTAGGTAGTTCAGAGTATTTGTTTCTTGAGGTAATTTTACGGCATACTAAAATCTTACTGGGAGTATACTATAGTCCATCTTCTCGAGTAGATTACTTCTCTTCATTTGAAAATTTATTACAATCTCTTACTCCTTCTTACAGTCAAACAATTATTATGGGTGACTTTAACACCTGTCTCCTTAAGAACAACTTTCGCTCTTTATCATTGACTAGTGTGATCGAGTCTAGTAATCTTATCATATTACCTTTAAATGCTACTCATCACTTCCCAAATTGTACTCCTTCACTTCTCGATCTTGCTTTTGTCTCTTCTCTAGAGCATGTGGCTAAGCATGGACAATGTCCGGCTGACGCCTTCTCTTACCACGACCTTATCTTTGTTTCTTATAAAGTTAAACCTCCCAAGGAAAAAGCGAAAATTCTTCTTCAGCGCAATTTTAGTGGTATGGACATTGATCGTCTTCGACAGGACGCCTGTATTATTGATTGGACTCAACTTTATAGCTCTATTACAGTCGATGAAAAGCTTGATTATTTTGTTTCGCAAGTGACTCAACTTTATGACATCCATGCTCCAATACGTCCTGTGAAACTTAAACATCCTCCCTCACCCTGGCTAACTGAAGATATAAAGTCTCTAAGTCACCTTAAGGCAGTGGCTAAAACAAGATATAAACATAAACCTACTACGGCAAACTGGGAGAAATTCATTGCAATTCGTAATCGCTGCAATAGGGTATGTAGAAAAGCACAACGCCATTTCATCCACAACTCGGTAGAAAATGGAGACCCAGCAAGAGTCTGGAAGTTTCTAAACTCAATAGGGATTGGGAAATCTCGACAAGCTTCTATCTCTGATGTCTTCGATATTAACTTATTAAATCAGCATTTCTCTTATTCGCCTCGCTTTGATGAGGCCACGAAAGCAAATACAATCAAATCTCTTTCATCTCTTTCCCGCCCTAATCACGAACCTTTCTTGTTTAATCAATTCTCTGAATGTGATGTTAAAAAGAGCGTCCTGTCAATTTCGTCTAATGCCGTGGGTAGTGACTGCGTCAGCCGGAAAATGTTAATTCCTATTTTAGATGAAATTCTTCCTGTGATCACTTATATATTTAATACTTCCATCTCAAATGGAGAATTTCCGTCTTCTTGGAAGGAAGCACAAGTTACTCCACTTCCCAAGAAATCCAATCCCTCCATAATCTCTGATTATCGCCCAATCTCTATTCTTCCATTCCTATCCAAAGTCCTTGAGCGCCTCGTTAGTGACCAACTTAGTATTTTCCTGAATAAGAACAAGCTCATGAATTCCTATCAATCTGGCTTCCGACCAGGTCACAGCACTACCACTGCCCTCATTAATATTACGGACGATATAAGACTAGGAATGGAAACTGGAACTCTTACAATTTTGTGTCTACTTGATTTTAGCAACGCTTTTAACACAATTGATTTCGATGTTTTGATTAATATACGAGGGTCAAACTGAAAGTTCTTAGAACTGGCCACTTATAAACAATATAATAAAAAAATAATTCTAAAATTTGAAAATATAACTCTTTGCCAATATTACTGAGTATATATTTCATTCATTTGTCATTTGTTTTACGATTTGGCGGCAAATTGAAAATTGTCTGTGTCACGTCATCATGAATTTAACACGAGAAAATTTTCGTGCAATGATTTTTTATGACTTTCGATGTCATTTAAGTCAACAAGAAAGTTATGATAGACTACGATTGGCCTTTCACGATGAAGCCCCATCTCGTGCGACTGTTTACAACTGGTTTAATGAGTTTAAACGTGGTCGCACTAATCTCACTGATGATTTACGTGAGGGACGGCCTTCTACGGCGACGACTGAAGATAACATCTGTGTTGTGCGGCGTATGATAGAGACTGACAAAAGAGTGACCTATCAACAGATTCGGACAAGCTTAGGCATCGGTATGAGTCAAGTGCACAAAATCCTCCACGAACATTTAGCGGTCAGGAAGCTTTGCGCCCGGTGGATACCTCATAATTTGACTGAGGCTCAAAAACTCCATCGTGTGGATTGGTGTCGTAAAATGATTGAAAGATTTAACGGAGGTGACTCAAATGCTGTGTTCGACATACTAACAGGTGACGAAAGCTGGATTTACTGTTATGATCCTAAAACCAAAAGACAATCTGCTCAGTGGGTGTTTCCTTTCGAGGAGTTGCCAACTAAAGTGAAGAGAGATCGAAGTGCGGGAAAAAAAATGGTGGCCTCGTTCTTTGGAAGGATAGGTCATTTTGCAACAATTGTGTTAGAGGATCAAAAAACAGTTTCTGCAGAATGGTACACTACCTATTGTTTGCCACTTGTCTTGGAAAAAGTTCGAGAGAAACGACCTCGCAGTAGGATCCTCCTTCACCACGACAACGCCTCGTCGCACACCGCCAAGCGAACGATCGACTATTTGGCGACATCAAACGTTGAATTACTGGGTCACCCGCCGTATAGCCCCGACCTCGCGCCTTGTGATTTTTATTTATTTCCAAAAATTAAAGAAAAACTTAAAGGAAAGCGGTTTATGAATGCTGAAGAAGCGGTGGCTGCGTATCGCGATGCCATTGAAGAGACCCCTAAGGACGAGTGGGTAAAGTGCTTTTCCCAGTGGTTCCATCGCATGCAGCGGTGTATTGACGTGAATGGACAATATTTTGAAAAGATATAATAAAACTAATAACTGGCTAATGTAATCAGTTTTTGATTTTCTAAGAACTTTCAGTTTGACCCTCGTATTACGCTCTATTAACATATCTCCATCAGCGATTGATTGGTTTCGAAGTTACCTGTCTGGACGTCGGCAGCGGGTCCGCGTTGAGAATTCATTTTCTTCGTGGTGTAATATCACTGCCGGGGTGCCGCAGGGTGGCGTGTTATCTCCTCTTCTTTTTGCAGTATACATTAATTCTATTTCATGTCAATTAGTTTCTTCCTACCATCTCTATGCAGACGATTTGCAGATTTATTCTCAGGCTACTGTTGAAAATATTAATTCAGCCATCGATAATCTGAATAAGGACTTATGTCAAATTTCTGAATGGAGCCGTAGTCATGGATTGCTGATAAATCCTAACAAAACCCAACTTATTATAATAGGCAGCTCTCGGGTTAGAGCAAAACTTAAGTATGATCAACTTCCACAAATTGTTTTTGCTGGAGTTAATTTACAGCTCAGTGATCAGGTTAGAAATTTGGGCATACAATTTGACAAAAACTTAAATTGGGATGTACAGCTCAAAGAATTGAGTCGCAAACTTTTTGCCACTGTTGGGTCTTTAAGAAGACTCCGCAATATTTTACCCACTGCTACTAAAATTGCGCTCACACATTCTCTTATGATGCCCATACTTGATTATGCAGATGTCAGCTATCTTGATCTTACAGAGATGCAACTAAACATGCTTGAGCTACTTCAAAATGTTTGCATAAGATTTATATTTGGATTACGCAAATATGATCACATTTCTGAATTTCGTGGAAAACTCAAGTGGTTGCCTATTCGACTTCGCCGGAATGCACATATTCTAACGATGTTATTTAGTATACTTTTCAATCCCGTTACCCCTTCTTATTTAAAGGATCGCTTCAAATTTACCAAAGATTCTCATTCTCGCCTCTTGAGATCATCAGAAAATTTGCAATTGGATATGCCGATGCATTGTACTATCTTCTACGATAAGTCTTTTACAGTCCAAGCCGTGCGCTTGTGGAATACATTACCTGTATCGATTAGGAAAGCTAAGTCCATTAATATCTTTAAGGAACTCGTGAAACAACATTATTTGTCCATATAACCATGCAGTTCATATGTATTTATATGAGTACGTATAGTATGTATGTATGTATGTATGTAGATATGAGTGTATGTATGTATGTGTGTATGTATGTATGTATATATATTTGTATATAGTATGTATATGTATGAAGTATTTATGCTTATATTGTTTTTCTTCCTACACAGGATATATGTATATACACCGTCCACTACCCCATTATTATTAGCTCATTTATGATTTAACTCCATCCCAAGGTTGCCTGGAAGAGATCACTTTTAGTGATAAGGCCGCCATTTGTACGTCTCCTTTTGAAAATTGAAATTGTAAGTGTTATGTGTGTGTACAATAAAGTATATTCTATCTATCTATCTATCTATCTATTTACTCTGTCTATCTATTTAGATAATATCAATAAATAGAGAAAGTGCTCTCTGTGTTTCTCCATCTTTTGATCGGCTCCGAAAATTACAAAGAATACCTTATAATATTTTAGCTTGGGTCAGATCCTTTTACATTCAATAAAAAACAATATTATTAATTACATGTCACAGGACTCTGAAACCTGGTTAATTAATATCACTGATCGCCTTATAGGAAATTCTATGCATTTCTTTGAAAACTTGTTCATTTGGATTGCGCTTATTTAGAATAGAAAATATGTTGATTCTGACGAAACCAAACTGATTTTTATTGACTTAGTTAGCCTGTCACTAGTTTTCTATCATCATCTGGATGCTTAAGAAGGATGGGTCATGACCCTCCACGCTGGCCTAATGTGGATTGGAGGGTATTAACGACTGCAAATGCAGCCGGGACCAACGGCTTAACGTGCCTTTCGAAGCACGAAGTGGCACGAGATAATCATTTTTCGGTCATCCATCCCGTGACCGACCCTTGCGAAAGTTGCTTAACGACTACGCCACTGAGCTACTCAGTTTTCTATGTAGTTTTCTATGTATTTCTTCAAATCTTCTTATCACTGGGATGGTTTTGAAATAAAATTATTAACCGGTATTTAACTACTCTTTAATTTATAAGAAATTAAAGAGTAGTTAGTATAGAATATCTAAACACCAGTGTGATCGTTTAGTATTTTGAATCAATTTAAATATAAGTTTTATTCCTTGTGTAAGGTGTGTCGATCGTACATTTTGCGTGTCACCATGCAATTATGAATGTTAAGTTACTTATAATAATTTGGATCGTTTTATTGCACTGCACTATTATACAATAAATTTAAAATAATCTAGATACTTTAGCTATGATACCATTGCTGACGAAAGTTCGACTCTTCTATATTAATCTAGTTGTAATTCATTATTTTTGTTTAGAAATATGTACGCGTGGTAATAACTTTATTATTGTAAATAGTTTTGCTTATTTAAAAACTGTAAAACTCTATTTTAAAGATTTTACGTTTATATCATACATAGGTAATACAAAAACATATTGTCCTCTATAATATAGATGTGATTTTTACATAGATTATATAGATCTATAAAGTCTATGTAAAATCAAATCTTTCCTGAAAATAATTAAATACACGTACCATGTTCCTAAAGTTTGTTAACTTGTATAAGGAGTCTCTGATGCATCGGCTAAGGAGTGGCAGCGTCGCTGTCACGGCCAGAGATTACAGACCCTCAATCCCCAGTTTAGATTCACCACACGTCTCAACCGAACAGGACTTTCGTGAAATTATCAGATATATGAATGTGGAACTACGATATCAATGACAACCTCCGTAGCCGAGTGGCTCGCACGCCGGTAACAATGTGTCGCCATCTCTGACGTTCCACGTTCGATTCCAGGTCGGGTCAGTGTAGAAAATGGACTTTTCTATATAGTCTCGTGTCTGGGCATTGTGGCACTCTTCATTGTAGGGTTTTAGCTAGTCATCATGAAATCTGAGCAATATATAAGATGTTGTCTCATATTTATTATTATTATATAAAGTAATTCCTATACACAGACAGTATCTGCAAGACCTGCTGTGTACCGAGGAAATGCACGTCTGCGCTCACTCGGTGGCTGGCAATGTAAGGTGTAATAACTGCTGTGAATGCTCAAATGTGAGTGAGTAAAAGCTAAATAACCCCTGTATCTATTTAATAATCACCAGCCTTTTTACATCTCCACTGCCGGCGCTCAGGCCTGCCTTATGGATGGTTAAGGAGGATGAGCCATGACCCTCAACGCTGGCCCCATGCGGATTGGTGGGTGGATTAACGACTAGAAATATTTTTTTTCTTGGTGTCGTCCCATCCCGTGCCTAACCGTTGCGAAAGTTGTTTAACAACAATGAATGAATGAATGAATGAATGAATGAATGAATAAATACTTTATTGTACACCACAAACAAAGAACAATGATCGCGGGCCGTATCGCTTACCCACTACGCCAGTGAGCTACTCCGAGTCTATTATATAAATGAAATATTTTATCGTTATGTATATTATGCCTATTACTATTACGACACTTTGACACCAACTTGGTCTGTTGATGACCTTTTCATATAATGTATATGTGCCACAGAACATGGAAATATGTGCAATGTAAGTGCAATGTATATGTGAATAAATAAACAAGTAACTAGAGCACTATTTCATGTTTACATTTTGTGTATCGTTGTCCGACAGTTGGATTCATCGTGGTTACCCTACAAACATTAATCACGTCGTCCCGACGGAACCAAATTACTCTGTTAAGGGGCCGAAGCAATGAACTATTGTGACAATCAATCGGTCGGTTCCACTGCCGATGTCGCGGCCCCTGAAATATGGGCACACGTGCCGCTCATATTGAAATTTCAGATAATTAAGCTTGAGAACGATCGCTTTTCATTTGTCGAACATAAAACAAGCACTGCTTAGTGTAAAGGCTGATTTACATGGGATCAGTAAAAGAGTTAGGCGCCCGCAGCCTAATGTACTCATGAGTCAGTCTGTAGAGACGAATTTGCGTTTCAATTTATACCAGGTCAGAGCTGATTCGGCTCGATATCGGAGCGGGCTGGCCCCACGTGTTGCATTGTATCGGTGTTGCATAGAGATTTTCTTAGAAATCAAATTCATTATAATTTATTCAGTCTGGACTGTTTTTAACACCTTGTGAATGCCGAAAGCCATGCCATCGGTTCGTAAAACCGAAATAAATACCGAAAAGTAACTTGAATACTCATTCAAATTACTTTTATTGCAGCGCTTTTCGTTAAACTAGCTGTTTTCCCACGATTTCGTCTTAGTACCTAAGTCTTAACTCATAATATTAGTAAAGGTTTTGAAGCTTGGTCGATATTTATGAAGTCCATGGTTCGATGCCGCCTCGGCTCAATGTGGTGGTCCTACGAAGTGAGAATATTAATTTTTTATACAAAATAAGCTTATTCAAAGCATTTTTCAATCGTGATTATTTTTAATTTACTTTTTGAGATGCTGACAGAGGACTAGGCACAAGAATCTTGTAAGCTTTTAACAGAAGTAACGACATTTACAAAAGACATGTCATTATCAAATCATTAGATATTTGTAGGGAAGACCAGTAATTCACGTAACTATGAACAATCCAAATAACCCTGAAGTTTATAAACCGTTCTATCGAAGTCCTATCGAAACGTGTTATTCAGGTGATACAATAGAACTTCAACTCGTTAGGATCAAAACTCGGCGACTCATCAATAGAAAATCAATACAGTTGCAAGTAAGATTAATTTGTATGCTACCGTACTGTTGAAACATATTTTTACAGTAAAGATTGAGAGATTTATAACATGACTAGCTATGTCCGCGACTTCGTCTGCGTGGGAAGTATTTTGGTAGAATTCTTTTTCCCTATGAATGGAGTCGAATCGAATAAGATTAATGAGCCATAGCCCGATTTAAGCCCGATAGAGATCGGTGGGTGTTAACGTTGCTGATGCAGCCAGGACTAACGCCTTAACGTGCATTATGCCAGTGTTATGCACAGTGCTCAAGATAATAATGTTTTGGTCACCTATCCTGTAAACGGTCCTTACGAATGTTATTTTTCTATTTTTTTCTCGTTTCTCGCGCTCTGGTTGTTGCTTGTGTCTGAGCATTTTATTCGTACCTTTAAACGGTCCTTCTTTTGTTTCGATCTTTTTAAATTATTATTATTTGTCTAGTTATATGCTTATTTATTGTTCTATTTTCCATGTAATGCTAGTTTGCCTGGAAGAAGTCGCCGGCTAGCGATGAGTTTGTCGTTGTACTTATTTATGTAAAATAAGTATTCATGTATGTCCTTGTTGTGCAGTATTTATTTACTTATTTAACTGCAATTTAAACTGAATGCGCTAACCCACTACGCCATCGGACCCCTTATGCCTAAGCTATACTAATATTATAAAGAGGAAAGATTTGGTTGTTTGTTTGTTTGCATCGAATTTGCTCCAATACTACTGGACCGATAGTTGCAGAGCGATTCCGACCTACGGGAAGCTACATCAGACGCAGATGTCATAGGCTATAATTTTGAGGCAAAGTTGTGACAAAATTGCTAGTTCATTATACCCTATGAAAACTTATCTGCGGTACGCCTGTGGAGTATGAAGTCAACATGGGTTGGCGATAATCGAATCTACTTTCTCGATATCTATTGTGCAAACTGCGAGCTCTTTAAGAGACCAAGCGCATTTCCCTATCAAAAGAAGTTTCATACTCATACCATACTGCATGTATGTAAATACTTCAAATTCAACTTTATAGTGCATGAGCCTCACGATGGGCAGTTAAATACGCTTCGCGTTTTTCAGGTGTCTCCCGAGAGCGAGCGCTTTTGTCTGATCTCTTTCTTTGTCTATAAAAGTCGCTCAGTATATGTCTGACGGAAGATACGTGGAGTTTTATTTATTGATATAAAAAAAAATACACATATTTTAATTTCGACTTTCCACACTCGGAAGGAAATCGTCTACTAACATACTTCCGTGAGGTGCTTAACTGAGCTTCTGTCAGATTTGAACGGCCCTCATCATCATCATCATCAGCCCTTTTACGTCACCAACTGCAGGAGCTCAGGCCTTCCTTATGGATGGTTAAAGAGGATGGGCCACAAACCTCCATATTAACGACTGCAAATACAACCGGGACCAATTGCTTTACGTGCTTTCCGAAGCTTGGAGTTGCTTGAGATAACATTTTTTGGTCATTCATCCTGTGCCCGACCTTTGCGAAAGTTGCTTAACAACTACAATCGCGGGCCATGGCGCTTATTTACTACGCAACCGAGCTACTCTGAACCAACCCACAGACTCGCGTAATATTATATGAGTGTTGTGACCTATGAATAAAGCATTGTTTCCAGCGAAGACTGAAAATACCAACTTTGAAGTTCGTATCTACAGCAATTTGTATGTAAAAAGAAAACAAAAAGAGTATTAACATAAAAAATAGTAATAAGAGAAAAAATATATATATAACTCGAGTTGTCTTTACGTCCTTAACCTCAGTTGACGTGAATCTAAATATTTTAACGCGGAAAAACTTCTGACATTGTCTCTGTTAGGTGCCAGGTAGCAAGCAACAGGGGTGAGTAGGATTCTTCTCCGTGAACCCGACAGTGAGCTGTCCGGTGGGTCCACAGAGGCCTACCCACCAAAACCCGTATTCTACACCTTCTCATGGGAAATGAAAACCGGCAAGCTATGGCCGAGTCACCAGGACACTCAAGTATTGGACCATTGGTCCTCTTGCAGATGGAAAATTGAAGAGACTCGGGTAAATCGAGTGCCTCTCCCAGACAGACGAAACCGTGCAATGCGGGAGCGGCTGCCAATCACCTCCGCTGGCCCCGACGACGAAGTGAACCTAATCTGATAAAAATATGCGTTCACTGTAAACTACTCGAGGCTTAATTGCATCATCGGAAGGCTCTTTCCGCTTGTTCTCCTACTCGCGTGATCGTATACCACATATCCATTATAAGCTATTTAATACGATTGGCCATATATAAATGAGGTCAACTTACTTCGGAGAGTCAAAATTTTGGAATCTAATTTTTTTATTTGTCATCATACGAATTATCATTTTATAGACAATAATTATTCGTAGCTCGGTGGCTCTACGGATATGCGCCGCTGCGCACGATCGCTATTGCTAAGCAATTTTCGCAAGAGTTGTTGACGGGATGGGTGACCAAAAATTATTAAACAAATGCCTGAGGCCCTGCAGTTTGGCTGTGAAAGAGTTAATAATGGTGATAAATATATTAGAGACGAAAATTTAATAAAACAGTAAATATTTCATAGCAATTTTGGCGACCACGTCACTTCAAATTGACATAACTTTTTTATTTGTGAACCGATTGAAATAAATCTTACACTAAATGTTAACGGAAGAATGCCGCAATATAATAGTGAAAACTATATTTAAATCGGTTCAGCCGTTTCTGAGATTATCGTGCACAAACGCACAGACAAACAGACAAACCGACAAACAGATAAACAGACAAAAAATTTAAAAATCATTGTTTTGTGTTCTATTACTCTTATAAATGTCCCTCATAACAGTTTTTTTCATATATCTTCAATGTACAGACATCGATCGGTTACGTTTTAATTATAGTATAGATAATCAAATTTTACTTAAGAATATTAACTTTAACTAATTGAAAATACGAAAAATGAAATAATAAATATAAAATAGAGCTTATTATTTGGCAAAGGTAATATGAAATTTATCTGCCAAAAACAATAAACGTTTTCTTCTGTTTATTTTTGAATTTATTGCCTAACTGCGTTTACACAATTCCGTCAATATCTGGTGGCCTTTGCCTTTACACATAAAGAGAGAACAAAATTAAATACTTTTTAATTTTGAGAAGAATACAAAAGAAAGATATCTCTAAACTTTGTGGGCTTTTGTTCAACCGCGCCTACATCGTGTATTTTGACGATTGGTCTTCCGCATCCGATAGAAAGAAATGTCAATTGTTTAGCAGAATAGCTCTTAACGTCCAATTTTTCACAAGTTTTGATACGATTGATTAGGTGAATACGCTTCGACGTTACTCCGATAGAACTACTTTAAAATAGGCTTTATTCATAGATTTGAATTGGAAAATCACTGGGAACATCGTTACTAAAAAATGCTATCTCGTCTAGCAAAGTGTTTGTAGTTCATAAACTGCATATTAAATCCATAGAACATGGTTAAGAATCATCACGATGAACAAGGCTTTCGATTTAAAAACCGAACTCAAATTGGTTAATTCATTCAGAAGCCACTATGCCATAGATAGACAGGTCCAACTTCTGTTTTTGCATCGGCGGTGAAAACCGTAGGCAAGTTTTCATTATCGCATATCAACTGGTTACCACCGTAAACATTCCGCATGTATGATACCAATTTGCAAGCGGCATTTAAATTTGAGAAATCAGGTTTTTCAATCTCCCCTAATACATGTAAAGATTTATTCGATTTCGGATTTTAAAATGTAGAGACGTTTCTTTCTTATTTATTAATAAACTTTTGGTCATTCATTTGATAACCGGATCATGTAAATGTTGCTTAAACTCCCCAGTTGTAGACCAGTGTTGCTTTTGATTTTACCAACTTCAACTAAATATTTACTTAAATATTACAATTTCAGTTATACATTTAATTAAAAGTTGACTTCTTCTGTGTTAAACTTATTTATATATCAGAAAATGTATGTGTCAAAGTCATCTATTAAGTGTTGGTTGCGATTGATATACAAAACTTAATGAGCAATCGTAAGCAGAATTTATTTCGAAAAAAAAACCCAAACCATAAGCCAAGTGAATGTCGGACTCGCGCACCGAGGGTTCCGTATAAACGATTTACTAAAAATATTTTTATCATATAATGTAGCTAAAAATGTACGGTTTTCAGATTTATCTGTGTTATAAGATGTTGCTTTGCACTTTCAAGATTAGTACCATATAGGTTTTGATTCCCTTGCGAGTTACGAAAATTTGTGGCGTAAACGGCTGTATCTTTTGATTGCCTTAGTAGACAGTTGGATTTTTTCACAGCTCCAAGGGACAGTAGATCTTTATTTCATATAAAATTCAGCTTGATATCTCCACGCGTTTCTTAGAAAAAGGGTTTTGACAGACGGACGGACGGACGGACAACAAAGTGATCCTATATGGTGTACGGTGAACCCCATATATATGTACTTGTTGCTAACTATTAAAGGGAGTATTCATCGAACTCTCGTTGTATTTTACTTTAACTTCGTATCTACAATGGGTTGTCTGATAGTATCGCTTATATAAATGAAAGAATTTTCTGCAATAGATCTTGGAGTGAGTTTATTTATTAGGTAACATAAACAAATATGATAACTTCACTATGTTAGTAATTAGTAGTAGTAGCAAGTGGGTTCTCGTCGATAGTACACGATAGTAGATGACCAATTTTAAACTTCAACAGATAAGGGATAAACTTTGATTGGTGAAATGTATTTTAGCAATCTTGTATAGCGATTAAGTAACTGTAAACGATTTTTGATATCACTAACCACAGACAGATCAGTCTTAAAATATCTCTCTTATAATAAATTAATACTTAAGAATAAAGATACATAAGTTAAGAAAGCTTAAACTAGTACTAGATGTAATATTATCTAAAGTGACAACTTACGAGTCAGACTTGTAAAAGCATAGACAAAAAATCATTATTTGTCAATTAACCTCATTGGCGTGTATACATGACGTCCATTAGGTGATTCAAAAAAAAAATCTTTTTGAGAGTCCATATACGAGTTTTTATTTTTGACTATGCTATTTATTTACAAATAAAACCATTTAATTAGACGAATAATTTCAAAAATATTGGTTGCCTTCCGGATTCCGGATACAGATCACGTTATACTTATCCATTAATGTATAAAATAAAAGTAAGTCTATAACATCTGTCCGATATCAACATATATAAAAGCATCATGTATTGTATACTTTTCTATTTTATCAGTTTATAATAATAACTAAATCTTAAGGTAGGTATAATAAAGAAGTAGGAGTGAGTAGATACACTTTAAAACCATTTCGTGAATTTATGTTTTACTTTTCTGAAGTTGTTTTGTTTTATTATTGTCCAATATATACAATTATTGACTATTAAACAAATAAACTTCAAATTAACACAATACCTTTATCTATATATTTCATAATTACAAATATTGTATCATATTATGATACATTACATAACTGACAAGTTTTTAAAATTACTTAACATTATCAAAGTTATTCAAACCATTATCAAAATCCAGTTTTGTTTGTACACCTTTACAGACTCTTTTAAATTCAAATTAAGTGGTCCAATTACATTAAACTTTTTTTTTTATAAACAAACATAGTATCTTAGTATCTATTTTGACATTGAAAATTGTTATTACTTCGTACCTACTTACCCTTACACTAATTTGCGGGACAACATTTTGTTGTGTTTGATTATGGTCAGTATGGTTAATGACTACAAATGCAGTCGATACCAACGGCTAAACGTGCCTTTCGACACACGGAGGAGCAAGAGATATTAAATTTTTGGTCACCCATTCTATGAGTGGCCTTCACGAAAGTTGCTTAACATCGCTTTGCAGCCCGAACGCGATAACCAATGCGCCACCGAGCTCCTCCATTTAATCTTTGTTAAAATAAAAGATTAAAGTAAGAAAACTCAAACTTATATTCAACGTCTAATTGAAAACTGACTTTATTAGACACTGTCTCACTTCCCAACACAATATTATATTATAAAAAAAAGACAGAAAACGGAGAATTCATCATTAAGTTGATCTCTGCAATTGTTATCATGTCAGAAGCACGTTTTTAGGCTTTTAAGGGCACAATAAATCTATCCTTAATAGTGCAACGGCTTGACTTTACGTTTATATTGAAATTAAGCAGAGATTCATATGTGAGAAGACGTCGAGTTTGAGTCGTGGTTGTCCTTGTATCGCTTCACTATCGCTTGGCTGTCGCAGCGCTGGTCGGCGGAGGACGGGTCACTGTCGCACGCGACCTCTGCAACAGACGAACGAAACGGCCCCGATCAATATATAAACAAACCAGTCATTATTATTAGAATGACATTTTAATCATTGTGATAACCTGAAAGATAACATTAAGATACTTCAGTACTATCAGATGTTCTGTCCCTTTCTTTTAGCGTGTCACTTCATTGAATTGGAATGGAGTTAGCATTTTTATTATTGAAATGGAGTATAACTACCGAGCATTTCAAACTTCAACATCATTTAAAATATTTAATGGATTAAGGACACAGATTTATTTAAATTTTGTCACATGAGTTTCAAACAAACAGCTCGCGAGAGCTAAAAGTCATCCTAAAGTAATACTAACTAGGAATTTCTTCCAAATGTTGATGGTAATGTTATTTCAATTCAATGAATACTAACATCATCCAGATAATACTTGGAGTCGATTTTAACTCTTTTTCGATGAATACAAGCGCATTATCAGAAAAGATAAATTCAACCATGAACCATAGCTGAAATTGGAAAATATTACAGACGTATACTTTTGTTTTATGCGTAATTAATAAACGGTGATTTAATTGTCACATAACGAATCTATGAAGCTTTCTTTACTTAATTGTGAAACCAATTTCGAAGTCAACAAATAGAAAAACATAAACGCATCTAATATTTTTCTATTATCAGATTGACGGATTAAATATAATGTCTTTTTTATCCCGGCATCATCCCTATATTTTATTCGCCTTCCCTTTTTGTTTTGCTACTACAGTCCTTGAACGTTACGGTTTTGGAATCTAACAATGTCATGGATGATAAGCTCATGGACATTTTTTAATGCTGATCGAGTTCACGGGACATCTTTCTCGCGTCTTGTGCTATTGTTCTTCAGATTCACTATTTACTACTTTGATCAGTTTCGAAGTTCAAACTGATCGTGAACAACTAGTTCTTTTCACAAGAAAACTCGATGAGTTGAGATGCCTCCCATAATCCACCGAGTAACTTTGTAAATTTGACGTTCTCTTTAAAAGGATATCTTCAAGTTAACAAGCCAAGAACGTCAAGTTTTATATGATATAAATTTCTG
Organism: Diatraea saccharalis; assembly: GCA_918026875.4. NCBI lineage: Eukaryota > Metazoa > Arthropoda > Insecta > Lepidoptera > Crambidae > Diatraea > Diatraea saccharalis. The sequence goes on along the minus strand of OU893343.1, from coordinate 20,095,915 downwards.
GATAAATTCTTAAGCGTTGTAATGATCTCACCACGAAGTTTGAGACTGCTAGTTATGATTGAGCCTTCAAGTTGTTGCTGTCCAAAATATATAGTTTCTCTGCTCATATTTTAATGGATACAACTAGAGTAAAAGTATAAGATTTTAACTTCGCCGTATGCTGCTTAGAACAATTAATGAATCCTCAATAACGAATACTTTTTATTAGCAGGACGGATTTTGGGAGACAATGAACTGAAATAGTTTGCTAGACGATATACGTTTAAATAAAATACAATAAATTGCACCCGAATGCGTAATATGCGACTTTGATGCTCTCAATCCCTTATTGGAAAGATTTGAGAAGGTCTACATTTTACATAAACTCGGAGTCGCGCAGTATCCGGAACATTATGTAAAGGTATAATAATCATATAAACTTTTTAAATTACCTAGTAAATATGCCGTGAATGTGCCGTTAATGTTTTAACTTGATAAATTTTATTTCATTTTTAATTATGACAATAAAGCATAAATATCCATATAAACAACGAAATCAGTTTAAAGCACAATGAAATCCATTAGAGATATTATCCATTAGAGAATTCGGTTTAACTCTTACCGAACCGGATATTCAGTCGAATTATTCGAATACCTCAATACTAAATCATTTATTGTCATCATATGAATGTTACATAATGTAACAGAATAGATAGCATAAGAATAAACATGTGAACATCTTGTTGTCTTGTCTTGCCCTACCGGGTCATGTAGGGCAAGACAATTTGGAACGACGATCTTAAAAATATATTAAATAGATTAGTCAATTTGAAGTTAGGCAAACAATATAAGTATTCAATTTTATAAATTAAAATAGTAACATCAATTAATAATTTTTATTAACATTATATTGGTTGAGTATTTTTTATATTTTATTCCGTGTCATGTATTAATCTATGTTATTTTTTATTTAAATCTCAAAGCGTTTACATCAATGTCAAGAATAAAGAAAATGATATGTATTGTGTATCTATGTCAATGAATTAATTTATATATATCACCTACATATCACCAGCCCTTTTTACGTCCCCACTGCAGGGGCTCAGGCCTTCCTTATGGATGTTTAAGGAGGATGGGCCGTGACCTTCCACGCTGGCCCAATGCGGATTGGAGGGTATTAACGACTGCAAATGCAGCCGGGACCAACGGCTTAACGTGCCTTCCGAAGCACGGAGTAGCTCGAGATAATATTTTTTTGGTCACCCATCCCGTGACCGACCCTTGCGAAAGTTGCTTAACGACTACAATCGCGAACCGCGGCACTTATCCACTACGCCACCGAGCCGTAATTAATACAATTTTATTATAATAATATAAATTATACGTCAAAAAGGTAGCTTTGTCTATGTCAGAAAATGAGAAATTACAATAAGATATTATGTCAATAACTTGTTTAAAATTATTACAAATAAGACGCTTAATATTGATACTTATTATAATATAATATAAATGTCAATGATTTATAGGTATATTACTGTGAAGAATTAAAATATTACATTTTGAAAATAATGTATGTCAATAAAATATTTAAGAGTTTATGAACTCCTGGCTTATAAAGTATGGTTTATAAGCTTATTTTTTTTAACAAACATTGTAAATTTTTGTTCTCAAAATTTTTGGTCAGATTTAAACATTTCCATTCTAGGTTTAGGTTTGTTTAATTTACGTTTATATCTTGAAGGAAAACAATTTTATTATTTTTATTTAGCCAGACTGCTTTTAATTGCTCCTTATAATATAATATAACGAATCATTATTTTCGAAGCATGGAACCTACATATATGAAGAAAACCCCAACAGACTTTGTTTCTGATATCTATTATATTTTTATTGTGTCTATAATTCAGAAGAGTAGCTCGGTGGCGTAGTGGATAAGCGCCGCGGCCCGCGATCGTAGTCGTTAAGCAACTTTCGCAAGGGTCGGTCACGGGATGGGTGACCTAAAAATTATTATCTCTAGCTACTCCGTGCTTCGGAAGGCACGTTAAGCCGTTGGTCCCGGGTGCATTTGCAGTCGTTAATACCCTCCAATCCGCATTGGGCCAGCGTGGAGGGTCATGGCCCATCCTCCTTAACCATCCATAAGGAAGGCCTGAGCCCCTGCAGTGGGGACGTAAAAGGGCTGGTGATGTGGTGGTGATGTGATAATTCAGAAAATAAATATTTATAATTTGAAGTATCATTGCTGTGTTGTCTAATGTTTCATGTCAGGGCCAGAAGTTATAAAAAATAATTTAACAAATATATAGTTTTAATGTTGGCAATCTGTTTGGAGTCATGTGCGTGTTCTGTGCAATAATATCATGTTATTAGTGACATTAACATTTAATAGTATCAATAAGCAGACGCCATTCGTGTGATGAGTAGATTTCCGATATTCATTATTGTGTTGAACTATAGTGATTTATAAAAAAAAATGATTTTCCTTTAAGACTTTTAATCGCAGAAAAATACTAATAAAACCTTTCTTCTAATGGAACTTGGCATTTGATTTAAAAATAATTTAACGAGCGAGTAATACCTTCAATAGATCAGCTGATCTACTTTCTTCAAACATCAAAGAGTCCTTTTTTTAATTCCAGCCAGTCGCTAAAATTAATTTGCTATTAGCTGTAAAATTCTTGCCAGCCTTTGTATTTGCAGATTCCTTTATATTATATTTTGCGTGATTTATCGTTTTTAAGGATAGTTAAATATTATGTAATTACTTTTTATTGATTCTTCGTTTTGTCGTTATTTTGTATCTATTAATATTAGATTATATTATGTATTAATATATTAAATTGTAGTTAAATTACCATTCGGTTTGATAAAAATTTTCTTCTTAAACCCAAGTTAACATTTTTAACATTCTTTCGTCATCAATATCAAGGATACAACAAAGAGAAACAGAAAACGAGAAAAGGAAGGTATTATTGTTTTGTCGCATATACAATACAATGCTTTGAAATTCAACTGGAATAAAGAGGTCAGATGTTGCCACGTTCTTAAGTAACGTATGATTTCGTATCGATAACTATTTCCGCCGTTCCATTGATCCGGTATATAAAGTAACATTAATTTTAGCTTGGTATTTGTACGTTTTTTTATAAGTGCAGTTGTTTAAGTATTATCTCAACAGTTTGCATTATTAACGTTCTGGTAGCATCATCAATCAAATCAAATTAAATCAAAGTTATTTATTGGGTCTAGCTTGTTATAAAGCACTCGTGAAAGTCGAAACACTATGCCATCGGTCCGTAAGTCTATGGCGGGAGACATTGTACCGAGAAGAACCGGCAAAAATATCAAGAAAAAATTACAAATAACATCATTAAAAATTTATGTGAACAATGGAATTACACCACATACGGCTTTAATGCTTTTGCAATACTCATTTTGCCAAAAGATGATCTTTTCCAGTATAGCATTGTGACTGATAGGTAGCGACTGCTCCACCCAGGACATTGCGAAAGATCATGGGTTGGAATCCCATCTCAGGGTGCCAGGGGCCAAGTGGATTTTTTAAATATTTTTCATTAAGAATAGTAATGTCGTTAAATAACTTAATTTGTCTTATTTAAAAAAGAATTTTAAGATCATAATATATACAAAAAGAGAGAGAAACATCGCAGTTTTTATTATTTACAGTCGACTAGTTTCAGTCAGTTTTTCTTTTCACAAAACGGTCAGTCACTTTATGTTGTAATCAATTATTCGTTAGTACATCAAGTGCATCGACGGAATTCATTGCGTGACTTGGTAATTAGAAATATGATCGCAAGAGCGATGCGGCCGCTGCGACCACTGGCAGCTTGTTGCCAAAACACTGTGCAATGTTTGTTGAATTTTAACAATTTTATTACACGATAAGTCGGGAACAGAATTCCTTGATAATTCAGAATGAACAAGATATTTGGAGATTGTTCATTAGTTCGAAGAAAAGACGCTCTTAGCCTTCTGCTTTTCTATTCTGTAGTAAAATCAGCCTCGAACTCGACGATGAGCGACAGCATAGAGGTTCAATACCTTTTGAAGCTTAAAATTTAATTAAACCTCTATACTTTGTGGTCGCTCGACATCCAGTTCATTACTGTTTTTTTAACAGACTACATTGTAGACTGACTGGACAAAATAGTCAGCAGTTTTTTTTTTATCTTGGATTGGCTTTAAATAATACACGAGTTTTACATAGAGATCACAAAAATTAAATGATACTAATAATTCAGCAACTTAACAATTTTACATGTTTTGGGAGTCACGGATAGCCAACACTGGGGATCTACTGCGAAAACTTATTCAGGCGATGTTGATATTATAATTATATGATTTTAGATGTTATTCCCGATTATGTCATGACACGAAACTGAACGATAAAAGTTCGATAATCGCGTTTTAGTTTGCGGAGTCTGCACTCTGGTCTTCAGCTTGGTGATCTAACGTAAGAACTTTAAGACTCCTTCTCTTAAAAGTAAATAATGTTTGAACCCCTAAATATCTTAAACAGTCGTAGGTAATGAATTGATGTCGTCTTACCAACAGTTAAACTATGTAGTTGCGATCAGGATGCCGCATGCCCAGGGCGAAGGGCCACTTGCGCGCGGTAGTTGCCGCCTTAATATCACCACGTAACAGCGCCACCACATCGTCGAGGTACCGAAGCGCCCGCGATTCCGCCACCAGCGCGCGCGCTGCGTCCGCGCACCGACATGCGCGCGCACACTGCGTCTGCAAGTAAACCGATACAGTTAATAGGTATACATATATGTATTTAGTATATCACATTTATAATACAATGTAGTTTACGTAATGGAAAACGATGAAAGGATTTACAAAGTTCTTACAATAAAAAAACATAGTAAAACAAAATACTTTATAGTACGAGCAGTAATAAATGAAGTTTTTGCAGTTAACTCCACCTGGATGGCAGGTCGCAGGTGTTAATGCTAAAATAAAAATGTTAAATTGTACGATTGTAATTTTTTTTCTCATGTATAGAGATTGTATTTGTGTGCTAAATGTGTAGACGAGTGCAAATTATTAATAAACAATAAAGTGAAAGTAACCAATGAAAGCAGTACACTAATTCGTTAGTTTTTACGTGGCTTGTCTAGAGTAGGTAGGGTTGACAATCCTTCGGAATATTTACCTATTGTAAGTATTTAAGAAGACTACGAGCATTTGATTCTTATGATCATCTTCGACAATATAAGATCTATAGAAAAGTTACTTTTTCAGAATGTCTTTATTTTCTTGGCATAAATTTGACATAATCGCTAAATTAAAGTTTAAATTTTATTTGCGTAGCAATTATATACGCTTTATTACAAACTTTAGGATACATTATCAAGAAGTAAGAGGATCAGTGTTATCGATAAACAGCAATCTTTTCCAGGCAATATTGTTTTAGTATTACTGATTTTGGATGTACTGATTATGCACCCAAATAAACTTCAATGACATTAAATTTTATTTAGTTTTGATTCAGGTGCCTCACATATTATAGAAAGTATTTAAGAATTTAATTATTTCTAGTAGCGAAATTAATGAAGGAATTTTATTGAATACAATAAAAAAGACAGACACACATTTACAGAAGCTGATCATATTTTGTTATTAAGTGTCTATATTTATATGAAATGTTGCATAACCGCGCGCTTCCATTTCTTGCGGATACGACTTTAAAGGGGATTGAAAACATCTCTAAACGCAACTAATGTTAATTTTTATTATGTTAGGGACCTAACCATTCTCCATTTTTGTTTCATGCAAACGAGTCTTATTTTAATTGTGGAACATTTGAATATATTTGTCTAATTCATACTCATAGAAATTAAGAATTAATGAGTTTCTGCAAGAAGGGAAGAAACACTATTTTGGGTGCTGCACTTAGCGAAAGTCGTTTGTCTTTTCTCACCCAGTGAAGATGTTAATATGTTTTTAAAACATATATCTTTTAAAATTTTAGAATTAAAAAAATAAACCTATATACAACTGGCAGGTATTTAAATAGTTTAAAAAACATTATACTGTTGTTGATTCTGTCTCCACTAAATAAAAATAAAAATACTTATTTTTAATTTTGGTATGTCTTAACGATGTTCCTTAGTTACTGTAATAATATCGTTAAGACAAATTAGGAAAAGTTATCGAAAAATATATTTATACTCGTGTATTATGAGTTGACTTCTTTTATCTTATTTATTTACAAAATTGAAACAACATTTTAGTAGAGGTCAAGTAGTTGTTATCTTCCATTGAACTTAATTGCTACCGTTGATTGAGAATCGACAGCCCTAAGTAAGAATTCACGATCGAACGACTCTAGCGCATTGGAATTATTATTGTCCAACATTTTAATTGGCACATACATATTTGGCAGTCAAGTCTGAAATGGTAAATAATAATAGCCCATGTAATGACAAAGGCTATTATTTACGTAATTTAAATGAGTGCACTTAAGATGAAAGAATTTTTAATATAGGTTCAGTAGTTTTGGAGCCTATGCAACGCAAACATACAATCAAATTGTATCTCTTTACAATATTAATATAAACAATCATTAGTAACCAGTACCCCAGACTAAGTTTGTATTGTTTCTGATAACCTAATTAATAATTACTTATGATTTGTTATTAATTGAATAAGTAAGTATTTTTTAAGTACCTAATTATTGTTTAGAAATGCGTGGTTTTATCTCTTTAAGATATTTTACACATTTTCAGTAAATAAATTTATTACTATACAAATATACTAGTGCTAATTAGGGAAATCAGTAATGACATCATGGTCTCTACATAATATTACCTACTTTTGACTCAAATATATTTAATATTAAGTTTCGTTGAATTGAACCCGACGTTTGAGTGCTTTCCGAATATCACATTTTGTTAGTTAGGTAGTTAGTTTTACTTCAGGGCGGCGATCAGTCTGAAAATATGCATGTATGTGTGTATGCATTAAATAATATTATAATCAAGTAGTTTCATCAATAATTGTAATATGAGCGATTTGTCGGAGTCTAGCTTTCCGGAATTAAAAAACATAATAAGTGTCAATGAAACTTGGGATCGGTCACTAAAACAGATTATAACCATAAAATAGAGAAAAGGAAATACATATTTCCAAATTTTAAGACCAGAATTTAGAGCGAAGAATATTACTTTCCTTTATTTTAAAGGACCAATAAATTGCATGAACGAATTATTAAATAGTTTACTTTTTGCTAGTATTTTGTAAAGCATAAACTCATTAGTTTTCCAGTAATGATCGGCATGTCTTTCTAGAGAGTTCTAAACACGTTTTAGTTTGATTGTTTTGATTTCTTTACATTGTTTAATGATCAACGATTACCTAATGGCACATTGAAATTGTTATATTTAGTTAATATTATGAAATAGAGTACTCGGGGAAAAAATATAATGCAGAGTAATTTTGTAGTTAGCACTAATTGGGTTGTAATTATTGTAAATAATTAACATACCATTTAAAAATATTTAGTTGATTGGCAAAAATGTGGAATGTTATTTTTGTAAAAGTGTCGGATTAAAAATACAAATAAATATTTCAGTTTAAATATTATAAAACAAAGGAATTCAACTATATTTCAATTTCTTTATATTCTTAAAATAAAATCCCTGTCCCGGCGTTGCGTCCATAAGAATGATATAAACTCACCAAACAATGCTTGGAGTAAATCATGTGGAAGTTTTATTCAGGGGCCTAATTTTCTATGTCTGAAATTAGGTTTTTATGCCACTGGTGTATGATAAAGTAATTGGCAATATACAAGTATAACGGCAATAGTTGAAGACATTGGCGAAAGTGCATGCCTTTACATGTAAATTGTTATGTGCAAAACTAGTAACCGGTCAGTTGAATCTGATTCAAATGCAAAGTTATATCTTTTTTAAGAAAATTAATAATCCTTCAATCTCTAAGTTTGCATACAAAAGTAAAAAGGACATTAGAGTGAATGTAAATAAAGTGCAAACAGTGGTTAAATAGAGCGTGCGTGGTGCGTGTCGGCACGTGCCATCAACGGTACCAACGCGTCATGGGTCGCGGGACGCCGCGCGGCGAGCCAGCACCTGCATGTCCCGCTGTATGCCCGCCAGTTCGCGGTGCAGCGCACGCGACTCCGCCAGCAGCGCGTCCAGCTTCCGCGCCGCCGCATACAGACCCCCGTGCTCCTCGTCCTCGTCCTCCTCCACGGACAGCGCCAGTTTCCCCAACCGCTCTCGCTCCACCCACTCTTTTACTCCACCTTTTCTCAATTCACTCCAAATATCCCTCCTGATAGCTCCCGATCGCTCGTCCTCCTCTGCTTCCCTCAATTCGTCAGCTAGTGACCGCTCCCGTTTCAATTCCGCCCTCGGCGTGCTGGTCAGTCGAGGGTTTTCAATCACGACTTCACTAGGCGGGTCCTCGACCGTAGGTTCGGGCGTTGGAGCCGCGGATAAGCCTTGTGGACTTGGCGACAATAGTGCTCGTTGCAAGAAACGTCTCGTATCATCGTCGAACGGACGAGTGAGGCCCCTTCGGGACGCCGGTCGAACTATCGCCTCCAGCGTTTCACGTCCTGGATCTTCGGGCCTTAACAGCTCCAAGATTTTGGAACGGGGAGGCGAAATGGCGGAACATACGTCGAACCTCGACACAATTTTTCCTTTGCTCGGGGACGTGTTGATATCTCCGGTTGGTGTGTAAGCTCGCACGTTCTCGTTGAGGAGTCGGTAATTTAGGTGTTTCACGTTTCCTTCAGGAGGTGGAGGGTCGCAGCAATCGTCCGCGGTCGGTTGTACTATTTCTATACGAGCGATAGGCACGCGCTCGTCACGCGGCTGCGGGAACAGATTCATGTCGCGCTCGTGCGGCGTGCGCGGTTGCACTGGCGTAAAAGTGATGCGTTACCGATAACTTCACTAATTACGCGTGTTAAACAAAGATGGCGAGTAACATTACAGGATGCGTACCGCACCACTACCGGCCTGTTAATGCAGCCGGGGAGGCGCCTGCGGTCGCCTGCACGATAATCTAATTTACCATCTATTTTGTGATGGCCAGGAAAATCATAGCGACCGTGTAAATCAATCAAAACTATTAATAGCATAAAACGATACCGATTGTGTCTTCTGAATAATAAGTAATAAATTTACTCGAGCGTCAACGAGTGGCATAAATTCGCATTGTTTTTCACGGAGCGTTGCAGTTTCTAGAGCCGTATCCGGCCGATCGGAGCCATGTTTCACTTTTATTAACCGGAATGCGTTTTAAACTCGTTGCAATTACAACTTTGATTAGTATTGTGCATCTGTTTTACAATTAAGTCATTCAAGATAATTAATTATTTATAATTACAACTCAAAGGGTAGTGTTTTCTACATATAATAAACAGTATCTAAATTAGGTTTATAATTGGATGTAACAGCTAGGGTAATTTGTAGAACGAAAGTTCATATTCCTCTTTTAATACTGTTAAGAAACCGGAATCCGGTTTAAGCTGTTATAGTACCTATGTAATATTTATTTAACCTATGTTTACAAAGCATACAAAAACGGCTCTTAAAATTATGGCTTCATCTAATTGATTGACAATTAAGGTACTTACTCAATATTAGCTAATAGGGTTTAGCGTTGAATGGGGTAGTTTAGTGGAAAAAAGTTACACATTTTCATGAGTTTACAGTTGACAATGGATTGAGATAACTTAATGAAGAATTAAAAAATGATTTTGTTACTTTTAAGTCGATAAGGCACTTATGCAGACATTTTTTAATTGTCGAATCAAAATATGAATAATGTTATTAAATTTAAAGAAATATATTCAAAAAAAGCTACATAAATATGATTTCTGTTCCTCACTTTCATAGATCGGTCAATGTTTTATTAAAAGATTAGATGAATGCTACCTCTGCTCGTCCGCACTCCGAAAAATAATTAATAATTAAATAATCCGAGAACGTTTTATCTACACTCAAATGTCACTTTTCTCGGATGCGCCTATACGATATTTGTGACATTTCGGTAAGACATAACATTACTCAGTAGCTCGGTGGCGTAGTGGTTAAGCGCCGCGGCCCGCGATCGTAGTCGTTAAGCAACTTTCGCAAGGGTCGGTCACGGGATGGGTGACCAAAAAATTATTATCTCGAGCTACTCCGTGCTTCGGAAGGCACGTTAAGCCGTTGGTCCCGGCTGCATTTGCAGTCGTTAATACCCTCCAATCCGCATTGGGCCAGCGTGGAGGGTCATGGCCCATCCTCCTTAACCATCCATAAGGAAGGCCTGAGCCCCTGCAGTGGGGACGTAAAAAGGCTGGTGATAACATTACTCGATGACATGCTGCTCATGCAGGTGTTCCAAGCATCAGCTATCTAGACTAGAAGATCTAGTATTTTCTATTTTTTTGTACACATGGGGAACGTAGAATTTGCGTGAAAGAGAGAAAAATAAAATAAACGCTTTAGAGATGCGGTGCTGAAAAAGGATGTTTGAGGTGTCGTGGACAAAGTTCCGCAAACACGTGTTTATACTGAACGAACTCTATATCACACAACGTTGGTCTTCTATAGCACAAGACGCAATATAACTTTCTTTGGCCATGTATCACGAGGCATCAATGGACCGCTTACAAGGAAAAGTTGAAGGCAGACCAGACCAGAGCGCGGTAGATATCTGATGAGATGGAAGGATCAAATAAAGGCGACAACCCAACTAGCAAATTAGTCATATAAGGTAAAGTTTATTCAGCTTTTCGGTGTTATAAAAGTCGAGTAAGTGTGAATTATTCAGCACGTATCGTATAAAAGCATCTTATATAGCTTTTGAGTTATTCAGCATTTCGATCACATAATGATGCTGAGTAAACGTTTAGTCAGCATCCTTATATGATTTAAGTGTCATATAATATTTTGCTGAATAAGTCGCTAGTATACGACGCTTATGTTACTATTTCGTCGAGTAAAAGTATATTATATAGCTTTCTTATGGCAAGGTTGACTCAGTCGAGTAAAAGCAACATTGTTGCTTTTATACTACTATTATGTAGTATACGTCGCATTTATACGACTATTACAAGCCTTAAATGTCGTATAATTGTATCCATTACACCGATCAGATTGTTTTGTGTAAAAAACTATAATCAGAGTGGTATCATGGCGCTCATACTGCTAATTTGCCGTATAAGAAGCTATTATACCGCCTGTCAGCAGTAAAAATGGTGTACAAAAATAATATTGATATAAAAATATTTGTTATTATATTCATATTACTAAGAATTAAAGGGGGGCGTTAAATATTTATGATATAACCTAGTATATTTCCTCAGAAAACTTACCTTCGCAATAATTTACAACCCTATGCGTGAGTTTACGAACCTACATTTGGGGCAACCTACAAATTAACATGTCTGCTAAATAAATTGTACTAACCGATGAATTATAATTTTTAAAACACAACACGTCGAAGCACTTGCTTATTTTATTTACTATAAATGTTTTCAGCTGTTTTGTATCCCAGGTCGCTTCAATAAGACAATCATGTCATATAAAAGTCATATAAGTTACAGTTATAGCGCAACATAAGCTTGTAACAGTCACTCCAGCGATAATTACGTGACGATTTACCTGAATAAGTTACCTTTATACGATGTCTATGTGACTGAATTGCTGAATAAAATGGGCCCAAATCGCGTTGTATAAACGTTTTCATTACGTTTATACGACTTCTATTAGGAGCCAAAATGCTGAATAATTTTCGTTGCCGCGACTACTATACGACATATTTTTGTTAGTTGGGAATAAACTGCCCAGTCCATAGGTGTACCAGATAGGCGGTCTAACAAGAATGACACCTTCTAACAAAACTTGCCACTCAAACTGTTTTCCATCTACGACCACGACCACTCAGTCAAGAATGAAACGACTTTGAAGAGTAGGTACTCTTAGTATTACGACATTCTGGAATATAACATAAATAGTTACAAAGTTCTTGCATTTTTTGTCACGAGCTGTATTAGACTTTTCAGTATGTATATGTATAAGAGCGGTTTTTCACTTTTCTATAGCAAGGTTGTTTACTTTGAGTTCCATTTCTTATGTGAGTAGAAATCAAGCTTTGTTATACATATCTACTATTAGAATAACAAAATTAAATGAAACAAGATTTTAAATACAAAAGTCGTCATAATAAATTTGTATCACACAACTGAATTCTGAATTCAACTTCATAAGAATAAGTTGAAGGTATAACATGTTAGAAAAAATCTATACAACTGTATTAATTTAAAATTTTCTCATACTTAAATAAGGTCTAATATTACCTACCTATAAATAACATTGTTTTTCATAGTTCAAAGAAAACAAATACCTATGTCACAAGGTATTTTATAAATACGAGTAAACTGCTTTCTTTTTGTTTCCTTATTTATACTTAACTATGAGACAAAATTGTAACTATGATACAGAGAAAAACAAAATGTACCTATTATTTATTTATTACACGCTGACATTCACTATATAAACTTTTATTAAGTTGTTATGAAACGAAGAAAAACTGACTACAAAATTAAAAAAGGTTAAGTCTAATTAAATGATTTATTGATAAAAACGAAAAATGGTATAGAAATAATACAAAAGAGGTGTCTGAGGTGAGTAGTAAAGTGTAAGGAGTGTGTTAATGGTAAAGGTGGTCCAGTGAAGTGGGTCGACGGCGAAGTTCCGTTGAGGACGTTGTGGTGACGACAGAAGTGGGCCAACATCAGCTCAAGGGAATGGCAATGTCTTCCAGCAGTCTTGAGGTGGGTCGGCGATTTGGTGAGTAGTTTCGGAGAGGCATAGTCCATTTATACTATGTAATAACATATAAAAATGATACATGTAATAATTAAAATCACAATATATATTATCAATGCGTTCGAACGCGTAACAAATTATCACTGATAACACGATAACGGTTAAACAATTTGAGATACGTAGAATGGTACTGAAATTTCGGCGTAACGTTATCATCAGCGGTGGTCTGGGGTACCTGTGTGGCGTCCGTGGCCTACCTTTAGTTCGGCGCGGTGGTATTCGAGACCTCTGCTGATCCTGAAAAGGTTGTTTTTTTATCTAGTATAATTTTTTTGGCTTAATCTTGATTGATTCGGGTAATTAATCGATTCAGTCAAGATTAGTACGTCTTTAGGAACGTTTAGTGAATTTTCTTTTGATTTTTCTTGAGTTTTTTTTAGATGGGCGTGGTAGACTTTTGAATACGCTGTTGGGTCAAGAGGGTTTATTAGTAATGTCTTCTTACAGGTTACAGAAGGTATTAGGTTCTTTCATGGGTCAAGGTATACAATACTTTAACAAGATCCCCAGTGATGTACTAGATTTGCCAATGAATTATTTTAAAAGTCATATTGAAAATTGTCTCCAAAGTAAAGGATATTATACCGTTAAGGAATAACTGAATGACAAAAAGGCATGGTGTTAGATATTTTAACTCTATTGTATTTACTTTCTAATATTGTAATGGAAAGTGACTTCATATTCTAATGAAGTCACTTTTCAGAGACTTCTCTGTGTGAAATAAAACAGGGAGAAAAAGACAACCCTTGCTGAGCCCTTTTACGTCCCCACTTCAGGGGCTCAAGCCTTCCTTATGGATGGTTAAGGAGGATGGGCCATGACCCTCCACGCTGGCCCAATGCAGATTGGAGAGTATTAATGACTGCAAATGCAGCCGGGACCAACGGCTTAACGGGCCTTCCGAAGCACGGAGTAACTCGAGATAATAATTGTTTGGTCACCCATCCCGTGACCGACCCTAGTGAAAGTTGCTTAACGACTAAGATCGCGGGCCGCTGCGCTTATCCACTACGCCACCGAGCTACTCCAACTCCAACTGAATAAATAAATTTTGATTTTGATCTCTGAATTTAAAATGTAATTCTCATAATATTTATGATTGTAAATATTAAAGATTGTTTTAAGTTTAATGGCAATATAAAATAACCCTTACTGAGTTTCTTACTAGCTTCTTCTCGATATCCAGCTGTAGGGCTTTTACTCATAAATGAATGTTTTTATTGAACTTGTTGAGCTATTAATAACTTCGTAAAGTTTGTCGCTCTTATTTTCATGTTAACTGATTTTGTTTTAGAAAATTTTGATTTTCACTTGTATATGTAGTTGTTGGGTCACGTTTCAAGATGGCTTCCTTTCAAGCTTCCTCTTTACCTAAATAAATATCGGACAACAATACTACAACCTTCCGATTCCAAGTGAACTTTTGTGATCGTCCATTTCAAATAGACTTACAGGGAATTTTTATTGAAGTTAAGAGTAAATAGACTTTTGACTTTTGATTGAAGATTGAACAGGACTTTTGATTGAATAGTAAATAGTCAATAGGATGACAATACGATTCAACTTGCTACAGATTCCTTAAAGTTAAGTGTTATAACGCCAGCTGCACGAACGTCCATTACAATTGACATTAGTTAAAAGTGACATTACCCATACAAATTTGACATTCATTAAAGTATAAATGGACGTTTATGCAACTCACCATTAGTTACTTTAAGACTTTGATTTAATTAGATTGTAAAATTGATAAAATAATCAAAAATTAGTACTTATTTATTTTGGTTAAATTCATTAATAAGTCTGTTATTTTTCATTCTTAAGCTTTGTGCCTTCTTTTATTTCACAATATAAAAAAGAGTGGTATTTTAATTTTTTTCTATGAATATTCTATTGGTATATTTGAACGATTTGCAATGGCTTTTGTTCTTTTGATTGATTACCTGAATTGTGACGTTTCATTGACGAAATTTAAATATATCATGTTTATAGTAGAAGCGTGCACGAATCACTTTGCACTACCAAAATTGTGTTTGGTTGGATATATGCATATTATGGTACTTACATGATGTCTTTTTGACATCAAAGAGACATCAGCAAAATTTACAATGGTCTGGCGTTGGATTTTCTGACTGTTTGCTTATAGTATTATTGTTGGAGCAATCTGACTTGTGCCAATCTTGATACAGTATGCACACTTGTCGAAAGATACCTTTATGTGTGGAGGACCATTGACTTTTGAGTGGTACTTGGTTCGAGTGGATGCGGGGTGGCGCGGGAGGGCGGCACAGGTGGAGCTGGTGGGATGGGTATGCTTCTATCGTCAACTCGACGAGTCGGCGTTGGTGTTGGAAACTTCGCTAGCGCAGGTTCGAGACTGACACCGACTTTAACGGCGGCTGAATTTCTTATCTTAATACCTCTTTTTTGTTTGTTAATTATTTTCTGCAATTGTTTACGGAGTGGAGGGTTTTAAAGACAGTATTTGATTCTGCGTTTTGTATTATTTGATCGGCGATGTGCACCATTTTAAAAGTCAACAAGAAAGTAATTTATTTAGATAATACAAAGTTAACTAATGTATAGAGACGATAGTTACTCTCGAGCTGATTTTCTTGATAAAAAATGAGAAAATGCTATTATACTACTAAAGGTTTTACCTCGGCGAAATGTAAATTTATATTTTTCTCGATAGTATCAAATCATAAATTTAGTTAAAAATTGAGAATTGCAACACTTTCTCCATTATTTCTTGTTACTATTTTTAATTGGTGTATATCACTTTGTGAAGGGCTTTATTTTCGTTTTCACATTTTTTTTATTTTATTTAATTTTTTTTATTCTAGATAGGCAAGCACTTGACCACAGATCACCTGATGGTAAGCAATGCAGTGGTCTAAGATGGAGCGTGCTTGCCTAGAAGGAACCGATTCACTCTTGACTTGAAGAGTCCCAGATTGTATTTGCCCGGAAACAGCGAGTCTGGTAGCGAATTCCACAGCTTCGCAGTTCGCACGATGAATGTAGAGGCGAATCGTTTGGTGCGAGTTTGTGGAATCTCCACAGTAAAGCGGTGACGCTTCCCAGTACCCCTGGTTGTACGATAATAAAAATATAATAATCTAAATATATATATAATAATCTAAATATAATAATATAAATAATCGTAATGTTACTAATTCAACATTGACTTTGCTATATATGTCAGACTTTGAAAGTTATTATTGTGATAATACATATTATTTTGGTAATGACATGATTTTGTAAATGTCATTACTTATGATAAAGAGCTGGTAAGTTTCTTTCGCTTGTTCTTTTTGTCAGCTAAAAGACGACCTGAGCAAGTGGTAGGGGATAAAAACTTTTTTTGGACGATTCAAAAGTGCTTTTAATAAGCTTTCTTGAATAAAAATGTTTAATAAACTTAGAAGGAGATGGACTATTGTCGTCATCGCTCTGTACCTTCGACGTTCGTTACGCTAGTTCAAGGAGAGTATTTTGTTTATATCTGGTTTATAGTCCTGGTTTAAACATACAGTGTCGAACACAGGTTAGGGGGCGTCCATAAATTACGTGAGGTGTTTTTTCAAATTTTCTGACCCTCCCTCCCCCCCTGGTGAGATGTCGTGAGATTTTATTCAATCCCCTCCCCCATCCCCAAATCTCACGTGAGATTTTTCAAAATGTGGGTTTCTTATTTAAACACGTTGGATTTTTTTAATAAAAAGAAAAAAAAAAATTCGCTTCGTACTTTTATTTACGACTAGTTAGAGACTAGTAATCAATATTGCTGAGAGCTACAAGTGTAATAAAGATTAAACAATAGAATACTTAATTCGTAACTACTGCGATTAAAAAAGGAATATCTACTCTAATTCAGTCCATGGAGAATCATGCACGGTCTCGAGAGAGACTATTGGAACCAGCATGTCCATATGATTTTCAGTAAAATCATCTGCTCCTTCAACTTCGTTCTGATCCAGCCACTCTAAGCCGTTGGCACTTGCGCACAGTAACTCATTAGTTCGTTTTGTGACAATCCGTGCGGGTCGTACTTTGCGCAATATACGCGCTTGCTTAGCTGGTGCAATGTGGGCTGCACGCCTGTGCTCTGCAGCTCTTGTGATAGATGCAAAGTAAATACCGCATGTACTACAGCATCTTTTTTCTAAATCATCATGTATACTTTACGGTTGAATCGGTAGGCAGTGGCGTATTAGAAATGGAGCAAATGACTTTCCGTCATGCTCTTTAAAGTCCGGAATTGTCAAGTGTCCATCGACCTGAGTGATAGGGTATGGAGGTGACAGAAAACGGTCGTGAAGAATCATATGTAGATCATATGAAGAATCGAGTAAAACATATGCAAGAATAAACAAAGCAGGTTGGAACCTGTCCGTGTGCCGCTGCACTCAGCTCGTACGCTCTCATTCATCGAGTCACACGTTCAGCTGACAGTGGCGCGAATACAAAGGACGGGCTACATTGTACCGTTAATTCAAATTAAATTGAGCTATTTGGTATAAAACGAGTATAGTGGTTTGACAATCAGGAGTGATGTATAATGTCAAAGTACGAATGAAATTATTTTCTTTCCAACGAATTAGTGAATGATCTTAACCTTAGACTTGTCACTCTATGAGGGATTCCCCGCACCGAGCCTTATTTTAAAAATTGCGTGATATTTACCGAGACCCCCCCTATCTCCAACGTGAGATTAGATGAGATTTGACTCGACTCCCTCCCCCCCTTAAACATCTCACGTAATTTATGGACGCCCCCTTAGGTACAAGGAAGTTGACTTTTTGTGCTTAAATGGTAAACTTTATTAATGCAGGTTATCAGCCCACCTCACTAAGCATCGTCCAGTGCGTGGCCGCATTTTTAGAACCTTTGCGCCCCAACGGCTCCATTAGCCGTTTCTCTTTTCATTTTGTGTGCCATCCACTACTACTTCAATTAAACAACAACAGTTAAAAATCTTCAATTGAATGCTAAAAAAACGAAATGTACAAAATTCACTTTACCTCATGTAAAAGTAGAACCAACTGAAATTGACTCAACAACGAAAATTTAGAGTTAGTAAGTTCAACAAAGTTTTGGGGCATAACACTAGATTCAAAACTGCAATGGAACCCGCATATTTCTATATTAGCTGGTAAACTCAGCTCGCCTGCATATGTCATACGAAAAATAAGACAAATTACCGACATAGAAACTGCCCAGACAGTGTACTTAAGTTATTTTCAAAGTATCATGTCCTATGGCATTATATTCTGGGGATCGGCAGCCGATATTCATTCTATATTTGTTTTACAAAAAAGGGCAATAAGAGCTATCTATCAGTTGGGCTCGCGAATATCTCTTAGAGAGAAATTTCAAGAAATTGGAATATTGACGGTTGCATCTCAATTTTTATATAGTTGTATACTTTTATTTTGGAACAATATTTATGTGTATACCAAGCATAGTGATGCACATAAACTTAACACTAGAAATAAAAACAAGCTAGTAATGCATTCTTACAGGTTACAGAAGGTATTAGGTTCTTTTATGGGTCAAGGTATACAATACTTTAACAAGATCCCTAGTGATGTACTAGATTTGCCAATGAATTATTTTAAAAGTCATATTGAAAATTGTCTACAAAGTAAAGGATATTATATTAAGGAATATCTGAATGACAAAAAGGCATGGCGTTAGATATTTTAACTTTATTGTATTTACTTTCTAATATTGTAGTGGAAAGTGACTCCATATTCTAATGAAGTCACTTTTAAGAGACTTCTCTGTGTGAAATAAAACAGGGAGAAAAAAACAGCCCTTGCTGAGTTTCTTGCCGGTTCTTCTCAGTACAAGGTCTCCCGCCGTAGTTTTGCGTACCGATGGCGTAGTTTTCGACTTTCACAAGTGCTCTGTAAAAGCCTAAACTGAATAAATAAATTTTGATTGACTTTTTTATTTTTTTTTTAAAGTCATATAACTACCTAACATTGGTTTTTACGGAACTCCTCATTTCTAGTTCGGTTGCGCAAAAAAATACCATTGCTCTCTCCGTTGCTCGCATGGTCACGTCACCCTGAGGGTAAGGTGCGCATATCTTAAGCAAGATGTATATATCAACCTCTCTTTGGTATTATTTTTCATTTTGACAGCACACAGCATTTTTGAAGTAACTAACTGTTAATTATATTGTTTTTTATACCGTGTTCTGTTGTGTGTTGATAAACTAGATGCTTATTATTATTATTCTGGTATTTGACCTTTTGAACATTCGCACTAATGCATACGTTCGTGGAACTCTTAATAATAAAATAATAATAAATAAATATTAGGCATCACATAAATTGCTCAAATTTCAAGATGATTAAGCTAAAGCCCCCGTATTATGGAGTATCTGAGACAACAAAGATTGAGACAACAAACTACAACACTCAGACCCAAGAAATTAGAGAAAATATAATTTTCTACACTGATCCGTCCGGTAAATCAAACCCTCGGAGATGGCGACACCTTGTAACCGGCGTGCGAACCACTCGGCTACGGAGGTCATTATGGATCTTCCGTCAGATCTAAACCGACACAAATTTTGACATTTGTGTTTGATACCAGTTAAATAAAATAATCGCTTCGATAATTTTTTAGGCATCACTCTCCGACAGAAGGCGCTTAATTTGATCGTGGAATTCTGGCTTCCTCCGCCTTCTGCAACCTGCCAGTTTCGTGTCGTATGTTTCATCACTACATCATTCGGCAAGAATTTTATCAATTAAACATTGTAGATATTTTTATGTTCAAAGAGTAAGAAATGTATAGAGACGTATGAGTAGGTATTGATTTTATAATCAACGATCCATTGTTCACTCGTAATACCTTTTTATTATTCGAAGCCTGCCACCATTTGGTTAATGTTAGCGTATTTATTTATTTAATATTCGATGATTTAAATGGATGATTGATGAGATGACAGATTAATGTTTGCACTAAGTATAATATTATATTAGACGCATTTAGAGTAAAACGATGATTGTATTACAAAGACTTATTTTCAGCTATACGAAAATATTACGGAAATTTCTAATTTGAAATTCTTTAAAAAACTGGCGAAGTGTGAGTGTGTAATATTATTTATGAAAAACAAAAAAATAACACATTTTATAATATTTTATTATAATGGCAACTTTAATCATCACTGAAAATTTCAACTGTACAGTTATTACGGTTCATACATCACAAACGGACAAATGGTCCGGTAGGGTACGTAAGCCTAAAAATCAGCGTAGAACTCAATATGAGAACAACCACAGACATAACATAGAAAAGAGGTTCTGTGTTCTGTGATTATAACGCTGAATCGAATAAAACCGAGTCGAAAAGGTAATAGAGGTTTTATTTGATTGAAGCTTTATGGTGCGACAGCGTTGTACTGATTTTTTACAGAACAGCAAAACAGTATCGATGGTCACATAGCAGATGCGGCAAGCAAACTGGAACGATGCGCCATGTCATATACATATAGGTTTTAGGGTCGGTCGGGTGGATTATTAAAGTTTTAAACACGTATTTTTTTAAGTAATCAATGAAATACGACGATATATTGAGTTGAAATGTCATATGAGGTCACATTTTTGCACATTTTCTACACAATTGTGACGTAGCGAGCTCCTACTCCTCAACTGTAATGCCTATTATCTAAGCTAATATGTGCTTTTCTATTTCTATTATCTAATTGACTTGATTTCTGTTTTTGTTTTACTCAGTCATTATCCCTATTGTAATAAATACGTTTTGAAAACGCATAATACAGTTTTCTTGTTATCCATGTATCAAAAAATATATTGTGCTTATATGGCATTCCACGGCTGAGAACAATGTTTTATATTCTGAGTAAAGTCTGTAGTCGGTCGTAAGCGATAAATAATAAATATATATATATATATATAATACCAAAAATTGACTTGAAAACTTTACAATTCTTGATTAAATCATTTAGGATATATTTAGAATTCTTTAGTGTGTTTGGTAAATTGTTTTAGAATGCGTTGCCGCTTCCTATAGTTTTCGATGTCATCATGATAGAGTGCTTATTTGGGTTGGCTCTTTTTCCTATGTTAAATACTAGAACTTCATACGTTATTTCAATCGATCATTCACTGAACGAACGCTCCCTCATTTGCAGATTGCATCTCGTTGCGACATGACAGTGAAATTTAAACCTTTGTCCCACTCACACAAATGAAAGTATTTGTAGTAGATCACTCGACGGTTTTTCTGTGAAAATACGAGAGATATGTCTCCGACACTCGTTTATGATTGTTTGGGTGAGGAGATCTTATGCTGTAGAAAAGTGAATCTTATAACAATGTAATAAATCACAGTGATCGTCAATTGTGCAATGCAAAGGCTTCGGCGGCAGCAGCCTGCGAGACGCCCGGCGCTACATCGTACGTACACGCTTACACCCGACCAACTTACATTTACTATCAAAAAAGGGAGTCCCGATACGTAGTCTCTGGTGATTAGATTCATTTTCCTACAAATCTTTACGATTTAGCTGTAAAATAGAAACTTCATGGGCAGCGTGAACGTTACTGGGACACGATCGCGATATGGGTAAGGTTGTAAGGTTGCCAGCCCGAAAAGGAAATTCCATTAACAATATTAGCTCCCTATTGAGGTACCTTATGATCAAGATTTTATTTTGAGATGTAAAATTTCAAAGAGATGATTGAGATGTAAATTTTTCAAGTAAAATTATGATGTTTTCCTAAAATATTTCGATCTTAATTTATTTGAATGGAAATAAAATTTTGGAAGTTATTGGTACAGATTAATAAAATTTTCAAAAAAGTGGTTCTCAATAGTTCCCATAGTGTTTTGTATCGCGGCAACCCTCGTTGTGGCGTCGGTGCATGGTGCGCATGCGTGTGCGCGCGCACGGTCGATAGCCGGCGTCGGCCGAGCCGACAGTCCGCGCCGCGCCGGGCTCCGTACGCCCGCGCCGCCCGACATGAGGGCGAGTGCGCTGCCCGCTCTGCTCACAGCGTTGCTAGCCGCGACGCTCAGCCATGCCGAGAAGAGCAAGTTCTGTAAGTACCGCTTAAGTAACTCATTTTTAGCGAGCATACCTGTCAAAATATAATCCTCAGAAACATCTAAAGAAGCCCGCCTTACTTCTATTGAAGTACGCGGTACGAGGCGACCCCTAAATTTCTGTACTTACCAAATAAAAATCGATTTTCAAACTGTCTACAGCTTACGACGTGTTAGAAGATGTAATTTCATCATTTGAAGCAATTTTTCATTCATGAAGTTTCAGTTTAATGAACTTCGAGGTTTAACTAGGTTATTCGAAGCGAGGCTCGCTATATACAATTATGTTTTCTTTTACACTGCATCGGAAATAGGTCACGGAGACAATAGTAGTAAATGGAGTAAGCAGCCTCGTACTAGGGTGGTCTATGTGTGGGTGTAATTTGGTATTCAATTCATTACGTTCTAGTTTGGGAACACTTATTCTTATATTTGTGTCACTCTCCCCCTAGCGATGAAGCCTCCGAGTTTGTTGAACATTATCGATATATTTACTAATAACTCTATAGGCATAATCTGATTTGAATGGGTTAATTTAGAAAATGTTTCGAGTAATGGTTCAAGTTGTAATGCCATAAATGTTGAGACAATCAAAATAATGGATAATATGATAACAGTTATAATATTAATAAGATGTTTTGTTAGTTTAAATCTAATTACTGAAGTATTTGTTTATCTTTTGCCAACCCTCCGACAATTTGTTGGCAATTTTGTCGACGGGGCCTGGTCCCCCGCAGTGCCTCGGCCCTCCAGCCAATAGGAGTGTCTCCCCAGGGGTCAATTTAAACGATTTGTCAACGGCCACCTGCGCTCGAACAGGGAAACTTGAGCTCGCGGAGCTGGCCGCTACAGATATCTCATTTGGCAGACCAAAAAAGGCTGAGAGTTTTTCTTCTGATGGCATTTTGCCTAGATTAGCCACGAGTAAAAGAGATCCATGGCCACCCCATCTAAGTACAGCTATTGCATCTCCCAATCGTTTGATCTAGAAAATCAAGCAAAATAAATACCTTATTAAATGGTCACAGATAACAAACAAACAATAATGTTTATAAGTAAAAATATTTGTATTTGCACATTTAAATCGTGGTTGAGTAGAGGTCGTAGTTTATCAAAAATGATTAATGTTGTTTTATTTCCCAAATAAACAAATTAATAATCTTAAGGACAGAAATAACGACTTACTTCAACATGTGGCCCCATAGCTGGAGATTTTCTCATTGCAGCGGCCACTTTTAATACTCCTGCGTGACTATTATCGTTAACAAATTCAGATTTAGCATTTGCATATCTATAGTTGGGAGCTAAGGGTAACCAAGGCTCTCCGCTAGTGAAGCCTCCATTTGCGGCGTCGCTCCAAGGAAATGGTGCTGATGACGGTAGTAGCCTACTTGGCCAGCATGTGGCATTGGAAGAGGCCCATTCCAGGATTGTATCTGCTACTCCTAATTCATCTCCTTGTTGTATTACCGCCGCTCCTGGTAACATCAATGCAAGGAGATTTATAGCATCCACACTGTCGCCGCCATATCGTGTTGTTATTCGGCTTTCATATGGCATGCTTGTCTGAAAAGGAAAGACGAAAAATATTTTTAAATGGTTTTGATAAGCTTCAATTCATTATAACATTGCTGCAGTCTTTCTAGACTCTGCTTGTGAATGAATGCTGTGTATTGAGATGATGAAGCTTTTGGGAGATTTAATTATCGATTTATTAAAGCACCTGTTGTTAAAATACCTAAATAAATAACTTACTGTCCATGTGGGAAACGAATCTCTTGGAGTATATAAGAGAGTGGCATGAATTGATAATGCTAATCCGGGCGACGACTGTTTAGTTGGAAACGTCAAAGCTGTACTCAGAACACTGTTCGCCCCCACTCCCCCATCGCCATAATATTTGCTTGCGTTTTCAGCATCGAGGGATGATTCAACGAGTATGACTCTAAAAATTAAACTAACTGTTTTGCATAAAATTTTCCATAGAGCGGTTTAAAATAAGGATTTGATTTTAAGAATTGTAGCTACTAAGAAATATGTATCTTTGTGCATGTTATCTGGTTTTACTTACGGAATCTCCAAATTAGACGATCTTGCACAGATTATTGCCTCAGCAGCCATTTTTTGTACCAATTTCCATGCACAATTTTGATCATATTCATAATCGGGATTGAGTAAGACGCCCGAGAAACCTCTTCGTAGCCAAGCACATTGAGCTGAAGCCAGAGCAGCTGCTACTGCTTCGGAACATAGATTCAGGATTGCTTCATTATCACGTACTCCATAATATGCAGCTCTGTTTTCGTGCCAAATCCAATCGTCGATACCGTTTTGAAGCTGAAAATGTAAATTTAGTTTCAAAGCGGAATTGATAAATCGAATAACGCATTAACCTGTTTTTCGAGTATTGCTATATAAACGACGTTAACGCTTACACAATCCGAGTTATTCATACATAATTCATTAAACGTCGCAGATCGTTTCACAGAAAATCATTAAATATTTCTTTTGTGACTGATAGGTACTACACACATGATTTATAATTTCTACGATAAAATATAGAAAAAATAGACATTTATATTTTATAAACTGAAATATACTTTAAATAATGTTATAAAAATAATGAAATATAAATCGTGCCGAACATCTAAAGCAGTGGCGTAGCGTGTCTTGGCGGGGCCCCGTATAATAATTTGTTTGGGGGCCCTTATGAAGGGTAAAGATTTCTCACAAATGGAAAATAAATGTTTTATTAAATGATAATAATTATTATTATAAACTGTGCTAATTTTTATGCACATCGATTATTGTGAGATTCCCCGTTGAAGTAAATGACTTAAACGGAGAAATTCCCGGAGTCTGCGAAAACCGATGTATGGTTTTGCCAATTTTGAAACGCATGCTTTACTTGTTTCTTTTTTACTTTTGTCATTTCTGAAATAAATCCCCCTCGCCCGGGGGCCCCATATAATTGATACGGCAGATACGGTGGTAGCTACGCCCCAGATCTAATGCGATGTTTGGCCGAGTTTATGCTATTTGCTACCGCGGCTTTTTATGTCCATTATTTGACTTACACTTGAATACCTACCGGTGGTATATCGTTACCGGTCCCATCTTGCCAAACTATTCTGTCTTCGTAACCGACAATCTTATCAGCACTCGAATTAAAACATTCGGACGCAGTGCTGATTGTTTGTAAAGGTAAGGAGATCACCACCTTTAGTTCTGAAAAAAAAAAAATTGATCCGCATTGACCCTATGAAAAGCCTGTTGTTTTTATGACAAACTGTAATAATTTAAAAATGCATTATTCTATTAAACCTCAATTTACATATTTCGTATTTTGCATGTAATATTATGTTCTACATTACAATGGAATGGATCATATAGCAATAAGTATACTTTATAATCTAACAGCCAAGTTAGACGTACACATTATTTGTACGTAAAGTAATAAATTAAAATAAACTTACCTAGCTTATTGACTTTCTCCAGAAAAGCATTAAGAGTATTAAGAGTGCCGTATCTTACATCAATTTCTGCTAAATCTATGACTCCAGGCTTGGAGCAGTCGGTGCTCTTAACTGATAAAGGAGACATTATTACAGCATCTGCCCCCAAAGCTCGAACATAACTTATCTGCTTTGTGGCTCCTGTTCGAAATTGTGAAGCTAAATACATAACAGCTTGCTGAATCTTTATGTCAATAATGAACGTAAATACGAGTAAATTAAATTGATAACCACCACCAGCCCTTTTACGTCCCCACTGCAGGGGCTCAGGCCTTCCTTATGGATGGTTAAGGAGGATGGGCCATGACCCTCCACGCTGGCCCAATGCGGATTGGAGGGTATTGATGACTGCAAATGCAGCCGGGACCAACGGCTTAACGTGCCTTCCGAAGCACGGAGTAGCTCGAGATAATAATTTTTTTGGTCACCCATCCCGTGACCGACCCTTGCGAAAGTTGCTTAACGACTACGATCGCGGGCCGCGGCGTTTATCCACTTCGCCACCGAGCTACTCTCGGCTAAAAGCTAAATCGAGCTAAATTGATAACTAATCTTACTAAATAAAAGAATATTTATAAATATTCCTTCGTTTTCATATCGCATTTTAATGAGGTTTTTTTTAATTGTTAATTGATAGCTTGACTGTTGCTTTCTTTATTATTTATGTCAGATATTAAAATGCATAGTATACTGTTTTTTTGTAGTTCGTAGTTTTTGGTTAATTATCATGGTTAAAGTATAAGAATCTTACCATTCAAATCACCTAGTCCATCACTATCCGCGTCTTTGAAGGAATCCAGCAATATCCTGTAGTAGACTGCTGTATTCCACCAGGGAGGCTCTCCCACGATGAACTTGGACAATGTCAACAGTAACAGAACAATCCACATGATTCTGAAGACTAATAAAATCATACTGAATAAATTAAGTGGCTTCGAGGTTATAGTGAGGGGAGTTATCAGTAGAATTATTTTTATGCGTTGTATTTTATTTAGATTAGGATGGTTGGTCAGGATTTCAAAATTGTTGGATTTCATTATGTGTGGAACCGTTAAATTTCAATTTTGCTAAAACTAATTAAATGCGTATTTATCAGCTTAGGAGCCGCGGTGTAATTTAAATGAATCCTCTTACGATTAAATCCCTGATACGACAAATTGATATCGTCGCAAAATGTTGCTTAGAAGTTCCATTTTTGAATCATTCGTCGTGCGTCGAGCGCTCGTTTATTACATGTTTTCATTCAACATAAGTAATTACTATATTTGGTTCCCTCGATTGCAACGAGTGCTATCAATCATTTGCCTCTAGATGAATGATCTCCAGTGATAGATGTCAACGTACAGATTGCAACATTTTTAAAACTAAATAAGGTTACGTTCAAGCTATTACAAGTATTACTTTATTTCGCTTATAGACACGCACACATACACGTGCACATACATTCTGCAAATATTGATGCATATGAGACAAATAACTTGGAAGTTTTAAAGCAACAAATTTTTTTGCTGTTTTTATTTTTCTGCGTTTATCGAATAAAATTCAACATTCAGTACTATGTTGCCAGGAAAAAAATAAACATTTCAAAAGTGCAGAAAAACAGTGTCATGTAAAAATCTAGTATGACTTAATTCTTAGCGCAATCTGCCATCTAGGCAGCAGGATTTTAAACGAGCGATTCATAAATTGGGCTCCTGACGAGGTCACCGAGACCTTTGTTTCAGCCATTAGTATCTCGATAAAACATATATAGCAGAGGCTCTATCTTACTTACTCTGTCCCTTGATTGAATACTTACACCTCGGGTGTCGGGGTCGCCGGGGACCAATGAGGGCTATCCTTCTATTTTATGACCCTGCTTAAAGTCCTCATCTCGTTCAAAGGAGATTATATTACCGTCCATGTATTCTGATATTACAGTGTTTGTTTAATGTTATTCACGTAGTTCACAATTATACTACAGGACTGTCAATGTTTAAGTTGAAAACGCCTAATAGATAGTAACAGCAATAGGATGATGACTAATTTTTGTTTATATGTCGGGTAGATTATAGAATTTTTACTTACTGTATAATCAATAATTTACAGCGATACGTTGAGTTGAAATGTCGCAAGATGTATACGTATACCAGTGTGCGTATCGAGCATCCACTTCTTAACTTTAATGCTTATTATCTAAGCCATTTCTTGTTAAATAGAAGCAAAAACAGTATATGTCTAATATTTTTGTATTATATGACTGGTGGACTAAATAGAATCTCTCTTTTAACCTAGATATCATCTCTATTACTATCCATAAGGAAGGCCTGAGCCCCTGCAGTGGGGATGTAACAAGGCTGGTGATAGTGGTGATCATCCCCATTCACTGAAAAAAAATTCTGAGTTACTACGCGCGTGTTAAGATAAGTAATATGCTGTAATCGATTCCTGTGGCTATCCACTTTTATGGCATTACAAATATTTGTCTCGTGTATTATATTTGGATGAAATAATGTGTAATCCATCACTAGTTAAGCGGAAGTGACGCGATCTTTACGGGGCCGTCTGTGTGCGGACAAATTATGGAGTAAGCCTCGTAATAACCGGCTATTATGGCTCGTTCATAATCTGCCATTCGAGTCATGTTAATTTGACAGAAACCTTCAATAAATGACACATCTATATAGTATTTTTCATTATGATGCATTAGTAGCTTCGGATTTGTCACTTATCCTAATCCTTGCAACGGATTTAGATGAGGTTTTCACAATTGAATGGGAAATTTGTTGAGGTAAAATTATCGGCCGTTACCACAAATATGTACAGATCGTTCTACCTATAATTTAATCTTTAATAACAGCATCCCTAACAAAATTTGCTAAGTCATTACCGGAAAAGATTAAAAAAAAGTCTCTGATGTTTTAATAAGAATTCGTAAAAATATGTACCAGGGCATCACGATCCCTTAGAATGTAGACGTAATCCATCACCAGTGCGACGCCGCCGTGTCTCGCTTCTGTTGAACACACTGTATAATACAGCCATTATGCTTGCCTAGTAATTTTAGTCGGTGCGCTAGAAAGAGACAGAATACGTATATAATACTTATATAAATAATCAAATTGTGTTTACTTCAAATGCCATCGCCATGATGGATTGACTGTGACTTTCATTAATAAAGTATTTATCAAAAGCTTTTAGGGCGATGACTTCCGATGTCACGTCGATTAGATATTTTTGTTGGAGTATTTACTCATTTATCATTAATACCTAAATATTTGTAGCGTAGGCCACATTCATACTGATTGAAATTATGAAAATCAAAGTAGGCAGAGGGCATTAAATCTTGATGTAAAAGCTTTTAAACAAGCCTGTTATCGACGTTTTTTACCAAGGTACTTCGAATCAGTTATTATTTGTATAAAGTTTTTGGTATAAAGGTTAGATGATAAAACCTTAAAAATATATGTCGCATCATCATTACGAAGATCGTTTGATTTAGTTTCTTTTATTTTAATTGCTAGTTACTCGATTACGTAATTACTCGATTCTAGAGAGATCGTGATGATCGATACTTTTAATTTTATTAGAATGGTGACACTGACTCTGACAGTTCGTTAACAAAAAGCAAATTGCCGCCATTTTGGCACACATTCTGTTTCCGATCGCCGAGGAGTAAAGACATCCGACGACATCACGCTCATCTCGTCATATTTTCGTATGAAAAGTGATAAAATGGATCAAATCCACGTTGGTATACACGCCTGCAGTTTTATTTTAAAGATAGTCCTCCGATATGGACGATCTATTTGGGCTTCGTAATAGCCCATTCAGACTACCCGCCGTTATATATATCATAGACATTTTTTTTTTAATTACAATCTACAATATGGAAATGTCACTTTGAACAATTGATCCAACTTAAACCATTCCGGTGACCTGCAGGAATAAAGCTTATTTCAATTTTAATAAAGGCATCGTTTGCCTATAAAAAGTCCTTCAAAACATCTATAATAATAATATAAGATTCATGTGTTTAAGCTTTGAATTAGAATTTCTTTGAGAGATTCAGGCAACCCTTGATCTACATTATTGGCACACACTAGAAACCTACTCTACCTACTAGAAGCTACTCGGTATAAAAGACATATTTTCAAGTTCCTCAATTTAACAGTTATTATCGATTACAAAATAATTTAAGTACGAGTATTTTGTAATTTCATAACCCTTTTAGGTTTTATATTGCTGTCTATAATATGTCTAAACTCATAAGCAATGGCTAGAATGTTCTATAATTTTTATCAATGAATATATTAATGTTATTTCATGATATTATTTAAACATCTTTAATCAATTATGATCTGAATCGTAATAAGTTTGACTAAATAAATGTTTGTTATAAAATTCGAATTTGGTAAGGACAGGTATTTCTTAAGCTGATTTTACCAAAATTTTAGATTATAGAAATGGGTAAATAACAACAAACGATAAACAATAAAAGTAAATAAAAAATCTTAGGCATATTTCGTATTACTCTAGGCAGCTTTTTTGAAATTTTGTTTCTATGACCCACGTGTTAAAAATTAAAATATTTTATTTATAAGTAAAATACTTGAGAATTAAGACTCTATGTTTCATTCATAAAAGAGAAGAATCCAATGTAAATGAGCTATTATTTTTTTTGGAAAACCTTTAGGTACAAAAATTACGACGCGGTCACACTCATTTTCTTCATCAAACAGTTAATTTATATAGGTATTTTTTGTTACTGTACGTAAATAAAACTATGGCTTACACTTACTTACACAAAAATAGTTTATTGCTTAATATCGATTTTTTTTTTAATTGTAGTCACAAGTTTCATTTTTTTTTCTGTCAAGAGATGATTTTGAATTCGATTATATGCGAATGAGAATGACCACATTTATTTATATTAAGTTGTTTTCGTTTAGGTATATGTAACACGATGTTTATTTGTGTTAAAAATTATTGTACTTCTACATGAAATACAGGGGTTCAATAAAAAGTCGAACTAAATTATATTACGTTCTTGCAGTAAAAAGGAACTTGGACATTATCAAAGAAGTAAAACGATAAATTAATGTCAACGCCATCTCTTGGCCGTTAAAACAAATGAAACTGTGAAAATGTACGGTCTCGTTGGTTTACGTGGGCGGGGCTCGAAGTATTACAGCTTCTCCCGGCAGTAGTGTAACCGGACCCAACGGTACTGTGTGTCTGGAAGATACAACATAGACAGGTACATATAGAGTTAAACGTGTTTTGCCGAAAGGGTAAAGGCAGGTCGGTTTTTGTTGGCAGAATATTATTAATGACTGGTCTCTGTAAGCGACTTCGGCTAAGTGAACTTCGACAACGGAACTCCTGGGGAACATTTTAGAGGGATAAGGATATTTTAGTATAGATACTACTAACGGTTAAATCGTTTTCAAAGTAACTCAAAAACCTATCTACACCTATGCAATTTAATTAATTATTAAAATTAGAAAAATAAATCATATCACTTTGTAAAGCATCTCTAGAGATATAATAAGTTGGAGAAAAAGTTTCTTCGCACCTTATACGAAAATTCAAAACATTGTTTAGTAAAGTTTATTTATATTTAACTAAAATATGTAGGTACCATTTTGTTCGATAACTTTTTGCCAACTTGTAGGTAGGGACATGATTCAAATGTTGTAGAAAACTTGGACTTCTGATCAAAAAACCGCGACTAGTGGTTTTTGCCGTCCTCGCGTGATGTTAACCTGACACTGCTTAAATAATTTTGAAGAGATCGAAACAGGTGAAAATCTGAAGGTGAAAGTTCAGGACTACAATGTGTATGCATTAATACCTCCCGGCCAAACACTTAATTTTTGCTGAGTCGCAAAAATGTGTGAGGTCTAGCGTTATCATGACGAAAAACCAATAAAAGTAAGACTTACTTTTATTTCATCAGTTTGCTTGGCGGTAAAAGCTCATAATGAATAATGCCTTGTTGCAAATTAACCCAGATTTCGGCACAGTCTGTAAAGCCTGATCGATCTTTGACCACTACCTATTTCGCACGTTCTTGTCGTACGTGATCCACTTTTTAACACCAGTTATCAGCTTCTTTAAAAATGGTTCGGTTTCATTATGCCGTAATAAAGAATCCTAAATGAGTACACGGTTCATTAGGTTTCTTACAGTGAGCTCGTGAGGTACCCATATATCCGACTTTTTTGTGTACCCAGCTTTTTTAAATTCTCCAAAACGGTTTTATGGTCCATCCCCCATGTCGCAACTACTGATATTCCGATCTTGCTCTACATTTTCAAAAATGGCATCCATTTTATCCGTAACAGGGTGACTGGAGGAGCATGCATCTCTGATATCAAAATTTCTAGACTGAAAAAATTGGTCCTGCCTACCTTACGGCATACGGACCGAAGTCTTGGGAGAGTGCCGGGGTACTTGCATTGGCTCTTTCCCCGCGGCACTGATACTTCGCTCCCTACAAATTTTCTTTATCCGTCCCTTCTGTTGCACACTCTCCCCCTTCTGGGGCATGCGACGACACAGTATGTTACTTCGCAAGCGGGCTGCTCTCAATCTGTTATCTTGTCCTATTCGAATGTACGTCGAATGGTGTGCCAGGAGTGCGCGAATTCGCGCAGTGCGTCAAAATTGCTATCACAATTAGTGAGGTCCTCGTAATACGTCGGTCCAGGTTCTGCCTTGTGCAGTCGGTCGAGCATGATGTTTCTGGCTTCTGCATACAGTGAACATTCCCAGAGGGCGTGATCTCGAGTCTCGTCAACTCCTTCTTCACACGGACATAATGCAGTCTCGCACAACGCTAGTCGATTCAGGCGCTGTCTGAAGCATCCATGCCCGGTGAGTATCTGTGAAACAACATAATCCGGTTCAATCCAGTTTCGAGACATCCTCACAGCAACATCAGGGAAGAATCTGTATAATTCGCGTCCGTCCTCGCTCGATTTCCAGCGTTCCTGCCAAATGGCAACGATATCCTCCTTAATGGCTCGCCTCAATCGCCGGCGCTCCCCAGGGGCCAGCTGGATTGCCTCCTCCGCAAATCTTCCCGCACGAACAACCTCCAGGTCGGCAGGGAACACACCAGCTAACACAGGTAACGCCGCGGTGCTGCACGTCCTGTAGGCCTTCGTTAATAAAATCAGCGCCGGTCTCTGCGTGCTCAGCAACGCTCTTCTGACAACATAATTGGATGAGCGTCGGCACCATACTGCTGCAGCGTAAGTCAAAACAGCCACATAGGTCCCTGAAAACAGGACTCTAAGGGCCGGGAACTTCACACCCCATGTCGATGCGGATACACGCGCGACTTTGCCGAAGCATTTGGAGGCGTTCTCGCCAATCAATTTAGCATGCGGCGCGTAGGACCTAGCATCATCCAGAGTCACACCCAACACCCTAGCCTGAGAGACGCTCGCTATCGAAACTCCATCTAACTTTACTGTCGGCGACCGTTTGAATTTCCCTTTGTAAGTCATAGTAAGGCATTTTCCCGGGGAAAAACCTAGGCGATTCCGGATTCCCCAAGCGGACATAGACCCTAATATGGACGCGGATTTCCTCTCGATCTCAGCACGCGACGAAGCCTCAACAACGATCGTCACGTCATCGGCATACGCAACTACGTGGACTCGGTCAGGTCTCGGCAGCAACAGGAGGTCATTTAAGAGGAGGTTCCAAAGTGTCGGGCCCAAGACTGATCCCTGTGGACATCCCATGGTGCAGTGTTTCCACGACGTCTGTCTCCCAACAAAGAGAGCCACACGCCGGTTCGTGAAGTAACTTACCAAGATTCTATATAGATTCGGCGGAATACCTGATTGTTTGGCCTTGACAAGAATCATTGGCCACCACGCGTTGTCGAAAGCGCCAGAGATGTCCAGAAAAATCAGCTGCACGTACGGAGATACACTACTATCTGTAATGGCGTCAATACGCTTGAGCGCCGTGACCGTGGAGCGGCCACGGGTAAAACCGTGCTGGAACTCCGAGATGTGACGGTGCAGGCAGGGAGCGCAGTAGATAATGAGGCGCTCCAAAATCTTACCAAGTATCGGCAACAAAGTTATCGGCCTATACGCCTTCGGATCTGAAAGAGGCCTATCGTTTCCCTTCGGCAGTACCACTAACTTTCCGGTCTTCCAGATGTCCGGAAAGACCCCTTCGACAATACACAGTCTATACATGGTCAGCATCTCATCAGCCGCAGCCTTCCAGGTCCACTTGACCATTCTGGCCGTGATACCATCCGCACCCGCGGCGGTATTCGGTAGCTCGCTAATAATCATAGCGAGTGACGACTTGCTGGGCGCCTGACAGTCCTGCCCTGACGGGGCAAAGGCTGCAGCAACACGCACATCACGGTGGTAGGAGGTATCCGTCTCGGGCCGGTCATCCGGGTACAGTGAAGCGAGCAGCTCGTTCATGGTGTCACCGGAGTCGGCCGTGTATCCTTCTAACAGTTTTAGGCCATTAACTACGTTTGGTGGCGGGCGTAAACGCCCACTCGCCATCCGGTATGCTGCTCCCCATGGGTCGTCGTTACCTGACTCCGCGATTTTACGATAGAAATCCATCTCTGCCTTCTTCATGGCCTCCTTATAGCGAATACGAGTGGATCGCAGTTCGTTATGAAGTAGCTCTTCTTGGATTCCTCCCGCACGACGTGATCGCTGCCAGTTCCGACGAGCTCTGTTGACATTACGGCGCTTCTGATCCAGCTCCGGTGACCACCATTCATACTTGCCGTTGTTTGTTCGTGCTCGATACCCTATTACTTCACGGGCTGTTCGTAACAGGATTTCGGTGAAACGTTCACAATACAGTACAGCTGGAAGGCCGGGTCTCAAATTTCCTACTCTCACATGTAGTATAGAACAAAACCTGGACCAGTTAACGCCTCTCACTCTAAAAGGTTCTGATAACACGACATCTTCCTTCTCACCAGATCTAAATGACTCACACTTATAGACATAATCGAAGGTAATCATCTGATGGTCACTCAAACTGGAGCCTTCATGCACGGTCCAGTTGCGTATGGTTATTCCTCTAGTCGATAGTGTAAGATCCACGTTAGATGATCCATTAGGTCCACTGAAAGTTGGCGGTTGGCCAGGAGCATTGTGTAAGAGAAGGTCTCTTCCGAGTATAAGTCCCTCCATGTGATTCCTTCTATGCTCCGTGTCTCTCCCTCTTCCCTCATACTGCCTCCTTTCACAATACCACATCGGGGAATGCGCGTTGCTGTCCACTCCAATGAGCACTGATTTCCCTGCTAGTTGCGACAGCACACGTTCCAGATGTAATATGTGGTAACTGATATCGTGTCCATATTGGAAATATGCAGAGACAACGTGGATGCTGACTTCCTCATACGCAACATGGGCAACAAAGCAATGTTCTGTACACAAGTTATGCAATATCGTAAACGCAATGTCTTGGTTAAGAACGAGGACTCCAGCCATCGGCTTATCTCCACACTGCAGAAGACCGGGTAGGCTCCCAAGCTGTTCTTGGACAAGAACAAAGTCGAGCCCGCTGATTCTCGCAATCACCGGTAGTTCCGTGGTGGTTTCCTTACAGCCGTTGAGATTTAACTGCCCAATGCGAAGTATCCTAGATAGTCTATCCATACTGCATCATATTGACGGCCTGCTGTTCTGCGTGAAGCCTTGCCGGACAGTTTACCGCAGCAGTTGCGTGGGTATTCGCGTCCTTCCGTTTGAATCGGCGGCAAGTGGCACAACACTTCGTGGCTGACTGGCATTCGGTGTTTTTATGTCCGGTTTCGCCACACTTCCCGCATACGGTTTCCTTGGAGCGACAATACTTTTCCGGATGGCCGTACTGTTGACATTTATTGCAACAAGTTGCACGTATATGGTCGCTGACCTCAGCCTCGTCCCAGCCAATGTAGATACGGCCCAAACGCACCAACTTATCACGGAGCGGCATGCTACATTCCAATACGTACAAGAACTTTTGGCCAAGAGTCTTTTTAAGGGCCACCTTGCACGATTTCTGCAGCTTTTCCAAGCTCCATTCAGGATCGTCCGCCAAGTTTACACGATGCAGATCGCTAATCAGATCTTCGTCACTGTATGCCGACCTTAAGTAACGAAGTGCTACTCGCGGCATTCTAGCCTTTGGATCCGCAACTTTAAGGCTCGGTGGTGCAGCAGCTTTAAGTTTCTCTGCCGCCTCCGCATTCGCTGTCCTCACTACTACCCCAGAGTTCCCGACCTTGCGTACACTCTGTATGCGAATTCCCTCTGACCCTGGCTTAATCGCATCCTGTAATGCCTTTTTTGTATCATCCGCGCTTTTCATGGTATCATCCGCTGGATAAAAGATGACAGCCGGACCCTGCGGTTGGATGGCAATTGGGACCTTTCCTTTCGGCATCTTCAACGCCCCAGCATAGCTGGGAACCGCCGGGACAGTAGACGCTGGCACGGTTGGGCCAAGCTCCTGAGCAAGCAATAGTTTCTTACTGAACTCCAGTTCAGCGTTCGTTGCCTGCATCTTCGTAGCACTAAGCTGATGCTCCGTTTCTGCCAGCTTAAGCTCTAGTGCTGCTACAACCGCCAGAATATCCTGGCTGTGAGACGCAACGGTAGTCTTATCCGTAATATTCAGTTTGTTAGGCGCATTCGTCACGATTGCGATACCCTTTATGGCCTTGTGCACCATGTCCAGAAGCTGCAGTTTGGTCATGTCGTGCAGCTCTTTATTTTCCGTGGGCGTAGACATAACTCTTGGCGGTTGCTGCTGCTGAACTGGGCGAGGCTGAGTCGTGAGGATACCTCCGACTGGTGGAACAGATTGCTTCTGCCGTTCCGTTATTCTTCGCCGTACAGCCTCCTGCACCTCCTCAGGCGAACCTAATGTCCTCTTTACAGCTGTACTCGTTGTTGGAGGGCATGGTGATCGGGAGCGGGAGGGGACGGGGGGGGTGGTGAAACCGCTCGGCGGCGTTCGGGCCAGAGAAGCGCGCGGACTAAAGCCAGACTCTCTGCCTAGCTCTTCGAGGACCCTCATCTCCTCCTCTTTACGGGCCATCTCCGCTTCGAAAAGCTCCCTCTGAAGCCGCTGGGCGTCATCGTCCTCCTCCATGACGGAGGAAAAAGTTCGTGTCTCTCGACTTTAATTAAAAATGACACACACAGAACAAAGTTATACAACTGCGTCTAACGGAACGCACGTCAGTGACACCTGCCAAAAGCGACAGTGACAGCCGTCAAAGTCAAAAGATGACAACGACAGCCGCCAACACCACCCCTGACAGCAGTCAATGCACACGTCAGACACCGGCACAGAAAACTTTTTCTAATTTTACAAAACAAAAATAATGCGTGGAACGGGACGCTGTCACCCGCAGACGCCAACAGTGACAGCCGACAGGTGAGTGACAAGTGACAGCCGTCAATGTCAATGACACTGACAGCTGTCAACGCCAAACAAACGCCAACCGCACTGACAGCAGCCGTCAAGCGACCACGCGGCCGTCTAACCTCAAATGGAGGCACGTGGTTTGGTAAAACTAACCTCCAAAGCACGTGTATTCGAGACGGTTTCCACTTAATATTAATTAATATACAGTACTTACAGTAAATCTGCTCGCGTAATTAGCCACTTAGTACTTACGCAGGGGTTGCAACGGGGTGTGCAACCCGAATTAACCCCAAAACTGGTAGTATTTAGCCAAACGACACTCACAGAATTTTATAAATATCACAGATAATACAAGATAATTTAAATACACAAATAAACAGCAATAATGCTTTGATAATTTCAAACGAATTCACCAAATTTACCACAGCTGAAATATATGAATATAGAACTATAATAAAATAAAGGCGAATAAACGCTTAAACACTTCGAGCACACGTCAAAATTGATACTCTACATGCAATCATTAAACTAAGTAAATGTTTTTAAAGTACGGTCGGTATATATAAGTCTTTTACCCAATTTGAAGGAACTAGTCTATTTGATGAGTTTTGAGGATCCGGACGAGGATCAGCCCATACAAAAAAGTCTTCATAGCCCGGCTCTCTTGCTTCAGATCGTTGAAAGTATAATGATTCGGTACTCGCATGGTTCGGCACATAGTCCAATAGAACTTTAATGCCTGGAAAATTAATGAACTATTTTGAATTATTTGATAAAATACAAAACTTTGATTGTAATTATAGCAAATAATCTTACCAAGTTCATGTGCTTTTGCTACCAATTCTTCGAAATCTTCCATAGTACCGTACTCGTGGTGGATTTCATAGAAATTACTGATGTCATAACCAAAGTCAATCATTGGTGATTCAAATATAGGAGACATCCATATGGCATCAATTCCTGTTTCCACAAAATGTTCCATTCGGTTTGTGATGCCTGCAATATGATTGGTATATTATTTATTTATTTTGATTAACGGTATTATTCGCAAATGTTGTACAATCATTTTCGTAAGTATATTGGATTGTACTTAATTTAAAAATTTTAATATCGTGAGAAAATTTCAACTCTACTTCTTAAAAATATAGATGAGTGTTTCACACGCCAGTTTCAAGGTGTCGCCATCTTTGATGTCCTGGGTTCAAGTCCCGCTTGGATTAATGTAGAAAATAGACTTTTCCATATTGTCTCGGGTCTGGGTGTTGTGGGATCTTTGGTGTCTCAGATACTCCTTAATACTCCTTAATCCTTAAAAATGTTACATTAATTACCTTTTAAATCGCCAATGCCGTCTCCATCACTGTCTTGGAAAGATCTCGGGTATATCTGGTAAATCACTGCATGCTGCCACCAGTCCAAAGGTATAATCTCCGGCGCTTCTATTGTTGGGGTCCTGCTGGCCAGGATAGCCCAGGTGACGCTTCCGACCACTAAACCAGTAACCAGTAAGGCCCCGATACCAATAAAGACGTTTTTGCACAGTGGTGTCATCGTGAGTGATCGTCACTTTGCTATGTACTGTATTGTTTTTACACCTGTATTTGTTATCTAGGTTTATCAAAATGGCAATTTTATACGACTTATCTAATTACAGGCCGTTGTATCAGAATTTTTATAGTTACTTCAAAAGATACCGATAGTTAAACAAACAAGACAGTTAAAAAGATTGCGATTACGGATATAAATATAGATTGGATATGGATTTGCGAAGTTTATAATTGCAAATGGTTGTAATTGTCAATTTTGTAATCTTTTATTTACATTGTTCTGATTACACGCCGGGTTTCTGCTGGGTAGGGCGAGGTCCGAGCGGCACAAGACCGTTAAGTTTTTCTCTATTCGAAGTTCATTACTATTTCTTTTATACATGTTCCCGATTTACTTCTCCATTCCACTCTCAAGTCGTATATTAGTATGCCATTATTTCATCTGTCTGTCTCCTGCTTTTTCAAAGACATATCGACGAACTAAAATATTAAATATTGAACAATGAATATTACAATGAAATTGGAATTTTAGATTTCATATTTCAGAATAGCCTCTTGAGTTCGGTTATATCTTAAGCGGATAACGGACATGAAGTATCAGCGGTATATATTTTTATGATTACATTTTACTGCTGTTCTTCGGTATGGAAACGGCAGGTATAAATACCTACAATTTCCATACTTATAAATAGCGAATGCCACAAAAAGGACAGTAATATCTTTATGAATATACCTATAGAACTATGATAACCTGTTCAATAAGGTGGCAGTGCTTAATTACCGTTTAAACCTATGGAAAATAGGAAATTGCGTCGAGATTAAATTAAAATATTAAATAAATATGTTGTCCACATTGGTAAGTTTCTACTGAAGCTTGAAAAAGTTGTAAGCTATATTTTTAAATATGCCAATCTTGTATAGTAAGCAGTGGACTGACATATTTTTTAGGTAAAATCTGTGTTTCTATAAACAGTTAACAGTATAGTTGATAACACTCAAAATAACAACGAAAAAGTTTTTTTTTTATTTCAATGAATCGGTTATTTTGTATTTTTTTTCGTCAGAATGTTGTTTTTCTAACGTCTCTGAATTTGAAACTGCTCCGTCACTTCGAAGATTCGATAAAAATTCTGATTGATGGCACACTCCACCTAGAGTGCCGATTCATCAATTGTTCGCACGTGGGGGTCTAATTAGGGTTGCCAATTCTACTACTTGTTTTACAATAAAGTCTCAAGTAATACTTTTAAATTACTTGGGACTTTATTACAATACATTTAAATCTATTAAGTATAAAAATATTTGTCAAGTAATAAGACTGATTCTAATACCAGATAAAAATGCTTGAATTTGAGGCGCTCCTGTCATGTTGATAGATGATTCCTTTTATACTTATTATATTTCGCATTTAATGTACCGCTTATTATGTCAACATTATTAGGTCAAACTATTTTTTATTCATTGTTTTAAATATTTTAATAGAAAAAGATCTCATAATCTGATAAAGTCAGTCAGTCAATATATTAAGATTTTTTCTTGAAATAAATATAAACATTTTATTTCTGTATTCTGAACGAGTAGTAGGACAACTGTTGGAACATTCAAAAGTACTTTTTAATTAGTTTATTTATTATATTGACTATGATACTGGGAAAATATCCCGAAAAAAAAACTTATTGATTTATATACATTTTTCTTCAATTAAAAGAGCTTCTGTCTCAAAATATTAGGTGATTTGTCTTATTTGCTTTCTTTAAAACCGTATTCGGATTATTCCAATTATAAAAAAATGATAAAGCCATAGAATACATATTATTATTAAGAAAAATGCTTCAATTTTTTTACAGTCACTTCTTCTGTCCCAGATGGGATTCAAATGCCGAATGAAATTTATCAAATACGAAATGGGGCACTGAGCGAATTGTGGAAGCAGACACATAAATCACCATTCTGCTTAAAACAATAATTTCCTTATGTCCCGGTGCAAAATTAATACCTGGTTCCCTCTTCCAATTAACCAGTTTGTGATTTTGTCGTGGGCAGTTAATAAAAGGTGTCAGCCCTGTGCGTAATCGCCTACTCGACTGTTTCATTAATTCGTCGGGTGTCGGAATTAGATCGCTGGTCGTTGTCGGCTCGTTTTCGAGGCGCTACCCTTTTTACGCCGTACAGTAATTAATCACCAATTCTGTAGAAATAGGCCATACATGTTATTCGAAGGCGACTCTTTTGAACCACACACAGTGAATTAGGTATGAAGATGTATTTTATATTGCGATGTCTTTTATAAAGCTCTAAAAGCTGTCCCCTTGAGGTACGCTATCGGCCTATAAATGTTCCGCGTGGCAGTAAAACATTTTGGATGTTCGATTATTTTTGCGGATTAGTAAAATACATATTGTGTTGTGTCTAGTATATCATAGTATAAAGGTGATTTCTATACTATAATAAAAATGTAACTGATCGATGTCTGTACATTGAAGATATATGAAAAAAAAAAACTGTTATAAGGGAGATTTATAACCGTAATAGAATACAAAACAATAATTTTTATTTTTTTGTCTGTTTGTCTGTGCGTTTGTGCACGATAATCTCAGAAATGGCTGAACCGATTT
Source organism: Diatraea saccharalis (assembly GCA_918026875.4). NCBI lineage: Eukaryota > Metazoa > Arthropoda > Insecta > Lepidoptera > Crambidae > Diatraea > Diatraea saccharalis. The sequence continues at coordinate 20,054,861 of OU893343.1, read as the reverse complement.
AAATGCACTATTATATTGCGGTATTCTTCCGTTAACATTTAGTGTCAGATTTATTAGTGTAAGATATATATACGGTTCATAAATAAAAAAGTTATGTCAATTTGAAGTGACGTGTTCGCCAAAATTGCTATGAAATATTAACTGTTTTATTAAATTCTCGTCTTTGATATATTGATCATCATCATTAATTCTTTCACAGCCAAACTGCAGGCCTCAGCCTTTGTTTAATAGTTTTTGGTCACCTATCCCATGAACAACTCTTGCGAAAATTGCTTAGCAATAGCGATCGTGCGTAACGGCGCTTATCCGTAGCACCACCGAGCTATGAATTAATATTGTCTATAAAATGATAATTTGTATGATGACAAATAAAAAATAAGATACCAAAATTTTGAAGATCAAGATGTCTCTTTAAAAGGCTACTATTTTCAAAATCCCGAGTGCTCTTCCTAGATATAACGTAATCTTGCTGAAATCCGTAATACGATTCCGCCGCATCAATACGAGTATCAACAATGTTCTATAACTGTTACATCATGTGGAGGAGGGTCCATATAAGTTTTTGGAGACAAAGTATGTTCATTAATCTTGTCATATTTCCCACTATTTTTCCGTGTGTTTTTATACTCTTGAATTCCCACTTTAGTTTCGAGTTATGGGTAGTTCACGAAGTTTCTTTCATCGACGAGTTAGAAAATACTGTTAGATAAGTAGTTCCTTGCAACGGCATGTTTTTTCTCATGATATACAGAATTTAGATTGTTATTATATTTCATCCATTTCTCATTCATAATGCTTTACTGAAAAATGTTTAAAAAATCCATTGGTCCGTCTCAGGGTACCAGAGATCAAGTGGATTTATTATGCATTTTTGATTAAGAATATTTAGATTATTGTTCGTACTCATTCAGCCTCGAGACGAAAAGAGTCGATAACTAGTCGTTCCCTGACTAATTTAAAACAATTTGTGATAGATATTATGTTCAATATTTTTTCCTTTCAAAATCATACTTGGACGGTTCGCATAAATGAAAAAGATCTCTAATCCAAGTTTCCTATCGAACTCATCGACCTTTTGATTACCTATAAAGCCATTAACGTCTAATAGCTAATTAACGTCTCCATATAATTCAGATAAAAATATTATGTGGCGTTTATCTATACTAATATTATAAAGCTGAAGAGTTTGTTTGTTTGAGCGCGCTAATCTCAGGAACTACTGGTTATTATTAGGCTATATAACATCACGCTGCAACTATTAGGAGCGAAGAAATAATGGAAAACGCGGACGAAGTAGCTGGCGGCCACTAGTTTAACATATAAACCTTCGTCTTGAATCACTGTATATGAAACTCATTTTAAAAACTCTTTTGTTGTATAAAAGATGTCAGCCGAGAGCGGGTAGCGAATTTGTGTTATACTATGTATAAATTTGACTAACATGAACGGGTATGGGTAATGGAACGTCGAAAGGAAAAAAATAATAAAAAGGAAACTATTTTTTCAGGCAATAAATATTTTCTTAATTAAATTATATTTTACAGATAATATTATATTAAAGACATAGTGATATTTCTTAGATATTAACATATATTATTTTAATTTCAATAGAAGTTTATTTATGTAGGAGGAGCTCGTAGTACTATAGCCTCTCCAGCTGCCAGCGTCAGGTCGTTATCTGAAATGACGTCCCTGGAAAAACAAACAAAAACTAAATTAAAAGAATTCATCCTTGGCTTTTTATATTCGCATTTATCCTCAAATCAAACAAAAAGGAACAATAAGATTCAAGACGAATGTAATTTAAAATTTTCCATTCGAACTTTTTGTCTTGTTTCTTTGAATATTCAGAACCGGGTTTTATTTCTAAACTAGTTTTCCTCGCGTTTTATAGTTATTTTGGGCAGCAATTTTGAAAACGCTATAATAAACATTCATGTTCTGATAGGTGAGTTTGTGGAGGTATTATTATACTATTGTATAATCGAAAATATTATCGAATCTGAACTAATCATTCTTCTCCTGAATGTATTGTGAATTATTGTTTTCGATTATTGGTGTTAATGTACAATAAATAATTATTCATTCATATGTTATAAAAAAAAAGATGTGTAATAAAAACTGAAGAAAATCACAATGCAAACACTGCAGTCTTGTTTTCCGCTTCAATAATGGTTTAGGGGAGTTCCCGGAAATGATATAACCTGCATGGTGTAGAAGTTAGATGTCAGTCGGTAAAAGGGAGCAATTCGAATGTGTTATTGTTGTCTTAAGGTGACCGTCCCCTTTGCTTATACAAGTTTTCTGTTTACAGACACCCAACCGAAACACACGATAAAATGGGTCGTGCTAAACCCTTAATTTTAGTTAGAATAAAGCAATTTAATGCTGTTATTTCTAGCAAAGTATGGGGATGTTGCTGTTGTGTTATCACAGTAGCCGTGAAAATATATTAAAGGCTTCGAATCAAATTAAAATAATTTATTAAGTCTAGGCTGTTACAGGCACTTGCGAAAATCGAAACTCTATGCCATCTATTCCTAACGCTACGGCGGGAGACATTGTATTCTTTTACTTAAGATTTAAAATATTTTTCATCAGTAAAAATATGTCCTGACTTTGTTTTTGTATGTTAAAGTTTTGGTTATTTAGAATTCCTGCTAATAATGTAGGTAGACTTTGGGATTATGGGAGTTTTTGTAAAAGGTTCCACCGGAAACACAGACTACCTATTCTATATTTTTAGCCCCATGAAGAATTATAAAAATCTTGACAATAAGCTGTCCTTTTTTGTGTACGTTTGTTTTATTAAGTTTTTAATCAGAACACAAACTTTAAATGTTTGTTTGTAAGAAGAAAATAGAGTTTTGTAAAAAGTTACTTTAAAGGTGATACAACCATTATTGCCTTCCCTCATAATATCTAGACATTATTAATGTTTTATGTCCGTTGGATATAAACGTTTATTTTGTAACAACTACATACCCTTCTACCCTAGTAGAATTTATACTGGAAATATAAACGGTCGCTGGTAATCTTAGGTGTGTCACTCTAGAGAGACTGACTGTATCTGAAGCTTGGCCGACATTGAACAGCAGCACCCAAGTGTCGTAAGTGCGTAAATTTCGCACGATGAAGAAACTACTGTCAGAGAAAGCCCTTATGTCATAATCTCCGTGAGACAGAGTCTTCTCCTTTCTCATCTTAGTCAGCGCTTGGTAAACCTGAAATAAAAAAGGCGACCCGCTGTCCATGATTTTTAATTTATATTGTTATCGCGAAATCTATTTATATCTTTCTAAACAAATAAACTTTAATTAATTAGTTGACACTTAGAAAAGTTGGCGGCTTACGCAATCAGATGACAAATTCTTGGCGGAAGACTTTGTGCCTACAAAAAATAAACATAAAAACTTAGCTCTTGTTTTTATTTTATATACAAAGGTTTGAGTTAGAAAAGCTGTGTACCCAAGCGGCTCGCATGCCAGTTTCAAGGTTGCGCCATCTATGAGCCATGAGCTATCAATTTCGGATGCGATTTCTGGTCGTATTAATTTAGAAAAAAGCTTTCCTATATTCATTTTTGGTTGTTTTAGATTTCCTGAACATAAGGAATATACCTCCTCAAATTGAGATCTGAACAATGTATGTGATGTTTATTATTTGTTTGTTTACTTTATCTGCCAAGAAGAAAAAGTATTCACACATATTTAGTATGATCGCAATGATACCTTAAAGTGACTCCTTTCAGCTTCCTTTTGTTTCTTTAGATTTAATTCGGGATAATCTTCAGCGACAGGCAGCCAGGTCGTCTCATTAGTGGAGAAGCCAGCGCTCGTAGTATCGTCCCAGTGGTATGGTGTCCTGGCTGGATCTCTCGAGTATAACATGTAGGTCTCATTGTCACCCCTGTTTAGGGCCTCCACGTCTACCGTGTCTTCCCAGCTGACATACCCGTCCCTCAAGCCGATCTCTTCACCCTGATACGTCACTGCTACTCCTGGTAGCATCATGTTGACGGCATTCAATCCATCCACCATATCATGGCGAAATCTTGTTGGCATTCTGTTGTTGTCGTGATTACCGAACTGAAAATTAGAGTGATCTTTTGAAATTGTCCTGAAACTTATAATTTTACTTATATTTGAAGTTGATGTATTATAAAGATCTAGCTTTTATCAACATTTAGGATAGCAATGTCCAACAACAAAGAAGAAACCATGAAAGACTAGTTTTGAAATTCGTCCCTAAAACTCAGATTTCAAAATAGCAGTTACGCCATGTGCCAAAAATATATATAACAAAATACACAATAATTTCAAACAATTACCGTTTATCCGATTTAAATCTACTTTACGTAAATGGAAAACTTTACGTTAAGAAATGGCATTTTATTCTATTGATGATTTTTTAAACCATGATACTAGATAAATTAATACGCCAACGCTATATAGGTTAACACAAAGTTTAATTGCAAATCATATAGATTTGTTTTGACGTTATTAATTACGAAATTCCTTATCTTGACATTTATTACTGTGACATTTAATCTTGGAAACGAAAATGAATATGGTAATTTTAGTAAATTTGTTAATTTTGTATAATAATTGTATTTAATTAATTTTGATAATAATTTGACTTTTTTTATCGGTAGTGAAAAATTAATTAAATTTAATATTTGCACGCTATCTCTGTATGGCTAAATAGGTTTTAAGTTCTTATTATATTTTAATTATTTACTTTCAAGTTGTACCCTTTTTAAAGGAAAATAAATATCTATTCTATTCTATATTAGAACTTAAGCAATACTGACGACCAATTTAAAGGATAATATTATATCAATATGAAATTATCTACTCACGACCCAGTTAGCTACTGCGCGGTAGGGCATGTACGTCAGCCATCTCAGGATGGTATAAACGAAATCCCTGGCGTTGGACTCTGCATTTAGTTCAGTGATGAAATCGAAGTTGAAGGGGAAATGTGCTCCGATGTCACCTGCCTCGTTGCCGTAGTAGAGCATCGTCATAGAAACGTTGGCGTAGGCCTCCGAAAACAGTACCCTAGAACAGAAGATCATAAAACATTGTTAGCGAAATGTAGATATGACTTGAACGAAAAAGAGAATCAGGTGATATTATCATTGAAAAAAATCTTAAAACCGACCAATTAATTTCGGAAAAACCTTAATTAAATTTTAATTTGTTTTTTAAGTGTCGATGATATTTTTAATACTGACTATGAATTAAAATTATTTTACCAGGAGACAATTTTTATGCAAGGATCATTATCAACAGCCCTTTGTACGTACACATTACAGAGGCTCAGGCCTCCCTAATCAATGGTTAAGAAGGATGGGTTATGGCCATCCATGCGGATTGGAGGATATTAGCGACTTCAAATGCAGCTGGGAACAATGGCTTAAGTTCTTATGAAGCACGGAGTAGCTTGTAATAACTTTCTGGTCACAAATTCCTTGTGAAAGTTGCTTTACAACAATATTAGCGACCCGTGGCGCTTACCCATTACACCACCGAGCTACTTTAAGCAAGGATATTTGTTATCTAAAGTGTACAGATACTTAGAGACAAACGTTTTATGAGCTCTGAATCTACATTGATTAAGAGCACATAATACATATGTATTAATATCCAAAGGAAAGTTTTATTTTTTTTGCTTGCATTGCATAGGCTCCAAAATTACTGGACCGATTTTAATTTTTTTTTCCACCTACTCGAAACTACATCGTAATGTGTGACATACTAAATGTAAAACTTTGTGGGGATATATGTCTGTTTGTTTTTCACGTAAAAACATATGAACGGATTTTGATGAAATTTGGTTAATAAAAATTTTAACTTTAGATATATAAGCTAATTGTTATTCCACAAAAAGTGGTTCTCTAGGGATAAAAGTACCATCAAGGAAACAAGTAAATCTCGGCGAAATCGCGAGAATGCAGCTAGTCTGTGATAAAGCATTGAAAGTTTTAAAGAAGTCTGAAGCGATCGCTTTTATAATGTTTTCAGTATAAAGCTGTATAACTTGCAAAGATAAAAGTTTGACAAACAATAAATGTATCACAAGTGAAACGCGTGATCGATAATTATCAGAGTAAAAACCCTAAGTAACCTAATAGTAGAAACCCTAATAAGGGCACAAATTACTTCAAACAAATCAAATAGGTATATAGAAATCAATAATATCTGATTACCTACCTGGTGGTACCTTGGTGTTTCTTGTTATAATCATCAACGAAATCCCTCCATTCGTACACTATTGGATACAACTCTATCAAATCTTTGGTATATAGTGGAATGGTGTAACCTAATTGGTGTGGTTCAAATTGCATAATGCCACTGAGCGGATCATCAGGATATCTTCCATCATGGTCTGCGGGATCAGCTTCCATGAGATATGGTAGGGCGTCTACTCTAAATCCGTCAGCACCTTCGTCTAGCCAGAATTTCATGATGTTGAACATCTCGTCTTTGACTGCTTGGTTCCTAAAGTTAAAGTCTGCTTGTACTACAGCAAACTGATGAAGGTAGAACTGTTGACGTTCCTCGTTCCATTCCCACGCGGATCCACCGAATTGACTGACCTACAAAAATACAAAATGGTGGAATAATAACGATGCTCGCTTTTTAGGAATAATTAAACTGTTCTACTCTTATGCAATTATCTGAATGTAAATAACGTGTCTGATGGTGTGTTATGTTATATCCGTATAAAAAATAAATTTTGGTTTGTGATTCAGAGTTGTTATGTTATCTTGTTCCAACTTCGTCGTTTTGGAGTGAACTGTATTGAATTTTCATTTTTTTTTAAATTTACCTTTTTCCCTTTAAACTCTACTCCCGTAACTGAATTGATTGTAATCTGATAACATAGTCACTGTCGTGATACCAAATTTTACATGATCTATAGAATTTTAGTATTTCGTAGATTAATATTAAAAATTCTATCATGGGTGATATAACTTTTCCACACATTTGTTTACTTATTACAGTCTATTTGACTTTTATTGTTCTTCACAATGAATTTGAAAAAAACATGGTTTTATGAAATCATACTGTTGAAGATTATCCGTGCATCAGAGACAGTGTTCAGGTCTTATCTCCGTTTTATCATAAATTATATCAAGAAATGCGTTGCTTTCGAAAATAGACGAAATTTCGTTTTCAAACAAATAGAATAGAACTTCAAATGTCAATTTAATTAGTATGGTTCGTGTGAAAAGACACGACGCATTTTCTTTATCTTATTTCCGTCAAATATGCACCGACCCAATGGAATAAGATTAATATTTACATACCCAGTTCGAGGGTGGCAGTCTGTTGGTCTCGTTCTCCGGGTCGACCCACAGTGGATCAGCCCACATGAAGAAGTCTTTATATGTAGGGTCACCGGCCACAGATTTCTTGAAGTATTCTGCTTCAGTACTTGCGTGATTCGGCACAAAGTCCAAAAGTACTTTGAGACCTGTTTAATATAAGTAAAACATAATTTAGTACCATATTACATACCGTAATCTAAAAATATATATAACTCAAAGGACTGACTGACATAGTGATCTATCAACGCACAGCCCAAACCACTGGACGGATCAGGCTGAAATTTGTCATGCAGGTAGTTGTTATGACGTAGGCATTCGATGTTATGACATAGTACATAAGAAAGGATTTTGATCAATTCTACCCCCAAGGGGATAAAATAGGGGATGAAAGTTTGTATGAAACTTTTGTCAATTTTAAACCGATCGGGCTGAGACTTTGCATGCAAAAAACTACTATGACGTAGGCATCCTAAGAGGACAAAATAGGGGATGAAAGTTTGTATAAATCTTCTTAGATTTTTGACTGATTGAACTGAAATTAAAGATTGGAGCTACTATGACGAAGACGTCCGCTTAAATAGGATTTTGATAAATTTAGCCCCCATGGGGAGAAATTAAGGGATGATTGAGGATGTAAATGTATTAGTACCTAATCGAACTAATAAATAAATATTCGTTAGAAATGTTGCTCAAAACGCGAACGAAGTCGCGGGCAGAAGCTAGTGATAAGATAAAAAAGAATTGAGCTGAAAGATAATATCATTATAAAAGTTGACAGGGGGGGGCATGTTCTGCTGTTTTGGATATGTGAAAAAGTGCAGCATGAAAGATTTATATAGGTACAATGGCAATGCTTCCACTTTCCTTGGATTTGATATTTCGGATGTTGAAGTCAGGGGACGTCAGAACTCATAATCAGAAGTCTCGTGTATTATTGAAAGCCGTAAATAAAGCCAGTTGACTATAGGCTGTAATACGAGATCTAGAAATTATAAATATTTAGATTGTTACGGTGCGTCATACCACACCATATATATTGTTTTAGGTTCCCGCATCTAAAGTTTTTGTCTCTGATCTTTAAGATCATTCCTCTTTTAATATTCGTTTTCCACAATTTGATTTTTTATGAAATACGTCATGCTCAATCTAAATGTCATAAAAAAATCTGCCTTTTCATTTGTCTACAAACGTTTTAAGCTAGCCCGGACCCGTAACAATATATCGCACTCTTAGATCTAAACTAAGACAACTCAAAAAACTAATGTGGAGGTCTGACAATACATTTGTTTACGTGGCAGGAGCGTGACCACTGTTGATTCGAAAAAAGAAAGCTAAAGTTATCTAGCGGCTCATCCCCGACCCTTTATTGAATCTGTTATGCTGGATAGATGCGTATGATCATCGAGAATTTAAATATTGTACTAAGTCAAAACTCACTCAAATTTTTGAGTTAGATCTAGGTGTGCGATATAATTGGTTATCTGCATTACCTTGGAAAACGTGTTTATTAAAAAAATAAATCCACTTTATTTTGAATTTGTAAAGCTGCTTTTGAATTGTGGTTTCCAGGTATGGAACCTTTGTGGGATCTGCGGTCTCTTACAATTTAATGGATTGTATGCGGAAATATAAAATGTGACCACACGTAAGAACACTGCCCATTTGTTTTATTTGTACTTTATTGAAAATTTAAGTCGTTTGATGAATGTGGTGATAATTTCATTTAATAAAGTGAAAATCTGTACTTGATCAGTTTTACTTATCTGTTAACAAATAGAATTGCAGATAATAGCGATTAGTAAAAGTTAAGAATGCTATCTACTGAAAATCGTTAGGTTTTCGATTATTAAAAATTGTAATGGAGTTTTTTCTTTTTTAGAATACCAACATGATAACTTCTTACCATCATAATACAATAGAACTTGCTGTTTTTTTATATACTGGGATACAATTATATTATTAAAAAACAAACCTATTTTTTATTATTATATGCTTGTTGCAGACTGCAACTATCAATTCCAATGAAAATATTTTTTATAATATAATAACTATTTTAGTATTTTAGTTACCTACTTAATTATCATCTTTAATGAGGAAGTATTAAAAAAAAAAATGAAAGCATTAAAAAAGCACCTCCACTAGATGGCGATTCTAGCAAAAGTTGATTTTTGCAGGAAACGAATGGACCAAAGATAGTCGTTTCCGTTCCTTTTAATTAACACATTAAAAAACTAAAATTTGAAAAGTTCGAAACTTAGATATCAATACAAATACGAAAAAGTAGAAATAGAATATGAGTATATTGAGTTCCGAAAACTAATTTACTTTTAAACTTGAAAGAAAACCGGAAAGGTTGTCATGAAGAAATCAAGAACGTAGCGACATCTAGTTTGATTTGGGAAACTAAAGTTTTTAGGTACTAATTAGAGAAATGCATAGGTACTTTTTACAAGCTTTAGCAACATTATTATTTATTTAAATAAGAAACATGTATATTTTCGTGAAATATTTACAAAGTTTTATCTATTACGGAGAACTCAGAAACGGGTTATTCTTATTGCCCCTTTTTTCATTGCAAATATTCAAGCTTAGTCTGCCTTTTATTTATTTGCCTAAGCATCAAACCCGTCACAGGCTGGTGATGATATTCAGACCAACGGTAAGCGGAAAGTTAATCTATAACGTTATTTAATTCAATAAGGCACTAGATAAAATTGTAATCAGATGACCTTCACTGATAAATACACATGATTCTTCATTAATATTTTAATCAAACTGTTATCTTTAATAATCAAATAATTTGGCTATATCATGTAAAATTAATGTGGGTGAAATTTCTCGTGTCGTGAAATTGATTGCAATATATTTATTTTAATAGTGCTATTATTTTAAAGCTTTAGATAATGTATATTTAGGGTACAATAGGACTGTCATATCTTAAAGATAAAAGTCCTTAAAAAATAGAAAAAAAAATAGTGCTGTGGAATCCAAGTTCGATGTTTAACACAGATTCACGCATTACTTTCTTTTCTCGTCGTCGCCGTTCGAAGTCAAAAACTATTTTCAATTTTAGAGGTAACTATGTATCTGGGAAGTATTCATAAATATCGTGTCGGTAATATTTCCATTTTTAATTACAACTTATTTGTAAAAAGAGTTTGGCACAGTTAAAGCGCCATGCTTTTTCGTCCACCCGTAAAAAGGTGTTCAATTCAAAGATCTTGTTTAAGTTTAACGTACATATATTGTAGGTCAGGTCGATAGGGTCAGTACGTGGAGTGCGGGCGACCTCTGCGCGTTAATCTTATTGGTCGATAAAACAATGACCGCCCAAAGAAAGCGGGAAAATGAAATCTGTCGCACGCCACACGCGCTGATCACCGACCAGCGGGTCAATTATTCCAATGTTTACTTAATACTCGCATTTCTATAAACTATTTACATTTTAACCATTGTATTACTATCTACCTCAATTCCAATATTATAAGTGCAGTGTCTTCTTCGCATATCAGTGGTGACAGATAGATATATAATAATATTGGACTTCAGGTAGATAGTACAATAGGGATTAAGACTAATTTTTGTTTGCTTGTCCGTCAGGTAGAGTGTTAAAAAATATTAAACACGTATTTTTTTAATTTTTCTCGTAACCATAAAATTATGGCGTTACATTGAGTTGAAATTTCGCGTGACGTCACGTTAGAGTACGTTTTCTACTCAACTGTGACGTAGCGAGCCCCCACTCCTCAACTTTATTGCCTGTTATCTAAGCTATTTCTTGTTAAATTGAAGTAAAAAAAAATACGTATCTAATATTTTTCTATTATCTGACTGACGGACTAAACAGAATTGCATTTTTTTACCCAGTCATCATCCCTATTGTAAGATGCAAGTAATTAATTCTATTTAGGTGCTCATTATTACGTTAACATTAACAGAATCGCCCTGTTTATCATCGACCAGTGTGAATACGCCATAATAACGCTCACCTATGGAACGCCGTAACGCCACATCGGTCACCGTATTATTGAGACAGTCACATAGGCCCATATCTGATCTTCGCGAGAATAGATATTAGTAAAAGAGCCGGAAAAGTTTCTCACCGAGTTCATGCGCCTTCTTCAGTAGTTCCCTGAAGTCATCCATGGTGCCGTACTCGTAGTGTATGTCGTAGAAGTCGCTGATGTCGTATCCGAAGTCCACCATGGGCGAGGTGAAGATGGGGGACATCCATATGGCGTCAACACCAGCGTCTACGAAGTGCTCCAGTCTGCTGGTGATGCCTGTGATAGGTTTAAATTGAACCATCGGTTTTGAACCATCTTCATCTATCTATACCGGTGTTTTTCAAACCTTTTGAATACACGACCCTATTGAGGTTTAAAAAATTTTGACGACACACTGATGCTATATAAAATCAAACAAATTGTTATATAATTAAAAGACTACATTTATAACATTCTTTATTTCGACACGTAAAATTTCTTCAATAATATTTCAAAAATGGTACCACGATTTGATATTTTATTGAAGAACAAACAAGTCCATCGTTTTCACAAAAAAGAAAACTTTATAATGCAGAACCTTTTGAAAATTACTGAAAAACTAATATAATGAGTAAAAGAGTAGATAACTTTCAGAATGGATGTCATTAAGCCATTAAAATTACTGAGTGTGAATCAAATTCACAGTTTAGGGCATATTTAATTATTCTGATGGTTAGTGAGTTGTTCTTTTGGATACAACACTTAGTTTATCGCGATATAAATGTAAAAATGGGATCGCTATATAATGTTTTGGACACTTATTTTTATATAGCTATTTATTATAGTCGCAAGGTACGTTGCTGTCACAATTATAGAATGAGCAGGATGCATCATGCGTCTTCTACATTTACCAACAATTTAGCAGCATCATTGTGACGATTTGTTAGTCGGCAAGGTTACTTTTAAAATAGATGATTACTGATTGTGTCATTCTTGTGATGTGCGCACGATTTATTTCAAATTATTCAAATATTTTGGTATTAATATATAATGACAGTTACTTGAAAAATTTGAGTAGATATTTTGTTCATTGAGTGTTCGACTGGTTAGAAAAAGGTCATTGAATCAAGTCCTATTTCGACCATTATAAGGTATTTTTGTTAGAGTGTTTCCGAATAAATAATAAACATTATTATGTTGGATAAATTTTCCATTCACAATGCTATACTGGAAAATGTTCTTAATGCAAAATGGTTAAAAAAAGCCACCAGTCCTAGGTACTCTTAGATGGGACACAGATCCACTACCTTTCGTAATCCGGGCGCTGTTCTAGCCACTGAGCTACCCAGGACCTAACAGGACTGATAATATATATTATTTATTCAGAAACACTCTAACAAATATACCTTAAAATAGCCGAGATAGGACTTGATTAAATGGTCTTTTGCTTTTGCTATTTTTTAAGCACTTTTCATTAAGAATATTGCTCAGATTCCTAGATAAGTAGCTTAATTCCATTTTATACATTGATCGGGAATCGAATAAATGTCATGTTATTTACCTTTCAAGTCACCGATTCCATCACCATCACTGTCCATAAGAGATCTCGGGTAGATCTGGTATAGCACGCAGTGTTGCCACCAATCCAGGTCAATCAGCTCTGGTGGCTCAGGGGGCGTTTCCTGTGATGCTAACACGGCCCATGTTATGCTGCCTGCCAACACAAAAACATTATTTGTATAATTTTAATCTTCTTCTTGATGGTTGGAAAAAAGTTGGACGTATACAAAAAGTATTCACTCTACTACTTAGTTTCACTTCGACTTTGAAGAATTAATTGTTTTCACATAACTTATCTGTTTTTCAGTTACATATTAAAGGAATGTAAATTACTCTGAAAGATTTGATGGTATAATTATCAGCATCAATGTTCAAGGACTAATATTGTAAATACAATTATTTAATACGTTTTAATCTGTTTCAGTTTTATGACTGAGAAGATTCAGTGAAAATATAAATTAAAATTTGTTAGCTAGAACTTTATAGTAAAAGTAATAATTTTATGCAAATCAAGTACAATTCTAATTCTGTAATCTGTAACGTCTAAAGATAATTTTAATTCTATGTCAAAATTATAGGCGACCACCAAGAAAAGGGAAAATCCTCAAATTTTTTTATAGTAATGATGAAATTAAAAATTTAAGCGACAAAACATGTATCACTTTACAAACCTGGCGATGCTTGATATGACAGTAGTGAAATGGGCTAAACTAGCGGAAGAAATTACTGTAAAAAAACATTGTAATAACATTGCTATTACGCAAATTAAAGTTTGCTAAAACTAAATGAGCATGAAATTTGCAAAACATCTTATTTTAATTTTATATAACAATATGTTTTATTATAATTAGTTGTGTTTTTACCTATGACAAGCCCCAGGCTGATGAGGACCGCTACAACAATGCCTACAATCTTCAACGTTCTCATTGTGACTGTGGCCGAACTGCGCGGGAGTCGGTCACTCTTATTTTATCGTCGCTTACCACAGTGCTCTACTAATCGACGATTTATCTGAATTTTATCAATTATCGATTAACACTGAAGCCGAAATTCTTTATATATCCATTTTTTATGGATATGACAATTTATCATTCGAGATCGACCGACTGATTGAGGAATTATGCGTCATTTGGGTCTCATTTGCGATATCATAGTATAATGTTCAGATAAATGGACACGAGTGATGGTATGGGACTATTGTTTTATGTTTTAAAAAAATCCATCAAAGGTTTATATGTGTGCGTGTAGTTTTGACAAATGATTATTTAATTTTTTTAACAATTGACGTTTCGAATCCATTATAGGTGCTGTTTACGCAGACATGACCAAATTCACTTCGTAGATCCAGACATATACATATATACTTTATGAAACCAAGGGGACCGCGGAGCACATTCGAAAAACATTGATCTAAAATAAAGTGTGTCTCGCTAATCGGTTAATGTAATTGTTCACTACGTTAACAGCGTTTCTATACGAAATTGATTCTACGATGTTTTTCGAGGGCATTAATCTAAGTCGACTCTGAACTAATTAATCACGGGCCCGAGCAAAAAGGCTGATAGGGCAACGCTGTCGATGGCAGGAGCGGTCGACGAATATGAAATGGGCCCCTTCGCAAATATATACGGCCCCCATTTTTCTGTACAGACAAAAGAATTTAGGGTCGAAGAGTTAGTCGGTAATATGTTTGTCTTGCCAGTCCTTTGTCTATATGCCTACGTACAAGTAGAAAAGCTATGATAGACATTTTTAAGAACTATGTTTGTTTATTGATTTTAACCGTATTAAAAGTATATTATTATTTTTTATGAAAAAATAAACCTGCTCAAAGATATCTTTCGTCTTTTACTAAGCCTCAATCCTATATTCCGTCATAGTAAATTAAATGAATGCGATGATTTGATTGTGAAGGCGTAGTAAATAGTTAAAAAATAATTATAGAAATATTTTTAATATGTCAAATAAAACAATAATCAGAAATACAAAAATTATTGTGCACGTCGCTGGGGCATTGCAGGTCTTTCCTATTTATGGAAGCAAATAGGGAGATTCAATAAATAATAGGGAAAACAATAATATTCTATAATTTTTTAATGTAAAGAAATATGTAAGTAATCCAAAATACTTACAACCGTTTTCACTAACCTGGAACGTGGCATAGCCAAATAAACATTTTTTTTCTATTATTCCTTGAAATATTAGTGATCTGCTATAACAATAAAATACCTAGTGCTAGGCGCCGCATGACGTATTTCATGTCTTTAGACATTGCTTAATCTGTTTAATTGCATTGTTAGGTGGCACCTAGTCATTGGTAAAATGCATATTCACCTTAGGAGATCACTAAATATTTAGGCGACAGATCTGAGCGACTCCTAAGTTTAGTGAAAACGGGCATTAGTCATATACGTTGATGATGAATTGTTATTAAGCAGAAGGAAATATATATTTAAAAATAATAATTTTCAGTATACCATTATGAATGCAAAATTAATAAAATAAAATAATGTTAATTTAATTTCTATTAGCTTTTAACCAATTACCACCAGTAGCTCAGATACCGTGGAAGTGTATAATGTTTATATTTCTACGCGAGTGCGTCGTTCTGTTTCGTGTGCCCATGTACCTTCCTTCCGCTTATATCTGTACAGCGTGAGCTGCCGACAACGTTTTGCGTGACCTCGTTTGTCCACGGTAAGGTCTCAAACAATATCAGCGGTCCAGCAGACTAGTGATAAGTGGTTAAATATTTTTTTGTAGTTTGTTTGCTAGATGACTAGAAAAACATACGTCAGATGAAAAGGATCTAGTAGATGGTGTTTACCGATATTAAGTTGATATTAGTGACGACACACTAGAAGAAATTAGCGGATCTGATTCAGAGATCGATTGTGAGAAAGAATGTCCATTTTTATGCGAATATTAATAGTGAGTAAGTGGAAGAACCAATCTTCAGAGCAGAACTTGCCAAACGTATCGTCTGTTCCAATTTTGTGTACATTTACTGGATCAGAGATGCCCTAACTATTCTCCGGGCAGTCGAATATACCGATATCAACATTCTATTGATTACTCGATGTGCCACCTCTAACGCTTATTAGCTTATCAACTCAAGAACAGAAAAAAGAAACCTCATCCCACTTTATCGAGAAGTAGACGGGACATCTCACAAGACCTATATGTAGCGAATATAAAAAAACAGGATTTCAAAATTGCTCTTTGTCAAATCCTGCAAATAATGAAACGGACACTGCAGCAGTTACAGGTGGTAGCTGTGATAAGTACATAGATTTTGCTCAACTTGTAGCAAGAAGAAAAAACGCAAAACCCACTAAAGTAAAACTCTGTCTCAAAAGTCGGTAAATCTGCTGCGAAAAATCGAAAATTACCAAGTTGTAATATTATAGAAAAAAATATATATTGGTTAAAAAAATATTTTCCTTCTGTTATATTATCAGTAAACATTGGAAAAAAATTGAAAGTAAATAGTATTTCGAGGTTATATTAATTTTGATTTCAGTTACCGAATAGGTCGTAGTCGTATCCGTAGCTTTTATTAAAATTTATAATCTACCAAGAAATTCACTTTTTTCCAAAAAGGTTGGTTCCATTTTTTTTTCATTTAATAAACACTGTGTACTTTAGAAATGCCGTTAATCCGTTATCTTTAAACATTCGTCATATTTAAGCTATTTAATGCGCGTGATCTCCTAGACCGAAGTAGTTACGTAAGAAAAGTAGTAGTAAGTGGCTAATAGCTATTCATTAACATAAACGTTTATTTTTTTTAAATGTGACGCAACACCAAATTTATTGTGAGCCCTACACATTTAGCGATGTCAATAATACGCATTTCTGAAACTGTTAACTTTATAAATAAATAAATTAAACAGAATTTGGATGAAAGTAATTATTTTCAGAGAAAACACAATTCATATTTTAAAATATTTGCTCTGTTTCATTAATAAAAAAGTTTGCGTCATGCATATTTGCATTTTCTAAACTTTTCTTCACTTATTTTGGCTTTGACGAGACCTTTTACATCGTGCGGCCGTGGGCGGGCGCCTCTCGCCCACGCCTTACGCTGGCTCTGTCCAAAAATATATTTAGCTAATTATTAGTTAAATTCAGTCATTTTCCTTTCTGTCTGAGTCTGATATGTTTCGTTAGATGTTTGATAAAATTATATTCAAATTCTGATATAGAAAACCCCACAAACTAACGTCTTTTAATACATAGATAACGAATTCAAAAAACTTTGATGTGAAACGACTATTTAGAGCTTTGTTAAACATTTGTTATTAACCACCCCACTTCTAAAGTTTCACGAAGTTTGTTAGTCACCTTCTTGGTTTGTTTCAATATTTTAAGTTTATAATATATAGATATTTTGAATATAAGTCTGCTATATTCGATAAGTAATAAACAAATTTTTGAAAGCACTAGAGCTAAAAAGAAATCTGAAAGAGTGAATAAGTGAAAATGGCTGCACGTAAGTTTAGGTTGTTAAATTTATCCAATGGATTTTGATCTCCACCCACAATATAAATAAAGGTTTCAAATCGAGTTTTACATAATCTGACGTGCTGTTGACTGTACTAATGATAACTTTAATTCAAAGTATTGAAAAATTTATGGAACCCTTCTCAGAGTTGGTAACTCTTTGAAATTTGTGCAAACCGAGGATTGTTCTTTTTATTTAATACGTCGGAATTATATAAAACGAACAAGCCTCGTTTTTGATTTTGGTTTAAAATGTAATATAACAGAAATTTCATGAAAACTTTTGTAAAGAATTATTTCGAATTGTGCTAACAGGAACAATCTGACAGTATTTATATTTATACCATAGTTAGTGTATCAGCCCGTGCCAATTAAAATCGAGCAAACAATTATTTCTGCCCTTTTCTTTCCTTTAAATAAGAAATCCTGAAACAACTAGCTAAATACTGTTTTTTTATAGACATAGCTTTTAAACTAACACTGAGTTTACAAACTTACCCTTAAGTGGAGAATTTCGAGATATGTTAGTGATCACCAGTGGTCGGAATTAGGTAGAGTTATTCATGTACTTACACTGATTTCATACAGCGAAAGAATAAAGTGGATATGCCTCAAATCCCGAGATTAATTTTAAAGAGCAGAAAAAATCCCGTGATTTTTTAAATAAAAAGTTATTTACTTTTACACAATTTAATCTACTGCACGCACGACGTTGCCAAACTTACATCAATGAAAGAAATAAAGAAAGAAGAAATAAAGAAATCCCGGGAAGGTCCACATTAATATCAACATTTCGATGCAAGTACATAAATAACTCTACCTAATTCCGACCTCTGGTGATCACCTAAACTGTAAATTAAGCATGGTGTAAAATTTCAAGTTTCTAATTCTAGCAGTTTGGTAGAGCATTGCTACGTCAGGAAATAAGTTTTCATTTATATATTTAGAAGAAAATTTAATATTGTGATATCAATGCCCCCATTTTCTTTAGTTCGTTTGTCCGCCCAATAACATAGTTTGATGGCAAATGGCCCCTTGTCCCCATGGCGGAAATAATCGGAAGGAGTTTCCTTTTGGTACCGGCATTGCATTGTGATGCGACCAGCGTCCGCCCATTATAACGTCGTATACCAAACTTTGGGTATCATTGTACTCATAGAAATTAATATTTTGTCGTATGATAAATTGATTGTGTAGGAAACATGACCCAGTTTTGGTTTTGCTGCTTTATAATAACTACGTAGCTTCTGTTCATGATTTAGTTATTATCTTTTACTTCTAATATTGATTTCTTTATAAATAATACTTTATTTTTTTATTTATAGCGTGACCACGAGTATTTAGGATAAAAATGGAAATCAGTGCT
This sequence comes from Diatraea saccharalis, assembly GCA_918026875.4. Lineage (NCBI taxonomy): Eukaryota > Metazoa > Arthropoda > Insecta > Lepidoptera > Crambidae > Diatraea > Diatraea saccharalis. The sequence continues at coordinate 20,036,104 of OU893343.1, read as the reverse complement.
TTGTTCTTTGAGTAAAATACTCACTGCTCACTCAATACTCACTGAGTTTTTGCCCAATTGCGTCGCTGCAGTACACATGCTATTGATTATCTTGCTATAGTTATAATTCTCTTCTATTTTCTTTCTTTTTTATTTTATTATGGAATTTATTTTTTTATGGAAATTTTGTGTGCGCACTTGTGCATACAAGTGCGCACACAAAATTTCCATAAAAAAATAAAAAAGAAAGATTAAATAAAGGATTTATCTATCTATCTATGCTAATAATATTTATAGGTTCATCGTTTTATCCAATCAAGTCAGTTATATTATTTTGTTTTCCCCTTTATTTCGACGTCGTGCGCAGTGTCGACACAGTAAAGTGCTTCAAGAAAATAATATTCTTTATTTTAATTAGATTTTATTTAATAGACATAAGTAGAAGCGATCACTGCGCTCGTCATTGAGTTCGAAGCAATTTTTTTATAAGAGCACTAAATGCCTGTACTATTACAATAAAATACAATTATTACCTACACTATTTGTTTTTTTCCGGATTAACTGATAAATTACTATCTTGATTTCAGAAAAATCTAACTCATCAATCTATATTCTATCTATACAGCCGGCTGACTCACGAATCGATTAGTCATAAAAACTGAAAATAGTTCATCCCCTTGAAATTCAGCTTACTCGATTCCTTATTACGACTGCTTCACAGACTTTATGAATTAAAACACATGGGAAACACTCCAGTGATATTGGTGGGTGCTTACAAATATAAAGTCAAGATTGATGGTGTGATATTATTCAAAAGGATGGGTTAATACGTTTTTGGTCACCTTTTCTGGTATAGGTCTTTGTTAGACCCGTTACACCATTGACTTACTCAGATTATCTAATAAATTCTAATTTAATATCAATTATTCTGCCTACATTGTTGCCTACTTGAAAGTGGAAAACTCACAGAAATACATTCTTATACATAAACAATAACATCAGTTCGCCAACTAAGGTAGGAAACGTACAGCAAAAGCAGCCTTTGCTGCTTTTTTCCGTTTTATTTGACATAGGGAAGTTCGATAGATAAATGTCTTCATAATCATACGAAATCACTTCGTATTACAATATTTTTTTTACAAAATAGATAATTTATTAAATAAGTAATAGTAACCAGTAGACAACATCCTTAATCGATTATAATTATTTTAAAAATATTTCGGTTTTATATGGACCCGATTCAATACTCAATTCTTTGAAAACTAATTTATCCAGTCTTCGTTGATTGCTAGAAAGAAATTCTATAGTCGTGATAAAGCCACCGATTGGTTTATTTTATCCGTTGTTTAACGATGACACACCTACATGAGTTCAAACTTAAGGAGTTATTGAATTCTACGCTTTTGTCAATTTTAAAATACGTCTAATATTAAATGAATTGAGTCTGGATTTCACCATATGAGTAATTAAAGTTCAAAAGTTAAAAGTCAAATTTGACAATAGCTCCTTAGCTGAAGATTGTTCGTAAAATGCGTTGCACCATCCTTGTATTATAGAGTATATGAGGGTGTCACTCAGCTACGGAGGTATGTATAGGTATATTATCTTCTCTGGTAATGCAGAGTTACTGTTACAATAAGATACGAACGAAGTATTTCGATTCTATAAAATCTCTGATAGAAACGACAATTCTAAATTTAGTGCACAGTTTACTCCGTCGACGGTCGGTTCACTCGTCGGACTATAAGCGGATTTGCAAATCGAAAAACACTTCTATTCTAAAGCAGCCACTTTATGCGGAGACTGCTAAAATTAAATCACGATAACTATATAAAATCCACGAATCCAATTTAGATTAGGGCATGAACAGACAAGTTATATTTGTGGACGTTTTCATGATGAGAAAGATTTATCAATAAAATAAATGAAGTAAAGTAAAATAAGGTACATAAGTAGTTTTAGCTATTGCGTTAGAGGAAATGTGTGTGAGAATTTCGGTTTGTTCTTTTGACATTTGTCCCTGGCGTGTTGTCTACTGTACCATACACAGAATACGTATTTCTGTGTTCTGTGGTAACATAACTACCCGAGAACCGCATAGAAGCATGGTGCTTCTATGCGGTTCATGGTGGTCTATAGAACAGGTTATATTACCATAGCGATAGCAACTTTTTGTATCGGCATTTTTTTCTATAGTTGTTTTAAATGTAAGTATATCTTTAGTCTGTCGGTTGAAATAGCTTACTGCGAAAATATAACTCGATTATCGGATGAAAGATTCCGTTTCTTGGATATGATAAGGTCTAAAATTAAGTGAATCTAACAATGTGGCCTTCCAGTTTCATAATACGTCCTCGCTCAGGCTATTTGAATTCGAATTTCGTGGTATTTGATTTACATGTGATATTACTACCAAATAGGGAAATTTGCCTTCTATAAACTTAGAAGCTGCTCGTAACACAAATATTAGTGATACTATGAACGGAGAGTTAAAGGGAATATAATATTGTACTAAACATCATACTTAATCCTATTTTAAAATAGAAACCTGTATTACCTATACTTTTTTTTCTGCATATTAATAAAGTTTAAACTTAATCATGCTTTCATCGACAATACGTGTTTATGCATTAAAATTGTAACATTACGTAAAATCAACATTTGAAAAACCCAACGAAAAAGTAAATAAAATCTAATATAACTAGTGGCAGACTCAATTTATTAGATAAAGCATCTAATATAGAACGAATAATGAGACCAATATTGGAATAGAAAAAATATACGAATTATAATATTGTTTTCGGCTTTCCTACGGGCTACGTCGTAGTCGCTACGACGGGGCGCGGGGTGAATGACCCGTCGTAGCGCTCGGTCGATACCCTCGGGTCCCGCGTCCCGTCCCCTCGACCCCCTGTAGGAGATACACTGGGATAAGATGAATCAAGTGGGTATGAGACGGGCTCCTATTCTTGTACAATGGCTTAAAAACTTTTGAAAGTAATCAGAACGTGGTACAAGTACTCTTTAAATGTGATTGTGCCGTTGAAGTTTTATTATGTAAATGTATAATAATTTTATTTTATCATCTAATTAACTACAAGCGTCCAGTCGGCACGTTTTTTTCCCGACGTGTATTATTATGTTCTTACTACGTCGATTCGTAAAAACCCTATAAAATCTATTTAGTGCTAAGTTTATTTTTATTAGTTTAAAAATATGTAAGAGCATGAAAAGTAACAGAAGCCACCGCAAGCTTTACAGATTTTAAGTACCTTTTTACTTCAAGTAATTAATATTTTTGGAAAACATTGTAAAGCACTAGGTGATTTCAAGTGATTTTTCCCACGTATATTAATGTTACCCGTATAGTTTCCCAAAGGTAAAAAAAACATAATAGTAGTTTCGGAACCCTTGCAATTTAAACAATCAAGCAAATCTTATAATATTATTACCCCTTTTTATAATATTGATATCGATATGTATAAATAAATGATGCATTTCTAATAAAACGCAAAATATCGATATGAAATGTGTTACGTATGAAATGTTTGTATTCAGCTTATACACAAGAATTGATAATAGTGATTAGAAAATAATCATAATAAGTCTCAATAGTTATCACTATTATCAGCATAATTAGATGATTTTATTATAATCTTTCAATGTTATGTTTGTTTTTATGCGTTGACAAATTGCTCTAATATATTTTGACGAATAACTAATGAATAACACAGTGATACTGATATGTGTGTACTTCCTTAATTTTATCGGTTGTTTATTAAGAAGAAATACTTTAATTGATTTGAAATCGACTTCAAAAAAGCCTAATAGAAGTGGTATTTTCATTAACTCCTCTTTTAAATATAAATTTAACAGTTAATATCTTTAAAACTATTAAATTGATTTTTATGAAACTTGTTCCCCTCCTTGAATACTAATTAACCACACAAAAAGATAATTATTATAATGCGTTAACAGAAACCTATGGACAAACATATATCCCATATAGATTAACATTTATGTGTATTGCTCTTTTCTAAAAAAAATATGTGAGTTTAAAGCTTGAATGTATAAGTAGGATACCAATCTATATTGTTGGAAATACTCTTACTTGTAGCGAAAGTAGTACGTGTCCCAAAAATTCGACTGTTATGTTAAGGTCTTACTAGTTTTGAATTTTTTTTTTCCTTAAAAAAGAAGACATAAAACACTCAGATGCCAAATTAAGTAAAACTTCGAAGGTTAACAGTCCCGAGACAATATAGAAAAAAACACATACAACATTGAGGCGACAAGGAATCGAACCAGGTACCGCTGGCAAATCACTAGTAGCTACGTAGGTCAATAATATAAACATTTTTCTAAACTTTATACAAATTACAGTTATGTTATCCTAATAATCATGACCTAGTTGAACTATGGCAACCCCGTAACGAAACAGATCATTGATAATTGGCTATACAAAGACAACACAACTGTGGGTAAAATTTTTATTGTCTATGGGCAAGGCGATTAGCTGTCTTCGTTCCAAATCCCCACCCTTAATCCTTGGGTGACGGTTTACTACTGTGATTTCAAATTGTTAACTGCGCGCACCTAATTTTGATTGAGCTTGGTGAATTGTTCGTTATCGAGAATAAGGACATTTCGGAAGAACGGTGGATCAGTGCCTATGGACTATATATCGTGTATGATATATTCGCTGGTAACCGCGTCGACGCACCCCGTTCCAGAACCCAGCCCTCGGAACCCGTGGCGGTAAAGGATCGCTTGCGGTGAGTCGCCAACCCCTGCTTAATATCGTACATAATTTCTTTTGATCCGTTCGAACCGGATTGCTATCTTTCAGTTGTGTTGTCTCTAAACAGTATTACGTACTTATTATCATGGATAGTGACGCAGCGAATTCGAAGCAGTCATCTTTGTTACGCAAAATGTCTGATGATGAATCGCCGTGTGAACAAGATTTATTCGAACGAGATCTTATTCTCGATGAGTTAAAACGAACATTACAGTTCGCAGCGACAGATGTCCAACAGTTTCGCTCGCGAACTACTGATTTAAATTCTCACCAACGTAAATTCAATAAAGTTCAAACTAAAATTGAAAAAACGTTAATCAAGTTAAGGTCTTTTAACAAAGAGGAACAGATTAAGATACGCAACGATTTCAATGATTTGTACTACGCTATTATCACTAATTTAAATAATTTAAAGAGGGTGGATGAAGAGCAACGACGTATGAGTCGTCCGTTAATAACGCCTTTAGTTCAGTCATCTAATTATAATAAGAATTTACCAACTTTGCCTTTGCCTAATTTCAGCGGCGATCCTACGGATTGGCCTTCCTATTTCGATTTGTTTCGATCATTAGTCCATTTAAACAGTGCCTACACAGAGGCGGAAAAATTCCGTTACTTATTACTTACGGTACACAACGAACCCCACAATTTAATTAAATCTATCCCTATTACAGACGAGAACTATTCGGTAGCTTTAAATATTTTGATATCTCGTTATGAGAATAAAAGAGTTATTGCCTCAAAACACCTTGACAGAATTCTCGACATCGAACAGTGTTCCGATAGATCGTCTCAAAGTATACGTAATTTATTAAATGTCTACCAAGAAAACATTAAAGCACTGGAGATTATGCACTTTCCCGTAAGCGAATGGAGTTTTTTGTTACTTAGCATTTTGTTACGAAAAATACCTATTAACACTCGTAAATCTTATGAACGTTCTTTAACTAATTCGTCCGACATTCCAAACGTTAGCACATTGATTTGTTTCTTAGAACGCGAAATATCAGCTGAGGAAATTATCTGTTCGACTAACAGCGGACAGTACAATAAATTATCTAGTGTGGCTAATGTGAATATGCGCCACCGTCACAATAATCGCGTAGAAAACCAGTTGCAGCAACGGCAACTTCGTTCGTTTGCTGCTAATGTCACACCAGTTTCAAAACCGTCGAATGATAATCGGTCTTATGAACAGAATCATAAGAATAGAAATTGCTTATGTTGTAATGCTCAACATACGTTGACAAAGTGTTCGCAATTTTTAAACTTATCCCCTCAAGATAGATTTGCTTTAGTTCGTAAGAAAAATATTTGTTATAATTGTTTGCATTTTGGGCATGATGTGAATCAATGCAATTCTAGTTTTGTCTGTCGTACATGTCATAAGCGACATCACACATTAATTCACTTTTCAAGTAAATCGTTACCGATTACTGATAATAAAATATCTGCAAATAATGCAGTCTCGCTCCCACCTTCAGTGGTAGCTGAGATGCCTGTAACCGCTACCACGAATGATCCGCAGTGCGTTGCTCCCGCCGGTGAGAACGTGATTCATAATTGTTGCGCGTCCAATGCCGCGTTCGCTCGTACGACTACGGTGCTATTGTCTACGGCACTCGTCGACGTATGCATAGGTGCGGTGAAAATAGCGACCGTTCGCTGCATTATAGACACTGGAAGTCAGGCGAGTTTTATCACTGAGGCGTGTGCGCAGCGTCTGGGTTTGATGCGCGGGCATGTTAATGTTTCTGTGTTCGGTATAGGCAATAGTGAAGCGGCGCGTAGCAAAGGATTTATAAATTGTAATATCGCGCCTAAGGGTAGATTAGAACCCTTAGTTCCGGTAAATCTTTTAATTTTAAACAAATTAATTTCACAAATGCCGAGTATGCAGTTACCGTACACTGGTTGGCCTCATATAAAAGATTTAAATTTAGCGGATCCCGCTTTTCATACGCCACAGCCAGTGGACCTGTTATTAGGAGCGGATATACTATCCCATGTGCTTTTGAGTGACGTCATTACGGGCTTACCAGGTTCACCGATAGCAGTAAATAGTATATTCGGTTATTTATTGTTAGGTAAACTAGATATTGTTTCCTCTCCGTCTCAACTTCAAGTTTGTTTTAGTTCATTTGACAATGACAACCTTCAGAGATTTTGGGAATTAGAGTCACTTCCTGAAAAACGGAGTTACACTCCTGATGAAGAAATATGCGAATCCTTTTTTCAAAAGACGCATATACGTGACGCAACGGGGCGATACGTGGTCGCTTTGCCTTTTAAGCCGGAGGCTCCCCCTCTAGGCGAATCCCGTCAAACTGCACTTGCGCGCTTTCGTAAGTTAGAGTTTCGTCTCGAGCGAAACCCGAAGCTTAAGGAAGACTATCATGCCTGTCTCCAAGAGTATCTGGATATGAAGCACATGGAGCCCGTTAAGGGCGAGCCGACATCAGGGGCCACTTATTATATTCCGCATCATTGCGTGGTCAAAGAATCCAGTGAGACCACTCGCACTCGAGTAGTTTACGACGCCGGGTGTAAAACTTCTAGTGGCTACTCATTGAATGACATTTTGTTGACAGGTCCTAAACTTCATTTAGATATAGTTAATGTTATTTTAAAATTTCGTATTCATTCAGTGGCCTTCACTGCTGACATCAAACAAATGTTTAGGAATATTTTAGTTCGAAAGGAAGATAGGGATTTTCAGCGCATTTTATGGCGGAAGTCGCCTGATGAGGTTATCCGTGATTATCGTCTTTCTACAGTCACATTTGGAGTGAATTGCTCTCCATATCTGGCTCTCCGAACTATCCAGCAATTGGCTATAGATGAGGCTTCACGATTCAAACTTGCTTCTAAGGTTTTATTAAATGATGTTTTCGTAGATGACGTCACTTCCGGTGCCTCTACTGTTCATGAAGCTTTAGTAGTTCAACAAGAGCTTATTAATATTTGTAAGACGGCGGGTTTCGAGCTTCGAAAGTGGCATAGTAATTCACCAGAGGTACTTGCTGCAGTAATTCCCCCAGATTCTCATGGTGAGCGGCTCGATGAAGTCCGATTCGCCGAAATGGAACACGATGAACAGGTCAAGGTCCTTGGACTTCAATGGAACCCTATTTCCGACTGTTTCAATTTTAATGTCAAAATATCACCTTGCTTAAGCACCAAGCGCGCTATTCTTTCCGAGATAGCTAAAATATACGATCCATTGGGCCTTTTAGCGCCAGTTACTTTATATGCCAAACATTTGATCCAACTTTTGTGGATAGCCAATATAGGTTGGGATGAAGCACCGCCGATTGATATTGTTAATTCATGGAAATCATTTAGTAGTCAGTTACCATTTATTTCGAATGTGTCGTTCCCAAGGCACATTTTTTCTGATTTAGGATCTGTTCAGATTCATGGCTTTGCCGATGCTTCAGAAAAGGCTTTTGCCGCCTGTGTATACATACGCCTTACGGGCAAAGACGGGCATGTTCGTACTTCGCTTATTATAGCCAAAACTCGAGTCGCTCCACTTCGTATGCGTCTTACTATTCCCCGTCTCGAACTTATGGCAGCCCTATTGTTGTCAAAACTACTACAGCAGGTGTTAGTTACCTACTCAGATTACGTCAAGGGTGATCAAGTTTACGCTTGGTCTGATGCATCCATAGTGTTAGCGTGGTTACGTTCGCCACCACATGAATGGAAAACATTTGTTTCTAATCGCACTAGCGAGATTCTTTCACGCGTTCCCGTTAACTGCTGGCGACATGTACCGTCGACCGATAACCCTGCTGATGCTGCGTCTCGTGGTATGCTACCTGGCGTATTTATAGAACATGATTTGTGGTTCCAAGGTCCAAGTTGGCTCCGACAGGACGAAGCTTGCTGGCCGGAATCAAAGTCTTACTATACAACGGAAGAGGAAAAGCGTCTCAATATTAATTTGATTAACACTAATTTAACTACACTGGATCCCTTACCGGATGTAGAGATAATTTCTCGATTTTCTACGTTAGGAAAACTTGTTCGCGTTACTGCAATAATATTTAGATTTTATTTCAAATGTAAAAAACACATTAAATCTTGCCCTAATTATATAACTGTGCCGGAATATAATTTTTCCTTAAAAAAGCTTATTTATTTAGTGCAACATAGTGTATTCAGTAAGGACATTGAAAACATTTCAAAGGGTAAATTGCCTTCAAATCAATTACGTCGTTTAACGCCATTTCTGGATGAAAATCAATTTTTACGTGTGGGAGGCAGAATTCATAAGTCTCTTTTACCATTTGAATCAAAGCATCAATTAATTTTACCGAAAAAACATACTTTAACCAATCTCATTATTGACGATGCGCATATAAAGTATTTACATGCCGGCCCACAAACAGTCCAATACTTATTATTACAACGTTTTTGGATACTTTCTTGTCGCGATATCGTGCGCCAGCGCATACATCGCTGTGTTATTTGTTTTCGCTCTCGTCCTAAGTCTAATCAGCCACGTATGGCACCGTTACCTGCTACTCGTTTACGTCCCTCGCGACCCTTTATTAAGACCGCCGTAGATTACGCGGGTCCTTTTTACGTACGTGCAAATAAGGTGCGCAATGCTAAAGTTGTGAAATGTTACGTTGCAGTTTTTGTATGTATGAGCGTTAAGGCCATACATTTAGAGCTTGTGTCCGAGCTTTCCACGGAAGCTTTTCTCGCGGCTTTGCGGCGTTTCACATCCCGTCGAGGTTTATGTACTGATATTTTTTCGGACTGTGGGAAGAACTTTGTCGGATGTAATAATTATTTAAGGGATTTGTTCGCGTTCTTAAACAGCGACTCTGTACAGGCTAATTTAAATCGAGAGACACTTAAACAAGGCCTAACGTGGCACTTTCAGCCACCATACGCAAGTCATTTCGGTGGGCTATTCGAGGCGGGTGTCAAAAGTTTTAAGCATCATCTACATCGTGTTATTGGCACTCGTACTCAAACATATGACGAGATGCATACCCTCCTATGTCAAATAGAGGCTATACTGAACTCGCGTCCACTCTGTGCAATCAGTGCTTCGCCTGATCCGCTTCCTTTAACTCCATCACACTTTCTGATAGGAGAACCTTTGATTGCTTTGCCTGATGTTTCTTTGGTGGACGAGAATACTAATCGACTTACGCGTTGGCGCTGGGTACAGCAGTCCGTTCAGCATTTTTGGAAGAGATGGAGTAGAGAGTATCTTCATGAGATTCAGCAAAGTCAAAAATGGTTTGAGACTCGCGGGTCTTCTATTCGTGAGGGTACTATTGTGGTAGTTTGCGATGATCACCTGCCACCATTACAATGGAAACTAGCACGTGTCCATGCTCTACATCCAGGTTCGGATAATGTTACTCGTGTGGTGACTTTACAAAGGGGCAATACATTTTACAAGCGACCTGTTGTAAAGGTGTGTCCACTCCCTATCGAATAAACAATTAATCGTTGCATATCGAATCTTAGTTCTAAGTTTTTTATTTATATTTTATTTTGTTCTAAATTTAATATTCAATTTGTTCATTTAATGTTAAAGGCACGTTCCTTTAAGGTGAGCGGCATGTTCCGTAACGAAACAGATCATTGATAATTGGCTATACAAAGACAACACAACTGTGGGTAAAATTTTTATTGTCTATGGGCAAGGCGATTAGCTGTCTTCGTTCCAAATCCCCACCCTTAATCCTTGGGTGACGGTTTACTACTGTGATTTCAAATTGTTAACTGCGCGCACCTAATTTTGATTGAGCTTGGTGAATTGTTCGTTATCGAGAATAAGGACATTTCGGAAGAACGGTGGATCAGTGCCTATGGACTATATATCGTGTATGATATATTCGCTGGTAACCGCGTCGACGCACCCCGTTCCAGAACCCAGCCCTCGGAACCCGTGGCGGTAAAGGATCGCTTGCGGTGAGTCGCCAACCCCTGCTTAATATCACTTAAATGCGTCGCCTCGCGATAGCCATTTATATTATTTACTAGCTGTTTTCCCGCGACTTTGCCCACGTAAAATATAGCTTATGTCATCCGCGTATAATGCAACTTCCCGTTGGTAAAAGTATTTTTATGATCGTATCAGTATTTCCGAAGATTGCTCCCTACAAACAGACAAACAACCAAAGTTAGAAACTTTACCTCTCAATAATTTCAAAACGTTTATATGGTTGATTGCTTCAAGAATCTAAGCTTATCTGTATACTTTATAAAATTAAACAGTTTCCGATTTAAAACAGTATACATTAGAAGGAGAGGTTCGGATAATCAAAAAAATGCCCAAACTGTGTAGGAGTAGCACTTAGCCATCCCAAGTCCATTAAAAAGAGTGATTTTAGGCATTAAACATTCCGACGACAACGGTGGGGCCATTAAAACTGCGTTACTGCCGCGATCATCGAGTTTGCGACTGATTTTTTAAGGCTCTTCATACACTAACGAATGTTTTTCAAAGGGCAACTTAGGTTTTTTAAAGAGTGTTTGTTTTTAAAGCAAATTTGTATACTAAATTATCGCCTATTTAATAAGTAACAAATAATTCCTATTAATAAGTTGAACATTGCTATTAAATGTTTTTAACAAGCGGAACTCGCAAACTTGGTGCTTCCAAATATTTTTAATATTCCATTGTTTTCATAAAGTCATTAGTCGAGCAGGTTCAGAGATTTAGCATTACTAACAAAAGAAAAAAGTAATCTCTGTACCTACATATAGGTGCTTTAATAATTTCTTTGGAAAATTGAAAAAATCTGTAACAAAAGCAAACAAAAAAAAGCAAAAAAATTACTATGTAAGTGTTTTAAGTTTTTAAGGATTCCATTTCTTACAATATAGGTAATCGTTTTAACTCCTATTCTAGTCCTATTGATTTACATTTTTTATCGTATTAAAAACAGCTTTCGTCCTAAGATCTAGCGCGTTTGTTTCGACCGCGCACTGTGTAGTCGAGATTTTATAAGGGAAATTTACGTCGGTCGCATAATGCGCTGCGAATGTCGTTTGTATAATTAACTACTAAGTGGTGTGGGGCCAGGAAACGGGTGGGCGTAGTTAGGCTTAAGAATTGCCATATAAGTTTAAAGTTTATACATGATTGATACTCGTATCCATTGGTCGTTAAAATATATAAAATAATTTGAAAATTAGTTATCTTGCAATAAATCGTTAAACTTTGTTGTCCGCGCGTTGTTTTGGATGTGATTTTGTTATGGTGTTTTGTTCATGAACTGGGGTCATCATCACATCATCACCAGCCCTTTTACGTCCCCACTACAGGAGCTCAGGCCTTCCTTATGGATGGTTAAGGAGGATGGGCCCATGACCCTCCACACTGGCCCAATGCGGATTGGAGGGTATTAACGACTGCAAATGCAGCCGGGACCAACGGCTTAACGTGCCTTCCGAAGCACAGAGTAGCTCGAGATAATAATTTTTTTGGTCACCCATCCCGTGACCGACCCTTGCGAAAGTTGCTTAACGACTACGATCGTGGGCCGCGGCGCTTATCCACTACGCCACCGAGCTACCAGTACCGAGAACTGGGGTGCGATCACCTAACTCTCTAGCAATGGCTCCACAGGATACGACATCTTAGCAAAGTTATAGTGATATTTTGTTTCATTTTACTACTTTAATTTTCGTTTCATTACACTAAACTACAAATATTATATAGTGCTCAGGGATATTATATAGCAAGTAAATCTCCCATAAGCATCAAGTGTCCAAATTCGCCTATAGTTTAATTTAGTGATTAATTTTAGACAGTATTCCGTGAAGAATGTGTCAGATTCATTAATTAGTGAATTAAAGAACAGAGTACCGTTATTATCTTACGCTTGCTTAAAGTTCAGCGAATTTTCGTAATCGTTGACACCCGAAAGCTTTTAATTTGAGTCGACTACTTTGGAGGAAAAAAAGTTTAATACTTTTACAGTTTCAACGAACCAGTTTAGGGACTGGTAGGTTGCACACTAAACGCTTAACTGTCCTGTCGGTCCCCCCAATTTTATGGGTTTTGTTCAATCTTCTGAAATACTTAAACGATTTATGATCAGCCAGTACCGGGTAATATAATTATCTAGAGTAATTGTCAACAATAAACTCAGTTCAATTGAAAAGTTGATTTCAACTAAAATTATCATTCCTAATTTATGAGTTATCCATCAAATTTATCTTTAATGCCTTTTCAACCGACTTCATATAAAAGAAGAATATCTATTCGACTGAATATTTCATTTTGTAAAAATGTTCCACAATATCTCAGTCAATTGTGAAGAATCTCTTATTTTATTTGAAAGGGTATGTTTTTCAATGGGGCCCCATAAATTTCATGAGGATTGGATTGATCCACTTCAAATAGAGTATTTACGTGGTAGGCTTGCTGATCCTTTGCGGGATTCGCAGATACATATTAAAATATGATTATAAATTATATTACTATAATAATATCAATAGCATTAATGAAATTAAATAATAGTTTAAAGAGTTGTATGTCTATCACGAACAAAATAAGAAGTAATATTGTGAGGACCATATATATGTATACATTGCTGATAGCGTATGTCTTAATATCTTTATAATAAGAGCAATTATCTATCAGAATATGCCATATTTTTCTTCACGACTAAATTCATGAAAATTGCTAAAAATTATACGAATCAAACACATGTACACTCTTGGAATTCAATAATGGACTCGCACTATGTGACGTGGGAGCCGTAATCAGCAGGAGTCTCCAATTATGGAGACAAGCGTATTATTATTATTTCTGGAATGTGGTAATTGCCTCTATGATTTAACCAATGGCCAAAAGATTGTATATAGTGTTAATAATATTAGTAAATATATAAAAACTTCTATATTATTTATAACTCTTATAAGTAATTAAATAAAATATGTAGAAAATAGCATAGTTTGTGACTGCTCACCAGGAAGCAAAAATACTATCAGTTCATATTGATATAATTGAAATATAATAAAATATTGGTAGACGTATGTTCGTATCCATATTTGTGAATCTGATATGTTTTTGCTTAATATGTGTTCTGTGAACATTTCTCTGGTTTTATCTAGTAGTCTAGTCGGTGCTTTGTTTGTACCTAATAATGTAATTGTTGCTGAAGTGACGAAACCTTCGACCGAGCGCGTCGATTTGGATAGGGAGATAGCCTTTTAACATTTGATTACACACCTCTTTCGCTAAAACTTGAAGCTTAAGCTAGAACAAAGATACTTTATTACAAACCTGCATTTTGTTTACAAATTAAGTATTCGACTATGCTTTTATATCCATAAATTTTGTATCTAGTAGAAGTACCATAGATTATTGCTGTGTTGCTTCCTTAGGTAAAGTGTAATGGAAGCAATACATCAACAAACTTGCCACATTATAAAGACGACACTACAAAATTAAGTACCACCACCACTCCGGGGTCAAATTCAATTTCATTTATTCAGTGTAGGCTGTTACAAGTACTTGTGAATGTCGAAATCTTCGCCGTTGGTTCGCAAATCTAGGGCGGGAGATCTTGGTACTGAGAAAACCGGCAAGAATCTCAGCAAGAGCTGCTTGTTTCTCTGACAAACAACGTGACGTGTCAACAGGTTAATAATGAAATACAATCATCGCTTTATCGCTGTTGTAACGGTGATTTCGTGGCCCCAACAATATTGCAATTTCTTCACGGTCGTAAAATGTCGTCGGGTAATTAAACCTGTCGGAGTGAGGAGGAATACGGTCGTTTCTTTCTTTTCATTTCCGCGTCGCCCTCTGATGCACATGATCAAGATTGAGAAAGGGTTACTAAGTTTTACAAAATACGATGTTCATTAAAAACTTTTTGAAACACTTAGACTAAACTTTAATGATAAGACTACACGATCTATTTTCGTGTGTACTTGTAAAATTTAATTTCATTCTATGAACTCACAGTAAACTGTAGGCTGTTCTATCTAAGTAATTGAAATTAGCTAATGATCCTATTAATATTATAAAGGCGAAAGTTTGTAAGTATGGATGTATGGATGTTTGTTACTCTTTCACGAAAAAACTACTGGACGGATTTGGATAAAACTTTACAGCAATATAGGTTATACATCAGAATAACACATAGGGTACTTTTTACTGGGAAAACTTCTCACTCCCACGGGATACCGACTTCCACGCGGACGAAGTCGCGGGCGTCCACTAGTTATACATAAAAACCTTTTTAAACACCCTGTCTATTTAAAACAGGGTGATCTAAGCATACTTTGTTTTATACTATGTATTGATTTGCAAACATACTAGATGGCGTTGTGTTTATATTTTTATTCGTGTTGACAGCCGACTCTAGATTAGGTACTGCTTTTTTAAGTTTATTCCTGTGTTTAAAATGGTGTTACGGTAAGAGGCGTGCCTGGAGGATGGCAGATTGATTGATGGCGGGAAACTGAAAGATTACTTTAGCTGTAAGAAGTGACAGCGTGCCTTTAGCCTGTGGCGGGGTGAGATCGTGTTTTGCAGCGTGGTGTTTCTAAACTTGTAATAATAAGTCTTCTTTTATATTTTGTATTAATATAATTAAAATAATCGATAGCTACGTCAACTGAGAATGGCGTTACAAACGTGTTTTAGTTGCGTTTTTACTTTTCAATTTTTCTAAAACAATAGATTATTCTTTCTTTATTGATTAATAAATTTATGTTTAGTAGTAACTATTTGGTTTTACGTAATCTTTATTGAGATACTAACAGTACTTATTTTGTATCCTTGTTATTGTCTCGTTAGTTCTTAAACAGATTTCGTCTTTGTCTTGAGGATGGGGTATATAATTATTTAGATAAAATAAAACCATTGTGACATTATAATAATTTATTAAAAATAATACAAAACAATTAATAAGAAATTACCAATCGAGTACATATTTGAAAATACGTATTGTTCATGCAACAGAAACATGACTTAATATTTCTTATCTGACTACGGCTAAATAAAAGTGGTTGTAATTTTGATAGATGTATGCATTTATATCGATAGATGCATATAGATTTGGTTACGTCACTTTAAATTAAATATAGCGCCCGTGAGAGGTCACAGAGTTGAAAGCAATTCTTTAACTTATTGGGAATAATTTCAAAAATGTTTATATATTTATTTAACACGAAATAATAACCCTCAAAATAATTAAAACTGTAAATTCAAAAACCAAAAATTGACAAAGTATACGGGCGTAACAAAGCTTATAATTCTCCTCTATATTCGTCATTGGGAGTTAATATATTTTCGAAGGGATGCCAGTGAGTGAGGTTCAGTAGTAAAGTTCAGATGTTCCATACGACTTCTAGGCGGTGCTTAGACGAAGATGGATATTGAAAGTTACAACTTAGCTAACAGCGTGCGACTTGTTAAAGTTTAACGGAGGACTTCAAGTTAAGCAAGTGTTAACTCGATGTGACATATTATTTCGACATCGGCCTCCTCCGCATCGGATTACTTAACCAATTACTCTTGAGTAGTCCTGTCCAGTGTAATCACAATTAATCAAATGCCATCAGTATTTGTTTCAGTTTAATATGGAGTGTTAAATTAAAAATTAATTAACGATGCCTATCACTAGACTGAAAAAAGTTAATAATTCATTCAGGGTTCAATGTGTGAGCTCATATGGTCAATAAGGTCTAAAGCAAAACACATCAATTATATATCATGCAGTTTAAATCTGCTATATCTATATATGTATCTGATTATATAACAGTTAAGAATCGAACTTAAGATGGTCCAGCAACTAAATAGGTGATTTCTCCTAAGCTTATTATATTTCAAAATTATCTTGTTGGCATTATTAAATTATAACGTCATCAGTATAATAAGTTCATAGTTTTTTCTCTACTTATAATGTATCTGGTAATGATCAAAAAACTCACCAAAAAACGGAGAGTTTTCCGTTCTTCGAGTCCTGAACGAGTGATAGGGAAGGAAGTTTAATTGAATAAAGGTTATTTTGACTTTGAGTGCGCAAAATATGTATTCTTCTACCAGACTTCTCTATTAGTCGTCATCTCAGCATTTACTCCTTTCTTCTAGATATCATTTTTTACACAGTCTATACAACTTTTCTTCGAATTTACTCTCCTTAAATGTCCATCTACATTCATGATTACCTCTTTAGTTCCAAGTAAATCGTATCTTCTCATCACATGACTATTCAAAGATAGTAAGTCGTGAAATCTTTATCCTTTTTTGATTGCATTAGTTTGAAATTAACTTGATCGCTTTGTTGTCCTTAAATCTTCATAATTTAGGTAAAAGATAATAAAACTATCACCTTTCTTATAACTGCCATGTAATTTCAAGTATTCACCACAGTAGTTGGTTATAGGTATCTCGAATTTCTTTGGAACTTTAAAGTAGATTGCCCATCAAAGTATGATAATTGGTTTCAAATTGTGTCATTATGTTACTTTTCAATTAAACAGTAATTTGGCACGTTAGTTAAATTTTCTAATGTGCACAATCAATTACATTTTTTTAAACTCTAGTTTGGTGGTAAATTGTCGTTATTTTTAAACGCACCAAATAACTTCTTACTTTTTATAGTTACCAGGGTATCGGTTATCGAATTGAAAATGTTTAAATTTAATAATGAAAATTTAATAATTCATCAAAGTATCACTAAACAATCTTTTTATTAATATGTATTATTGCATACCCTGGTAACTATAAAAAGTAAGAAGTTATTTGGTGCGTTTAAAAATAACGACAATTTCGACTTTTTGTATTTTGATGCTTTTGATGGCTTTGCTTAATATAGAAACTTAATTTTTGAAACGTGTTTTATAATGTTACAATGCCAATTGTCTACATTCCACATATCCATCTCAATTCACGCATCTTACCACATATATACATAATTGACTTCCGTCCGTTATCCTGTCTCACACTCCGAACTACAGAGGATAATAGGATTTGATCTAATTTTCACCCTTACTAGTTTGGAGCAATTCAAAGTCACTCCCGTCTCGTGTTGATATTTTATACAAAAATACTCATTAAATCTTTGCCTTTTAAACAGATTGATTTGGCCACATTCATACCTTCAAATTTATAAATTCTTACATAAAAATACACATATACTTTTTTACATCGGAATGTATTCGAAGATAATTCAAATGAGAAACTTATTTTCATAAATATAAACGTGATTTTAGTGAAGCGTTTTGTTTGTATTGTGAGAAAATCAACGCGAAGTTTCAATGATAAAAATTCTTGCTTAATATGTTTCCTTTCCAAAATGCAAACCTCTACAGCTTAAATCCACTTACTCATCTTATCCTTACGAGGTAAGGTAAGAGAGACAATTGAGTCATATATTCAAAAGGCGGACATTTAATAATTTCGGCTGAAACGATTTGAACACTAAATCCTTGCAGCTTACATTGTTAGATGTCCACGTCTGATACTCACAACGCACAGCCATTACACATGTACGAGTATATCGCTTTATTAATGTTTATTCTGTAAATGCTTGCCTTGATTTTGAATGGCGTGTATCGGTTTCTCACGATTTCTACATCCTACTTCAACTTCTATTTCTTACGGGGTAAACAGAGAGGAATTAGTGTCACACGGTACGCTCCTTACGTTTCCTATATATGGTCATTTCCTTTCATAACTCTTTTCACACATTCTCGCCGTTTTTATAACATCATCCAATAACACGCGGTCGATTTGATCATGCAGAGTCTTACTTTACCATTCTTTTATCTGGCAATATTTCCATACGATAAAGCACGCTCCTTGAAGCTTGTTATAATTACTTTATATATTACGTTATTATACAAACGTGAGGCAAAGTTTCATTGGCATTTTTAATGATAAAGTCCAACTTGCGTGTTTCTTTTATTCCTGGTGATTCGTCAGGTTTTTAATACGACCTTGTCTATTCGAGGCACGCCATTGTAATTTTATCCTGACGACTTCATACGCACGAGATAAAACTCCTATACATCACTAGGGTTGTCTCACGGTATCCAGTTATATTACAATATATGAAGTATAAACGGTTTTGTTCGGTCACAGATTCTTCCTACTGCTAAATTTAAATTTGATTAGTATTGAAAGCGATTAACCTGCATCAAGCGTTAACATTTAATTATATATAATTGTGAGTCGACATTCATACGACACATATATGTGTTTGTGTACACAGAGACCGTTAGAGACATGCACATTTTAATGGTAAACTAATGTAAACCACTGTTAAGAAAACCGTGAATTCTATTAGAAACAGTCAGCCCGTGACCACGGCCGGTGTGACCTGGTCGTCGGGAAATATAGGTAGGTGAAACTATCAAAATCTATCGCGTTAATACTCGTCGTATACAATCTAATATAATGCAACTAAACATTTAAAAGTTTATTAATCGTGAATTCATTCAGCAGGTATTTTACTCTACTTATTATATAGGTCTAAACTTTAAAATATACGTGATACACATATCATATTGCAAAGAAATCTATAAAAGTAAAAATACGCATTGCTGCCAGCCCTAGGTCTCTGCTGAACATGAAGCGACGCTGTAACGCGGCCGCGCCGCGACGCCTTGTTTGCTTAATATTTGGGATTGTTCACCATTTTGTGAGTTGTTTGTGTCCTTTAACGTTTCTGGTAGCGCGCGCTCTCGTATTCAAGGATTAAATGCGACACTTATCTAAATACATATACACTTATACGAATAGGCAACAATACAGTTTCACTTTCTCGGTATGCTAAGTAGAATAACTTATGTGCAAAAGGAGAGGTCTCGGTATTCGCATACGAATTCCTCGTTCCCGAATCTAGAATGGTAATGCGAAGGTCGCATTAGCATGGGTCTGAACTCGGCGAATTTGCCTCCAAATATTCTTGGCCTGAAAGTGTTATTTGTAGATCAACGGTAAGGTTCTATTGAATATGTTCAATCCTTAATTATTGTATCCTTTGACCTTTATATGGACGAATTTCTCTATTCGTCAATATGCTTCAAAATATCAAGAATTGCTTTATTAGTCCAGTTTTACTCTAAGTTCGGAATGTCCTAATTGGTGAAAACTTCAATGTTTCCTTGACTATCTGTAATCACATTGAAAACGAGTTGTAGAGATCCTTTTCCCACTCCTAGTCCAGCAATAAGGTACTCCGGCACTTCCAGACCGGTAGTCACACCAGACATCCTATCCATGATGCGAGGAGTCGGCGCTGCCATAGATGCCATCACCAGCAGCAAGAAAATCAAGATGGCCTCTCTCATGTAGCCGGTCCTGTTAAATTATTTCAATTCAGTTAATCATAAAGGTATTAAAGTACAGCAAATTAAATGTTTCACCGGTTTTATATGTGAAAAAATGAAAGTTATGATGTTCAATTCAAAATTGAAATTGGTCACTAGCATAGTTTTTTCGCAATATGTAATACGCAACTCTGAAGCTTTGAAGTCGAGCCGCAAAGTATTTATATCCATAAGTCGCGTGCTGTACTATCAGCTTAAGTAAGTTTACGTATCATATTTATAATCATATAATCTGGAAATATATCAAAAATATGTTTAAATTTATTTTTAAAGAGATTTTCATCACTTCATGTTAAGATTCTTGGTTTATTTTTAAAGGAAACTTTATGGCTGAATATTGCAAAATAAGAGTATAATAATAATCATCATAGGATCACATACTTCTTCCATCCGATTTGAAGAGAGCTTTATTGGCTTTAGGTAAAATAAAGTTTTACACATCAAAGTGACGCAAATATTTGGTTTCGCGGTTACTTCACTCCATCAGTAGGGTATAATTTTCAGTAACTGTAGTAATTTACAAATAAATAAGGTACCAACATTTGTTATACTTGCTTATAAAGTAGTAAAGTGAGGACCTTGTGTGAGATTGAAACACTGGAGAGTGGCATAGATTGCTTTTACATCAAATACTCTTAGTTATTTCCTTTTAAGCAAACAGCGTTGGAAACTGCTAGTAAAAAATGTTTTAATTTGATTTGGTTTGATCCATTGTTCAGCGTTGATTGTTTTACATTAGGCAGGGGCAATTATTAATATTTTAATTACTTACAATTTCGAATCTGTCCCAACTTTGCTTTTTCATCGAAGGCACTGATTGAGAAAGTAATCAAAAGTTAATTTAAGAAATCTAAATTAACTTTTGATTACATAAATTCTCTTACTGATCGATGTAATTAACTTAGGTCTTCGTTTTTTTATTTATTGTAATTAATAAATATAAGTAGGTTTATAGATTCAATTAAAATATATGGATATTTTTATTAATCGTTCATCTCTTGACATTCAAAATTGACAAAACTGTCACGTATACTTTCAGTAAAATTAATTTATTAAGTAAAATTACTTACATGATAACGAGGTGTAATTTTCACAAAACTCTTACTAGTTATAAATATATACTTTGAAATAGATTCACCAGATGTTTCGTACTACACATCTTCTCAACTAATACGAAGATACCTCCACATTTCATAGATTAGGGATATATTTATCTTTGAGATATGAGTGGACATTCTCGATGTTCGATAACAACTCTAAATTGAATGTCATAAGAGTCTTAATCGAATGCTGATCGACATGTGAAAGTGGCAGTGTTGTTACGCTGAAATATTGGAACGCTATATTTGATTAATGTTGTTAAGATAAGATGAAATTGCGAAATGCCTTTCCTCTATATATAAGCAAGCATTTGACCATAATCTTGATGACAAATAAATAGTCTACGATATTATTGTAGCTGTATTTGTAATCCGAAATTGGTATCTAGAATATTAGCATGCATGTAAATTAGTATAGGTATGAAAAACAATTGAACTGTACATTAGAAAATCATAGATATATGGGTTTAATACTCTTACTTATTTTGAACAGAAAGATGATTGTAAAAAAAACTATTTATAAAATATGAAACAATTTTAAGTGTTTCAGGACACACAGTACCTATATTCCTTATTTCATAATACAATATTATACTAATAGTATTTATTTTATTATACAAATGTGGCCTTTGAATCTAATAGAATATTTCAATAACTTTCAAATTAAGACTTGGGAGCTTGCATATGGTTGGTTGTCTTCTACTAAATTTTTTCATTCATACATTTGTTAGATTTGGTTACGTTTGTTTATTTTGTCTTATTATTGTTGATAAATGAAATAACTGTCTCACTTAATACAAAAATTGGTGGGTTGGGTAAAACAAAGGTTTAAAATGATAAACTTTTTGTGCAAATCTTTGGGCACTTTCTAGATTTATAAGATGTGATTTTGCAGCTCCTCCCTAAGTGGCTATGCAGTACGTTAGAATCGATTTACACATAGATACGTAATATTTTGCTATCTGCTACATATTATTACGAATTATTCATCATCCGCTTGCTTTAGATTTTTGATAAGTAGGCCACGTTATTACACAATTCTATTTGAAACGGCATATAGCTCTACGTAAGGGCGTTAAAGATATTTAAAAGGCAATGTTGCATTCTATACAATATTAAGTTGCTTTGTTTTCAAAACGAGGCCACTAAGTAAGCCAATACAATATGACAGCCGCAGAAGCAACAAAGCAATAATTCAAAGTTTGGTTTCTTTTTTTATTTAAATGGTATAAGCAAGTCGTTGGGTATTGGAATTATATTCAAGAGTAACTGGAATTCTATTCCAATGTTTCTAGAACTCTGTGTTCCCCTTATTAAAGTTTTTTTCATTGAATACCGAAGTTAAAAAGTTGTTTAGCTATTATCTTAGATTATATAGTTATATTGAATATCAAATTCACAGTAATTAAAAATATAAACACGTTTACAGCTGAAAGTTTTGATTCCTGCCGGGTGCGATTTTTTATTAAACATATTACCATAGAAGATGATATTATTGGTCCATTAAATAGAAAGTTACTATTTTGTTTGTTTTATACTTTGAAATTAATTTTCTTTTCTATCTTGTTACAGATTATATGGACTCACTATGCAAGGACCACTTCCTTCAGCGGCAGTACAGAAAACTGGACGGCGGTGTTCTCTGGTCTCGCAACGAGCGGAACTTGGACTGCACGGTGACCTTCCAAACGCACAGTATCCTGCAGCGGTTCATGCTGCACTTCGACCTGCTGCAGCTCGATTGCAACGACCACCTGTATGTGTATGATGGCGCACATGCTACAACACCACCTAAGGTTAGTACTGATGGTCTGCTTCTTTTAGTCCATCTATTGTTACTGTATTATTTCTCCTGGCGACAATGCATTTCCAAGTGTTTCTATCAATACTTACTAAGCAACTTAAAATTTTATTTAATTTTGTTATATCATATAGTTAACTTCAAGCTTGCGTTACGTGAAGAAAATTACATCGAATTCTGTAAAATAGTTATTTAGTCCATCGGTTCTTCAAATATCTGCAGTACACGTCTCCAATGAAATGGTTATGAGAAGGTAAAATTGTCCCATTCCAGTAATCAAAGTTATTAATTATACTCTTATTTATATCAAACCTCTATCAATAGATAAAAGAGAATTTTGTATAACAGAATCATTGATTTAGTGAATAGAACCCGGCGGCAAACCAAAAACATCCAATAACTTGAACGGACCAAATATTTATATAGCATCATACTCGTATAAACCTGGATAGTTAACGCATCTAATTTGGAGACATTCCAAATCGTCGTTGGCAGCAATTATCCTGATTCTCAGCGACTCCCTATTATTCCCATTTGTTCCCGATAGCGGGCTCGTGTCGTTGTCCTTCTCTAATTTATTAAGGATGCCTTTGATCGAACATTAATGAGACCTGATGGAATGTCTTCCATTGCTGCATTATCCTTGCTGGCTCTGTTGAGCTCCGCTTCTTATTATATCGAGTTTTGTCTGGTATTTATGACGTAACACTTACACATCCTGCATGGCATACGTTTTGTTTTTTATTCAGTTGCTATTTACTGTCATTTTAATCTTGGTGATTTATTGATTCCAAGTTGTGACTTATAACACCCGATTAAAGAGAAGTACAGAACTCATAAGCGCTATAATGATCTCATTTGATTGATTCTTGTGGAGGTCTAGTAACTTTGGATTGTGAAAATTTACTACCACGTGTTTCTCCGAGCCTGTGGAAGACACATTCAACAATTGCGTGTACTGGGTTAGCAGAAATCAATTCGCAGTGGGTTTGCGTAGTAAATTACAGCCAGTTCGTCCTGTGTTTTTCTTAAGGCAGAAGATCTGTGTTCCAAATTATTAGTCTGACAATAATAATGGTGACAGAAAGAACTATTGATATACTTCTAGTAAATAAAGATTAAGGGTACTTGTACGTATATATATTTTTTACAAATCTATGGTAACATAATTCAATGCGTCAGGTGCTACCTTCCAAATAATTAACACAGCCCACTCTCTAGATTTTAAATTCAAATCTTGAAAGTTTCAGACAATGCGACCCCCGGACAAAGAGCCAAGTTTCAAGTCGCATTGTGGGCCCTCCAGTTGTGGACTTTCGTTTTATTTCTGTAACGCCTCCATTGTTCGGTGTTGTGAGGGCTGTATAAAGGGAACATTCGCTAATTATTTCCAAGCGGTGTTTATTGATGGTGTTGTGAATGTTGCGGAAACGTGAGATTTCAAAGGGACAAGTGAATTTAATTATTTTAGACACACACTGATGATATTTAGGTGAGTAACTTTTCATTAAAAAACCTATTTGATTCTCCTTATTCGATTTGATTCGATTACATCCACAGGGAAGGCATGAGTCCCAGCAGTTGGGACTTTAGTAACCTTGTCAAGGTGTTTTAAAGCAGTATACGATTGATGATGATGAGATAGTTTACTTTATCTTATAAACGAAGATAACTTGCAAAATTTGACCCAATATTACGTAAATACCATCATTATTATCACCATCCTAGTAATGTCCCTACCGCTGGGCCTCAGACTTCCCTATGAATGGGATCCAATCAAATCGAATAAGGAAAATGGGGCATGATATGACGTGGTAGTTGGGTGTTAACAACTGCAGATGCATGCGGGACCAATGGTTAACATACCTGCCGAAGCATGGAGCAACTGGAGATAGTAATTTTTTGGTTACCCATCCTATGACAGGCCCTCGTGAAAGTTGCTTGGCAACTGTATCGCAGACCGAGTGCGTTAACCACTATGGCATCGAGCTCCTCGATATATTTAAAAGCATGAAAAAAGGAAAATACGGTAATGGTAGATAAATTTCAATAAAACAGGGCATCGTGCCAAATGGACACTTGACAATTCGTTAAGTCGCGCATGGAGAAGTTGGATTGTTCCCAGTTCTCTTAAGTTCCCGATCTTCCTTCGGTGCCTGAAGCCATTTGAAATGGAAATTCATAATTGTTACTCAAAATTCCTTGGAAACTTCTCCGTTTTATTGGATATAATATGAGCTTACTG
Organism: Diatraea saccharalis; assembly: GCA_918026875.4. NCBI lineage: Eukaryota > Metazoa > Arthropoda > Insecta > Lepidoptera > Crambidae > Diatraea > Diatraea saccharalis. The sequence goes on along the minus strand of OU893343.1, from coordinate 20,010,839 downwards.
TCAACTCTGCGATAAGTACTTTTTAAGCTTGTTGAATTTGTTGCGGCCAATGTAATCGAACCGGCAGGAATTTTACTTCGGAGACAGAAAATAATATTTATTTCTAACAAAGATCAATACTCGAGATTACTTGGAGTAGCTCTTAGCTGATAACTCGACGTTATGGTATTATTTGTTTATATATAAATATTCGTGGTAGTTTAAAATTCAAAACGCACTAACAAAAATTCAATGTGTAATATGTTTCACCACTTTTCTATACTTTGAGTAATTACGTAAAAATACAGGTAAAATTTGAGAACTTGCATTTTGTGCACAACCGTACTCTATAAAGACAGAAAGCGATGTGTGGACAATTCCCGATAAAAAAACGGTAGTAAATGTAATCGTGAATAAGGTATAAAATTTTAGAGGTCTATGAGTGTGAAAGACGATGTGAAAGGTGAAAATATCTTTTGCGATCAACTCGATCACATGCCGTCGTAACGTATAAGTGTAAGGGCATGTACGACAAGAATTATAAATGTCAAGAAAACAAAAGAGGAACGTAAGAACTTTATGGCACTTGACTCTCTCCCGACCACAGATATGTATGAAGATGTTAAATAATTAATTTAATACTGGTAACAAATGTATAAGTACGTCAATGCACATGTTGTACGCGAGATAACACAGATAAAGTATTCACCAATATATATAAATCTAAAAAAACCACTAGCCTCTCCTCTATTATTTTGTAGATTATAAGAACTTATAGTTATTACCTATTGACGTACATTTTGTCGTTCAAAATTAATTTCCTAAAATGCAACTATAAGAGGTTTAAATTGAAGTTGGAAAAGGTTTGAGTGCTTTAACAGCGTTCCATCCCAAAGTTGTTGTATAACTTAATAATGAAGCGAACGACATGGATGGTGAAGTTTCGGTGTGTGTTGCACTCAGAAGCCCGCGACTCCATTAAGACAAAGGCGAAGTTGGCCACCTGTATGCCGTAAAGTATTGCAACTATCCACGATTCAGTTGACGACAGTTGTGTGTGATGCTTTGCAGCGTGTGGGGATATTAAACCTTACAGACAACTTTGAAGCAGATTAGAATACTATCAGTAAATATTATCGATATTAATAGCCGAGTCACTCGCACGCTGGTTAGATTCTCGCTTTGGTCTACTTCTATTTTTTTTCTATTTCTCTTCATATTAGTACATTATTAAATTATTATTTTAATTTCTAATTTCCGATATCAACGTTTGGATTCTAATTAAAAGCTTTAGCGGAAAATATAACAACGTAAGTTTGTTACAATTATTCTTTAAAAGGATCCTTTTTCCGTATCCTCTAATTATAATATAATCAAAAAATATGTGTTATTTTCTCGGAAATAATCTTAGTTGCGTAATCTGTAAGTCTACATTAGCAATAATTTATTTTCATTGACAATATGAACCGTGTTAAATCGTATTTTGTTTTGCAATTTACGTACATATATCTAGCACAGATATTATATTATTAATATACTAGTCTGTAGTAATGAATTACATTTCTAACCTTACATTATAACCATACATATGCAAGTATGTATTTTCGTTAAATCAGTAATTTGATGCAAAGATCTTAATCAAATAATGCACCACCTGATTTATCGTCATACTGATGATTAAATCGCAATAATTTATAATTCAATGCAAAATCATAATCTCTGAAAATATGTATCTTTTTCAATGCTATTGATAATTAATATTCGTTAATATGTATATCACAGAACATATTTAAACGAAATAAATCAATAAATGCTTTTCAACAGCATTTTTATCCTTACTTTTTAAGAGGTGTTAAGCGAGATTTGCTTAGTTTTAAGTATATTAATTTACTAGTAAAATATTAATATGTGCAAGCACGGAAATTCGAGCGCTTAAGCTTAAATCAGAACACATAAATTAAACAAACGCTTCCCGAAATCGGTTGTACAAATATTTGGTTCAAAGTTTCGGCATCCAGAATGCAGCGCCCGGCGCTGGCGTAAATTGCAAACACCAGGAAGTGCTCTCACTAACATTGTTGAGGAATACACGCGACAAAGTGGTTACTTTGAACCACCTGTATGTGAACTATCGTAAGAATCCGCTTCAGGTTTGAATGTTACCGGCATGTCGTTTGACAACTTGTTGAACTAGTGACACGTTTATACCAAGAGTTTGATGTGAAAAACATTACTGCGTTTTATACCAAGAAACTAAAATTTCAAATTATATAAATTACTTCAGCAATTTCAAATGTCAATTAGATAATAAGCGAAATGTGGATATAGATACACATATACCCAGGGATAACGTCATACGCTATCGTAAGCGAAAACAAAAACAGAAAATGACAAAATCAAAGCCAAAATATTTTTTATTCATATAAATAGGTGATGTTTTCCGTATTTGGAGAAAAACAACAATTTACAAAGTCCACAATTAGTGCAATTATATACAAATCACTTATTAAAAACTCTCCACTTCAATTTTACTGAGTACATTATAGTTAAGAATATTTATAGTTAAAAAAAAAATCTTAATTAACTATCTATTTTACAATAGTTTACAAATAAAGACATATATGTTTTAAATGACTACACATTATTTTTGTTCAAAATGTTTGATGGATGCAATATATCTTTTGGCTGTTATTGTTCATAGATCGATTGCTCAACTTTAAGTATTAGAGCCAGGCTTACTTCAAGTGCTAAAATTATAAGTGCCAGCAGTTAATAAAGATGCGCGGCCCGTGCCAATATCTTATAAGATTTCTTCTTCGATGGCTTTGTTATATTGAAGTATTACAGCGGCGCCTGTGGAATAGTAATTAGCAGCACGTGATCCATGTTACAATTTGTGATGGCTATTTTGTGGAAACAAGCCTATTCGATTTTGTGTTCATCTTTTATTGAGGAAAGTACTTTATGTTTTGTTCAAGTGTTAAGTTTTATTCATAAACTAGCTTTCGCCAGCGGCTTCGCTCGCATAGTCCCTAGGGAAATGTTAAGTGGGATAAAAAGTATCCTATTATCTAAGTCAGCTAATACCCTATCTGTATACCAAATTGCATCAAAATCCGTTCAGTAGTTACGGCGTGATTGACCGACAAACATTCAAACAAAAAATAGGATATTAATAGGATAGTTTATGCTTTTAAAAATTCAGCCTGTTTAGTATTAGCGTTTATTTGTAGAGGTGACCTCTTTAATAAAGCAAACATAAAAAAATACTTGACCTTTCTTTTTGGAATAAAGATTTGTTATATAAATATAATTTTCGTTTTGCGACTAATCTATTTAACAAAATAACAAATATTTTCATATAAAATAAATTTCCTCATTTAAACTTCGGAGTTGAGTTAAGCGACGCGATAATAGTTTGCATAACAAAACCCTTTAATTCTGCAGACTTATCCGCTCGGAATACAGAAGAATTTTTAATATCAACCAGAGCTCGATCTTTATTAAGCCCGGGACAATAAGGTGAGGTGCCTTGGATTGTAGGGGGGTGGTACCAGGGTTGTCGGGCGCGACACTAATATCGAATGCAGTTATTATCACTTAGAATAAGAATCGTAATTCGTTTTATACAACATTGTCGGTTGAATCTACTATTGCTATACGAGTTATCAGAAAGAATACTCCTTTAAAGTTAAAGGAGGTTTTACGAAATACCTTTTTGATTATACTGATAGTTATAAATTCAATATGTACTCAATGTCCAACGTTCTTTACGGCTACTAAATATCGGTCGTTAATATCACCCCACCAGGGACAACCCTGGGGCTCAGACGGGTGTCAGCGTGATCTATGGAGGTGGGGATTCCCCTAAGTCCTGGTCGTCACGTCGCCGCGATCGCTCCCGCTGAATTATGACAGCAATATAATGCTCCCATCGCTCAGTAAGCTCGCTCGATGGAGGAAATATGGCGAGCGCCTGAGCTATCAACGGACGCTTGTAAGCTTGTTTGTTGAGCGGCGCAACATCTATTACATTTCAAATATAATTTTTATGAGGTTTTATTTGGTTCCTCTGAACGCGAATTGTTTCATTTGCCATTTTAATGGTCATTAACATTAGAATGCTTGTGAATTAGTAATGCTACAATGTAAACGGGAATGTTCTTGCAACTTCGCTGATATATCGGGGATTCGATAAATATAAACACAGTAGTAATTCCGTAATAAATAATAATTGTAATGCTTTATTTGACGACTTACGTCGAGTGGCTCGAACACGATGTCGCCAACTGTGACGTCTCGGATACAATTCTAGGTGGTGTCATAGGAAATCAACATTCTATATTACCTTGTTTCCATAATAGCTTTAACTGTTTAAATTGGGATCCGATAAATGCATGTGATGTTGTGTAATACTAAATCGGTGCTTGTTTCAGGCGGATCTGTCATGTCGCAACACCAAGCAGCAGGTGGGCGCCCTGTTCACGCGTAGCAACTTCGTGACCCTGAAATACGTGACCGATAACTGGGGCACCGAGACCAACGGGTTCAAATTAGTCATCACAGCCGTCAAAGACCCCAGTGAGTGCGCTTGATATTACTAAAAATATTAATGGTTTATTTTATGAAATAGAACGTTGGAGGGTACTCAACAGAAAAAAAAATTCAAAAACTTTTCTTTAGATTTTATCGCTTTAAAGAAAATAACGGTCAACGGATTTTTAAGCTCTCAGCTAAAAGTACCAGGGGCAATGTGGATTCTTTAAGCATTTTTCACTAACTATATTTTCCAGTATAGCATTTTGAATGCAAAATTGATCAAATATATTTTTTTTATAAATCGTGTGTAAAGAGCGTATATTTTAGTCTCCAAAATCAAAATTAGCATACAGTTTCTTATTACTGAGATTACTTCGTGTATAATGTAATAAACTACTCAGTAGCACAGGAAATGTGAAACGTGATCTTTAAACTTTTATATTTGATTATTTATTTAAATATATCACTCATGTAAATTCAGTAAATTTTGCAGTTGACTTTAACTATATAAGTCGCCGGCGACGTAAGTGACGTTTGATTATGTTATTTTTTTTATCAGGTTTCCGAAACCAGGTTTATTTAACAGCAATTCACAAATTATAATATTTACCTATAATACTATTAAAAGGCTAAAATTCTCCGATCGGAATTTTTTTCACAATATATCACAATTAACTCTAACCATGAAATTGTAATTACTCTTTTCGATTTGATAAATAAGACTGTCTTTATTCGCGAATTCAATCGTTTGAAAATCCTCGTGCATACTTAAAGATAAGCGATCAAGACATCCAGTAACAAAATGGAAATTTGTAGTTACGTTTGATTACACAAAATTAATTTAATAGCCGATGCTTTTATAAAATTGTTTATTGACTTTATTTTTGGAAAGGTGTCGGTTCGGTTCAATAAAAATTAAATAATAGAAAGCCATAATCAATATGCACTTGTTATTTTATCTATAACGCTAGATTTTCTTCAGCTACGAGCATCATGTGTAATGTATTGATTCACGAGACAACAACATGTCATGCGAAAAGACTATGATAAGATGCAATCAGTTCTTCTGTGTATAAAATCAATTACAGTGATAAAATAAGTAAGTGACAGTAAATGCTGACAATTAATTATTATTTGGGCAATAACTCATTGATTAGTAAGAGTCGGAAAAAATAAATCTGACGTTTCTTATCAATTTTGCATTGATAAAATTTCTTTAAGATTTTTGTTAATGTTATAAAAACATTATTATATAAATAAAGAAAAACAACGAAAAAACGAAAATACCTCTCCCCCAGCCCCCATATGATATAGAAAAGTCAATTCTTCTATATTGACCTGCGTAACAACACATACATCGGTTTCCTTGTTGAATAAAAATGCACTAAACTTACATTGCATTTTGATTCAAACTGATATCAAAGAACTTGTATCTAAATCTTTACACAGTTTTTCTTTACATGCATGTAGATTATGACGAAATAAATGTTATTATAAAAGGTAAATCGACTTCAAAAACAAGAATTTTTTTATTATTAATAATTTTATTGGTAAAAATTTACGTTAATACCGCTTACCGCCGAATAACAAATGTACATTCAATCACAAACCTTAATTGTAAACTTATACAGTACTGTTAATAAACAAGGTTTAGTGTCAGAGAAATATAAGCTGAAATTGCAATTTTAGTATTAGTCCAAATTCTTATTATACAGAGAATTAACAAACCTTCTAGGAGTAAAAATATTACTCTGGCAGAACCCTATAGAACCTTTGCTAAGTGTATGTTTAATAATATGAATTTTGACTAATACTAAGTGCAGTCTCAGTGTAAATTTACTTCAACACTAAACCTTGACTAATCAAAGCCCTTCGTAACGAATAAGTTTGATATTGAATAATTGACATTCGCTCATATCCGATTTCGATAACATTCATATGGGACCACCTCGGGCGAATAAGCTTGCGCGTAAAAATTTTATAAATAGGTCTGTAATTCGCGCTAAAATTAGTAAACGTACATAAAAAGTTACATTATCCATCGAAGATAGAGAACCTAGTCCTAATAAAGTCGGTTAAAAATATAATTGTGGATCACACGAACTTGCCTTTAGTGAAGTTAGATTTAAATTATATGAGCAGCTACATTCGACACGATTTAAGCAAAACAAAACATGAGCAAAACATTTCCAGAAAGAAAACGCTTCACCGTGAACAATTTAGGGTACATCCAGAAAATTCCCTGACCGGTTTTGCCGTGGTTGAAATCGTAAAACGGCCTGCCCTCAGGGGACGAACTTCATCTATTTTCAAATTACCGGAGGCGAGGGTTAAAACATGCAGGGTCTTTTTAAATATGACTCACATTTCATTTCATTTCATTAGATAAAACTGTATTAATCCATCTATACTGAATATTCAGCAGTCTTACTAGTGGTTCCTAATCTTTTTCATTACTACAGGGCAATTCTGTAAAAATCCGAACCCAAATTCTAATTCATGTTTCCCAATTCACGTCATTCAGTGAATAAATTCTATTGATTCCATTTTTTGTATAAAAATACAAAATAAAATTGATAGAATATACGTGTCTTAGATATTCTATGTCATCATTACGAAACTCACTTCATTTATGCCACAAAACGTTATTACCAATTCAAGGTTAAGCGGATGCCGCTTTTTGAAGTGAACTCGGACACCTGAGTAAATTCGAATTTGGGTTCGGATTTTTACAAAATCGCGCGGCGGTGTACCCCTATGACCATTTATCAGGGAAACTGATTTCACCCCAACGCTTGAAGTAGCTTTTAAAGTGCCTCATTCAAAATTACAAGCAAATACAGATTTATTTATTAATAACTGATGGTTTTTATCATTTTCCATTCAGTAGTTTTTTAATGTTAGGTTTAGTGTCGACGAAGGAAAGGATCAAGGAAAACTTTGTCTTTGTACCAAATTTTATTAGAATCGGTTCTGTGTTTTAGGTGTAAAAGCGTAACAGGCAGAGTAACTTTTACATTTATAATATTTATAGGATAAGACAAAAAGTTAGAATATTTCGACAATAAAGAGATTGACAAAATAAAAACAGATAAAGCAATAATTGGAGAAGGGTGTGCCAAGTAATAAATACTTGTGCGTTTTACAAAAACACTGACGGCCAGGACTCCTACCCTCTTTAATTTGGTCCGATGTTTATTTATTTGCGCAAACAGCCGACAGGCCACTTCGTTTACGCATTCCACCCTTTTATATATGTTTTTTATTGCCCCACTCCTTTTGCTGAGTTCCCAGTTCCGTGATATTATGAGACCTGTTGCTGTGTGTGATCCTGACGACAGTTCCTTGTGTGGTTAAGTTCCAACTTTTAGTATTGTCATCGTAGTGTTTTCCGGTGGGCGTTTCTTGTCTGATATGAGTGTACACGTAACAATATGGAAATTTATACTGTAGTATTTTTTTTATTTTTTATTTAGGGCGAGTATTACCTTTATTTAAAACTAGTTTTTCGCTAGCGGTTTCACTCGAGTGGTTTTCCCGCTTTTGTAATATTTTGTAGCTCCACTTCTTTTAATCATAGCTAAATGTTCTATAGCCTATAAGGTTATAGGTTAGCTTTATAAATTGCCTATTACTTGGATTTCGGTAAAGTAGGATTTAAAATATCAATCCATAAAAGTGACACTACTCAAAATAAATACCATTGCATGGCGCAGTCTGGTATATATTCTGTGAGGTTCAATGCGGTGTAGTAAAGATTTTGGTAATAATTCAAATAAACATTGTCAATCCGATTGTTGTTACATTGGTTTAGTGTTTAAACATTGCGGACTGTAAACAATAGGCGTATAAGAGAAAGATACGTATAAACCTATAAACCACGCTAAACAAAGAACAACTAAAAAACCTGTTAATGGATAGTACAAATAAAAAAATGTATATAAAAAAACAATGAAAAAGGTTGCCTACAGCAACAGCGGTCTTATTACAGAACAAGGAACCATTTATATTAGTTATTTTGAATGATTGGTGTACATAATTATTGGTTTATGTTGTTGTGATGTGATATTTTATAGTTACAAATTAATTATTCAGTTAATTTCTACAGATTCACATTGCAAAAATACTCTTAATTTCATATAGTTGACAAGTACCATTGCGGAATCTTCAACTAATAAGCTAACTCTCCTAATATACCCTCGGTGAAGGTCAATCATCTAGTATTACAGTTATAAACATTTCGTTTCCACTGAAGCATTTGGTAACGTTATTAAAATCTTATGACTCTTGTTAGTGAGGTCGTAATACTCTCTGTGTTCACAGCCTCTTGCTTTCTTCCCCTCTCGGAATGATATTGAGATGATAATGGATGCTATAAACTTTATTGGCTCCATATCTCCGCATAACCGGGGGCGACAAAATTAGCTATCGTTTTGTGATCATTTGAATGAAATTATTTAAATGTTAGCTCTCTGGAACTTTTATTCGCTGGGACTCGTACATTTTACGATTACGTTTCGATGAGCTTTCTGTTACTAAACGAATTGCCAGTTGTAATATTACATTATTCATTTGTAATGGTTCAACCGGTTCAACTCCTGTTCCAGTGTTGGTTTCCTTAAATATTTTAATTCATCTTCATACCTTAGTAATAATATTTTTAATGACGGTAATATCGCTCGGAATTGCATTAATGTTTTGGTTTGTTTTCTTCAACGTTATTGAAGTTAGTATTAAAATTCTTTTCTATGTTTAAGTCTAACGTCGATTATCCAACTTCTTGAGTCGTAAACCGCGAAGTTTACCGAAGTGATTAGTTGCTTTTATCTAAATTAATTTTGAAATGTCGACAAATTTCGTGCCGACTTATAATAATATTTTATATAGACTAGATTAATTGATGATAATGTAGCTTTATATTGGTGAAATATTTTTTGGAACGATACACTATCTAGTTGAGTTTAGCAATTTTAAAACAAACGTTAAGTATATTGTATGTATGTATTAGTATATATCACTGAAATGATATAATGGAATAGATTATGTTGTGTTATTATACGGTCTGTGTTACACTGCGTTAATATTATATAAAGTAGTTAAAATTTATAACTGCTAAAATCCAAGTAGGTTTTGTCTTCAACATGCAACTTAGTTTTACAGTTTTCAGAAAATCTTCAAGTTATGTTTTGGGAAATTAGTGAAGTCTACAAGTAACAGAGATACAAAGACTTCGGTATTACCGCCTGCATTCGTTTGTTTACAGTATTTTTCCTTTAAACCGAATATCTGGAGTTTACGTGAACACCAATTAAGTTTTACACTCAACGGCACGGAAAATACGCCTGACGATGGTATTCTGTATATTTCGGCTACGATTATTTATAATCATTTTGTTTGAATTATTATTCTCAGAGTAATGAAATTATAACACAACTCTTTTAAAATAAAATAAGTAAAGCTAATTGCATGGTCATTGTAAATTTTAAGGAGAATTCTTAAAAACGCTTCCTTGCTACGTGGTTTGCGTTATTCGGTTCTCTCTGTTTTCCTTAGGCAAGGGCCTCGATATAATACTGAAACCAGTGTATTTGTTGTATCCAATGTAAAACAAATTTGAGCCATTACAGTAATGCGATAGGTCTGGTAGCTTGAAGATATTGATAGACCGAAAAATATTTATAAATACAAGCTTTTATTCAAGTATACTAAGCTTATTTACTATAGTATATATTTACTAGTTTATTTATAAGACGTCCTTTTGAAATTCATTTGCAAGTAGCAAATATGTTTGCGGCGGTGGTCATTTTTAATGGGATTTTCGTAATGTTAAATTGAATCATAGTAACAATAGAGAGGGTGATGTCTTTAGTGCGGCAGTTAACAAAGGAAGAGATTTTCGAAGAAAGTTCGAGAAATTAAAGAACACAGCGCTGTCACACACATCACAGATCGACTTCAAAAGGTAAGAAAATTATATATATTAATGAACCTCTGATGCTGTGATAGCGAATAGCGCTGTGTTCAACGCTGTATTTTAACACATTAGCAAAGAAATCAGCGAGAATAGCAGGCAGAACATTCCTTCAAACCTTCACCTGAGTCCTTATCCAATTCTAGTTATAAATTTTGGTTGACCATCTTAAATTGTTACTAAGAAAGTTTTGGATAAATAATTGACAAAATGAACACAAAAACTGAAGTTACGAAGAAATTAAAACGATGTGTCGGTTGCTTTTCAACTTTATCGTTTCTATTATAATTCAGATTATGGATATAGAAGAAATGGATGGTAAAAAATTCACGGCCTTTAGTTAGAGTTTTGCTGGCATGTCCGTATTCTAAAAGATTTGAATAACAATAAACCGAAATACATAAAGAGATTTGCATTTGAATATAAATAATGGTCTTAATTAGAATACTTATCGTAATAAACATTGCCCGAGATGGATGAACAGGATCCCAGTTTTGCTTATCATTCTGAGTGCATATTTTTTTATATTATTTCCATTTATAGTCGTATTTCTTATTTAATAACTTAAGTAATTAGTTAATTGTGTTTTGTAATCTATTTTCAGACGATTCTGATATTTAGATCAGTGAAAAAAAAACACATTTACTTTGAAGTCATTCAGAATTGTTTAATTTTTTTCAAGTATAATAAAAATAGACTTTATGTAGGATAGTTGGTACTAATTAGGACACTTTATATTTTTAACAGTTTGTAGTATTTCTGTATTAAGTGCATATTAAAAGGTAGGTTAACGCTCAGAATCTAAAGTTTAGTTATAATTTTTGGGATTATTTATTTTTTATTGATTATTGTTATGCCAAGAACTAGGTTTCCAATGGTTAATCCACATAGTTTTTGAATTCAATTAAAATATTTTTTGTGCTTCAGTCACATTTTTGTAACCTAATTTTTTATCTTGAGCTACTCCGTTCTTCGGAAGGCACGTTAAGACGTTGCTCCCGGCTGCATTTGTAGTCGTTAATACCCTCCAACCCGCATTAGGCCAGGCTACCCTCCTTAACCATCCATAAGGAAGGCCTGAGCCCCTACAGTGGCGACGTAATGGGGCTGATGATGATGTTTTTATTATTGCGAACATTTTCAATATGTACCTTATGACTATTGTGTATAAGCTGTTGCCTTTTATTTTTTGTTTCTGTTGAGATAATAAACAGCAAATACTAAAAATTTGCTATAAATAAAGTCTTGTAATTTATGGGATATAATTATAAAAAGAGTTTCGAATTATTATTCAAAGCGAATAAACATACGCAATCAATTAACTTTCATCATTCGGGTAAAATTGGACGTTATATACTCGTACATCAATTAAAGGAGAATGGGCAATTTACTATGAGAGTTCGGCTATTTTTGCGTAACTTTGCACCTTGTTGAAACTAACGGCAAATGATAGAGAATTATTACTAGAATGAGTTGGAAAAAAAACATTTTAAATTTATGCCGGAGTTGGAGAATATCTGAATATTTAACAAGGATTTTGAGGTTATGTCGTTATAATATCTACGTATATAAGAGCAATAAAATGATTTATTTATTTCAAATAATTGATGACTAACAGATAGAAACTACATTTAACTGTGAAAAAGTACATATCTATGTTATAAAAACGAATGCTTTGCTTTTTTATTGTAAAGAATAAACTCAAAAACAACTGGGCCGATGAAAAAAAAATGACCAATATAATAACCAACATTATCAATGTTAAAATACTTTATTTTATAAAATTAGTGGTAGGAAGTTCGCACGTCAAGTCGATTAATAACTTGAAACTTAGTAGGTAGTCGTAGTTATATTAAGCAATTGCTTCAATTGAGTTAATTTTAAAATACTATTTGTATAGAATAAATTATAATTAGGGAGAATTTTTTTTGATAAATAAATGCTTAGTGCGCAATTTTGCGTAATTTTAGCCGACTTCTGCCCATTCTCCTTTCCAGGCTGATATCAAAATGTCTATATATATTGCAGGTCAGACTTGAATCTGCACGAAAGAGACATAGTATTTTACTCGTTTGCACTTTAAACGCACGATTATAATTCGCATGGATAGAAAAGAGATAGCATGTGCGGACTATTCAATGAGCGAGCGAAATACAAACATATTTACGTTGGGCTCGCACAGTTATAAATCCAGCCAATTTATTCAGAGTAAAGTGAACCTAAAATGTTAAAAATATCCAGAAGTAAAGACAGGAAAATATCTTGTGTTGCGAAGTGCTTATAGTTTCGATTTCTTAAACTCAGTTCTGTTTTTAAAGAAAGTAATATCGAAAGCGAGAATTTATGCATAAATGATGAACACCGATAGGTTTACTTTGAATTAATTATGCATTAACTAATAGATTTTTTTTTCTCAAAAGGATATATTACTTATATTTCCGCGAGCAAAGAACAATTGATACCAAACGGATCCAATATGGTTTTAACCATTTTAATTATTTATGCATGCTTTTAACCATTTTAAGAGGAGCGACATCCAACAACTGAATTAAATGAAGAGTAATTTTATAATAGCAGATGCTTTCAAATTTTAACTTTTATACTAGCTTTCCATCAGCGGTTTTGCCCGCGTGGTCTTGTATTATACATAAAAATTTTCCTATTGAATCATATAATAAAAAAAAATCCACATCAAAATCTGTTGCGTAGTTTTAAAGATTTAAGCATACATGGATATAGGGACAGAGAAAGCGACTTTGTTTTATACTATGTAGTGATACTAATATTATAAAGAGAAAAGATTTGATTATTTGTTTAATCGCATTAAATAAGCTCCGAAATTCATCCGATTTTAAGAAGTTACACATGCACGAACGTAATGGAAATAAGTGTTCGGCTAAGAGGGCGATTACACAAAAAATAGTTTGTTTGAAATTGATTGTGAACTAAGAAATAAAATCCGATTAGGTTAGGTTAGGTTATAGTTAAACAACGAAATCCATTACATACAAAATAATTAGAAAAACTTGTGGATGTATAAATTTACCTGAAACCCAAGATAATATCTCGTCTCGTCTCGAATGTCTCTGAGATGTACCCCCAACCCGTAGAGGGACTTGCCCTTTTCAGGGCGGGCCGAAATGGGGGCGAACCGCGCGGTGTATGGCCTCCGGGCCGATCCCGTGCATCGCCTTCCATGCGAGGGACATCGCTGAGTTTTAGTGGGTAAACTCCTTCTTGTCTAGACCCCTACAGGGGTGGGGCCGCAGGAGGAGTCCCACATAACCCGTGGAGCCCGCGTTGGGTGAAGCAGGTATGCGTAACGCATTTCAGAAAAAACATTTTTAGGAGATGGTGAAACTTTGAAACCGGCGTGTGAGCCATTCGACCACGGAAGTCGATTCAACTGTCCGCCACTTTGGCGCAGTACAAACAATATTGCATACCCTGTTGCATACAGATTGAACTCAGAGTGGCAAACGCAACACTATGCGTTGCCGTACTGACGGCACCATTTCTTCCATATAATTGTAAAAACAACGCATACACGCACTCAGCATACACACAAACGAACTCGAATGAATGAAAAGGCGAGGTTTATTTACCGCGACTGGATGTGACGCGCCCTATTGGTGCTTAATTTGTTAGTTACCGGTTATTGAATAATTTTGCAGGTGATTTTCTTTTTACACTATTTTTTATATCGTTGTTATAATATTGGGTAGCTTGATGGGCAGCCGTGTGTAATTGCGGATTTCGAATTGCAATTATTGGTTTTCTTTATGGATTCTATTAAGTTAAATAAAATAGAATAAAGTTAAAGTTACCTATGATTCTTCATTGACAATACGTCATATACAGTATTAATTAACAAATATCTAAATTCTGCATGTTGCCAAGGTAATCTCAACCACAGATAAATTCCTCAACTCAGTATGACCAGTGAGCAAACCTCAGTCCACTGGTATTTTGTTGAAGCCAACAGTGACAATACAGACCATTGTATAAAGGCACCAGTAAACTAAAAAGATCAGGTTGTACGGACTCTAAGGTATATGTCTAAAGCAATATGAGTACTCCAAGTTTATGATAGATATATATCTGACGTGAGGGCAATAACGTCTTTATTGATATTTATCGGGGACATAACACGGGATTATTAGACGGAACTGAGCTGGGCCTCGTAATATTTTTATTGTGTTAGCGTCGTCTTGATCGAAAGCTATTGTCCTGGTGTAAGCTAGACAGCTATGTGCTTGCGAAGAAGCGGCATATTAGCTATATTGCAGTTATTTCAGTAATTATATAAATAGTTGAATAATATTGTCCATTAGTATAACAAGGTATTATTTTCTTCATCGCATTAACTCAGAAATGTTCGTTCCTTTGATTTATTTACGAAGTATGATTTGATGCACAAACAATTTTTGTCGATTGTGTTAGATTACAGTTTTGAAAGTAATTTAAGTAAAGCTTTAGACACACTTATTCTTTGTGCTTAAAGGTGATTTGTTGGGGCCAACATTATTGGGACTGTGTTACAAAATATTAAGATCAAACTATGTAGTTAAAAGCAGATGAAAGCGACCTCAAAATAACATTATTAAGGATACTTCGTAAAAGTATGATTAAATGCAAGTTGAGTACTTTTGACGATTGTGTTAGATTACAGTTTTAAAAGTAATTTAAGTAAAGCTTTAGACACATTTAATTTGTGTGCTTAAAGGTGATTTGTTGGGGCCAACATTACTGGGACTGTGTTACAAAATATTAGCATCGAATTATGTAGTTAAAAGCAGATGAAAACGACTTCAAAATCCCATTTTAAGGGTAACGAGCTTTAATAGCTTTGTTGAGGTGGACCTACATCTAACACGTTACGAAGCGTTATCATGAAATATTGAAAGTAAAATAAAAATATGAATAAACTGCTAATATTCTCTAGAAAAACTAAAACTGACTCCAAAAAAGCATTTTTTTTAAACTACTGAGGCAATTTGACTATATACGAATACATGGTGTGACTTTACCAATCGACATGTAAGTTTAATATTATATTGTACTTATAGAGCGGAAGTAAAATATTGAAGGCATCAAAATTTTGTCGTTTCGAGCATGTCATAAAATCATAATGGACTTTATGTTGGCTTTTTATAGCACCAGGTTAGCTACAGAGTTATAAATCAGTGACATGAAGTTTGGTGCAGTATTGATTGGTTGTGTATATTGAACGGATATTACATAAAGATCTAATGAATTCCTAGAGTACGACATATTTATTACGTTTCTATAATAATATTCTTATGTTACTCGTACCTTTGAATAGATACTGTACAATAGGGATGATGACTAATTTTTGTTTGTTTGTCCGTCAATCAAACAAAAATTAGTCATCATCCCTAGAGTGTTAAAAAATATTAAACACGTCCTTTTTTATTGTTTTCGTAATCATAAAATAACGGCGTTACATGGAGTTGAAATTTCGCATGACGTCGCGAGCCCCCACTCCTCAACTTTAATGCCTGTTATCTGAGCTTGTTCTTGTTAAATTGAAGGAAAAAAATACCTATCTAATATTTTTCTATTATCTGACTGACGGACTAAATAGAATTGCATTTTTTTTTACCCAGTCGTCATCCCTATTGTTCAGTAACAATATTATATTCTAAATTGTTATATTTACATCTGAGGTTTAAATAGTTTCATATTCATGAGACTGTCGATGTGTGTGTTAATAACGAAGCGAGCACCTGAATTATGAATGACGGGGCAAAGAGGAATGGTCGAATGAAATTTTAAACAAAGCGTTTCAGAGATGGTTGTTGGGGCGCGGATCAAAGCCCTTGATCCCTGCTCTCTGTTGGGACACGACGCTCCGGTGATTGGGATCGCTGCTATAATATTACGGGACACGTGTATCGAAATAATTAAACACATTTTCGGGATTCCCCGGCGAATATAATTATTTAAAGTAAAATTTACCCATTCTAATCTTATCTTACCTCGCCTCATTTCATATCATGCCATCTAATATATAATTTCATCACATTTCATTTTAGATATAACGGTTGAAAGCGAAATTAAAAATAAATAATAATGTCTTTTGGTTTTAACCTCGTATAAGTTGTTTTATAGTAGTTGTTAAATATCATTAAATTTTCAGTCCCGATAAGGTTGCAAAGATATTATTACTACCTCGTCATCTACAAATTACACGCAGAATAGCTTTATTTTTAGGGCCTGCGTAAGCTTAAATATGATGCTTGATGAGTGTGGGTACGATGTTGACATCTTTGATTGCAACATTAATTCATTTATGCGGAAACTGGTAGAATCACTTACTGTCTCGTCAAATTAATGGCATCAGGTACGCTGTGCCATTTGCCATTTATGGTGCACTGTCCAAAGCAACTGATAAGATCTAAGCTATATCTATATGTGGAAACCCATAATTGCCTTATTGCTTTTTGCTATAATCTATCTTGTTTGATTAGCTGTTGGTTCTTTAAGAAAAATAAATAAATATATAAGATGGTGATTGACTTTAAATCAGTGCGATTAAGAAGTCTGAAACTTTAAAGTTTGTAAAAAAAAAACTTTTTCTATTTTAAAGATGTTAGGCCTATCTACTTATACTAACATCAAAAATTCCTAGCTTATAACTGAGTCATATTTACTAGTATTAGTATTCATAGTCAAACTGAAATAATTATAAATCTTCTATGATACATTGGGGGTCAAAACTGCTTCAGTTAGTTAAAAGCTAGGAATATTTTCGATGTTGGTAGGGTAAGGTTGGGCACAGTGTGACAAAAAAAGAAAAAAAAACTTACTATAAATCTGAAAATATTTATTAAAGGAAAAGGAACTAAAATAATCAACAGTTCTTAAACTATCATTTGACACCAAAAAACAATACCAAAAATAACTAGAAGTATTTTTAAAATTGCACAATTTTGAGATCTGTCGATTGTCACAGACTGCCCCGGATCCGGGGTACAATGTGACATACTATGGGGTATTTTGTGACATTACTTATTCTAGGAAAACTTGTTTATAATAATAAGATTTATTGCACATTATACTTCTTTAAAATATTTTTAGGAGAAATATAGAATTCAGCTTGTTGTTTTGTAGGTTTTTGCGGCTTTTCGGGCTCAGGTAAAACAATTTTTACATCTTCTATTCCAACTACCGCCAAATTTGGCTCAAGCGGGAAATAAAAACTGTTATCATCCTTATTGCTTTTATGTTATTAGCTTACATCGTACGAATTATCTTCATTGCACTTTAAGAGTTGTGACATTGTCACATAGTGCCCCGTCACAGTGTACCCCATAGGCTCAAAAAAAAACAAACAATCATAGAAAATAATTTGTCGGTTACGATACTGACAAACTATCTACGCGTATTTATCAACAAATAAATGGCTTTTCAAGAAAAAAAAACATTAACTTACATAAGTACATCAATCAACACCTTAGAACGAAAACAATACTGGCAATTTATAAGAAAAAAATAGGCCAAAATCACTTTTTTTCGTTAAATTTCTACAGCGTGCAAATAAAAATCCAATTGACAAGTGTTCCAAGGTGGAATCTGATGCGCTTGTCTGAAATGTGTCTAAGCGCTAACGATATGGTAAAAAGAGACCGAGATATTGAGAGTGTCGCACTGTGCCCCTTGTCACACTGTGCCCCACCTTACCCTATAAGTAAATAGGCGCCTAATATATCTTTAAAATAGAAAAAGTTTTTTTTATTTGTGTGGTTTCATAATATACTATCATAATTGATTAACAGATATTTGCTAGTATTCGTAGTTGATAGTCATTGTGAACCGATGATAATTATCAATCTTCTATAATATACATTGTGGGTCAGAATCGCTAGCCATATTTGTTTTGAAAGATCGTTAGCCGTCCATTGTATGAGTATAGATTTCTGATGGTGAGTCAGCTGATTTCTTTATAACAAAATGGGGGCATTAATAATAGTACAATGTTCTTTTGCTTTTTGACAGTTGTTTATTCAAAAGCACAATGAAATGTGGCACCACCACTACATTATTATTAATTAGTATTATCGATTATTAAAAAACAAAGGTGATAACAAAAACTATCTTATTTTAACATTATTATAATCCTATTAATATTATAAATGTGAAAGTTTCTTTGTTTGGATGTTTGTCCGTCAATCACGCCGAAACTACTGAACGGATTTCGATGAAATTTGGTATACAGGTAGGGTATTAGCTGATAATAGGATATTTTTTATCCCACTTAACATTTCCCTAGGGACCACGAAGGCGAAGCCGCTGGCGAAAGCTAGTATTAAATATATGTGACAATCGTAATATGGCCATAATCTTAATATGGTGTGATCGCCTTACAAATACCTAACTCTTGTCTCGAGCCATGACTCTAGCGATAGGATACGATATCTTAGCGATGTCCCGGCGACATTCAGTTTCATTTTAATAGTTTAATGATGATTATGAATTTGATGTTAGACGGTAGCAGGATTCCATATTCTTTGTCAGTGTTCCGTAATCTCATTTCAAGATACTAATCCAGGGGTCGAAACGGAATTAATCACAAAATGAACTTTTATTATTTCCATTTTGTGATCCTTCCCGAACATCAAACGGGCGCTAATCTCTTTAAAGTATTTCATTTATTACAACGGTCATTGAGATGTTTGTTCGATTGTACTTATAATCTACGAAGTAGGTTGATTAGTAGATAGGTAGGTATTTCTTTGAAAGTATAAATATGCAAAATACTCAAATGTTACGCCTTAAGAATTGACTCCCGTGCTACAAGCTGCAATATGTAGGTACATATAATGACTCATTTTTTTGGTAAATTATTGAACAATATTAAACAAGTATATTTTTATTTTTTGCGTAATCAATAAAGTACGCCGATACATTGAGTTGAAATATCGCATGACGTCACACACCCTTACATATGCTATGGAGAATGTCAAAGTAGTAAAATAATGTTATAACATAGCGATCCCCTTTAATGCTTAATATATATTTATTTAATATCATTCTAGTGATTTTGATAAATTTTGCATTCACAATGCTATACTGAAAAATATTGTAATATTGATGGACATATAACAGTTTTTAGGACGATAATAATGGAACTCCGCACGGGCTATATGTTAGTATTATATCTATAATAATATTATTATATAAATGAAAATGAATTTATATACCCAGTGTAACGTTTTCTGTAACAAGGTCAATAAAATTTTGATATGACTGACAAAAGATATTATTCAACACCAACAGAAATAGAAGTCATTAAGTTATAAACAAAAAAATCTAAATTAAATAATTTAGATTCAGTTAGGCTGTACAAGCACTTGTGAAAGTCGAGAGCTACGCCATCGGTTCGTAAAGCAACGGCGGGAGACCTTGTACCGAGAAGAACCGGCAAGAAACACGGCAAGGGCTGCTTTTTTCTCCGAAAAAATAAAGATAGATCATTGAAAAATTTTGTGGTGCATTTTTCATAAAGGTCTTGTACACGTATCAATCCATTAATATTGATGTGTTATTGTTACAGAACATGGCTGCAAGGCATTCAGGTGCAAGCAGCGAGAGTTCTGCGTAAGCGCAGACCTGATGTGCGACGGCGTGGACCACTGCGCTGATGGCTCCGATGAGGACACGGCCGCACTCTGTCCCGGTATGTACCAGAGTCCCGTCATATGCCATAGTCTACCCACGTGTCCAAGTCTACTCATGTGCTAGAGTGACGTCGAGTGCCAGAGTCTACCCACGTATCCAAGTCTACTCATGTGCTAGAGTGTCGTCAAGTGCTATAGACTACCACGTGTCCAAGTCTACTCATGTGCTAGAGTGTCGTCAAGTGCTATAGACTACCACGTGTCCAAGTCTACTCATGTGCTAGAGTGTCGTCAAGTGCTATAGACTACCACGTGTCCAAGTCTACTCATGTGCTAGAGTGTCGTCAAGTGCTATAGTCTACCACGTGTCCAAGTCTACTCATGTGCTAGAGTGTCGTCAAGTGCTATAGTCTACCACGTGTCCAAGTCCACTCATGTGCTAGAATCTCATCATGAGTTAGTGTCCGGCCATGTGCCAGACTCTCCTCATTGGCAGATGGCTCATGTATTAAAGTTCCCCATAGCTAGTCTTGTCATGTGTCAGAGTCCTACGCTGGAGCCGAATCCCGATATCAAATGGAGTTCCTTTAACTGACTAAATATCGATAGGGTATCGTTAGGACTTATCAGAGACCCGCTGATGAAAGAATCAGCTCTACAAGCCTCAAATCGCTTGTATAAACCGAAAATTCGTGCGAGTTTTTTTTTTTTCTACACGTAAAATGAATCTTTACAAACGGACTGCGCAATCTCATCGCTAAGATAAATCATTACATTAGAATAAAATTATTTAATTTAATTTAATATCTCATTATCTTATTTGTAAAAAATGTCTTAAGGTTTTTTACTTGCACAAACAAACTTATAAATTAAAATCGCGGGAAAACTCATGGAATATGTGCAATTAAAGAAATTGATAGTCCGTCTTCATCACCTTTTACTGATTATTGTTTGCGGTGGGTCCATAATTCGTAGAAATAAACTTCAATAATCGGTCTACCAATAATCGGTCAAATGTGGGTGTGGATATTTGCACTATTAGTGAAGTGAGGTGTTATCATATCGACAGAAAGTGGTGGTGTCGGTGTCGGCAGCACGTGGGTGGTGGCGGGTGGCAGCGGCGCCGCGCTGGTGGCGCTCCTAGCGGCGGTGCTCTGCTGCTACTGTCGCCGCCGCGCTGTAGCGCAGCGAACGCATTTGCAAAGTAAGTCTAATACGATACACGTTTCTTGATGAAGTAATTGTGATTATTATCTTGTTATAATTTCCATCGTTTGTCGTAATTTCATTAACTTAATGACGTTATTTAATAAAACTCATTTGTTTAGGCGAATTATGAGCTTCGATGTTTCCAAGTTAGGCTATGCCTTGCTTTAGGTTAGTGAAAACGGGTGTTAGTAATTTATCCCTAATTTGTGCAGTAAAAGACTTGTCAAACTAGTAAAATGAAACGAAATCTAGTCATAATGTTAATTAAGACGTAGTAGCCTTTGGTTGGTTATAGCTAGTTAAATTATATGATCGCTCCGCTGTAGAGGCTAATGCGATGTTATATATGAAAATAAAAATAATAAAAAAATGCGCCTGCGTGAAGAACAACTAACTGGAAAGGCTGGACCAAGATAAAAAAAATATGCAACGTAGCCATGCAAAAGGAGAGACTATATTATTATTTTAATTTACTTATAAGTTGGTTCAGAAAGAACAAAATGAAATAGGATAATCATAATAGACCCTATTAAATCCTTGTATTGACACATATTGCAGTATTTAAACAAAAAATATTATTAAGTACAATGGTGTCGCACAGCCGCCATATTTGTTTTTTAACGTTGTTTATCTAACGATACCTCAATTATGTAAATCCGTCCAGCGGTTCTGAAGATATGAGGTAATAAAGAATATTACATACATACAAGTTACGCGCGATAAACATAACCCTTCCATTGCGGTCGGGACATCCTTTTATCGTTTCAATAGCGGTGTATAATAATCTCGTTCGTTTCCAGTGCAACAGATGGCGAGCAGCAACGGCGCGGGCAAGCCGGGCAGCTCGCCGGTCCGTGCGGGCGACACTCGCCTGCCGGGAAACTGGGCGCTCCCTGCGGGCCCGCGCGGGCACACGGCGCCGCGTCCGGGCCGCCTGCGGGCGCGGGCCCAGCGCTGAGCGCCGCCCCGCACAAGGACGAGTGGTTCGTGTAGGGCACACCACACCCGCCAGACACATTGACGCCTCTGCCGCCCGGACACCGCGCTCATACCACACTATATTATATCATACCATTGTAACGGCAAACTTATCAAAAATCATATCGGTTTACGCTGACTACATCTATTGTCTTTCAGTGTTTACCTATTGAGTAACTGAAACAGGACCTCCTATTTAATATACATACATATTTGATTATGGACTGATAGTTCTAATCTAATCGTATAGCTTATAATAAACAATACAAGAGACAATATCTCGCTTTACAATTTTAGAGAAATCACAATGATAGATATGGCTCTAGATTGATAGATGTAGTCAGTTTGTCAATCCGTTTGCCATATGAATATAGCCATAGTCATGTCCTGCCGATAATAAGTTTTGTAAGCTAAGTATCTAAAGATGTCATGCAAACTGAAAACATCGTATACATTTACAATACGGCAATTGTTTTGTGTGTTACTGGTAGTTCATTTTAGCTATGGCATTTCTTCAATTCGTAAATATGACATAGAAGTTCTTTTCAGTTTGCAAGACGATGTTTAATAGATGTGAAATTTTATAAAAATCTGTAAGATTATTTTATTCAACAATGTATTGAGATTAACTAATTATGTTAATAAATCTGCATTTTTTTTTAAATATAAATGACAATATGAAGTAAAAGAACATATCAGCGCTGCATATCCTAGTTATATTCATTGTTACATTTTTGAATCAGTCTAAAGTGTGCCATCGATAAATATAAAAAGAAACAAGTAGGGACTGACCACATCCACTTCAAAGTCTATAAATTGAACTGTAATATTGGAACCAGAAAGCTTGCTTCGATCAGTTTTCGCATACTGATAGCACATATCACAAGCTCTTTCGCTCTAGTATATGATGTTATTATTCAATAAAAAGAGATAGAACCACTAAAGATAAAGAAGCATTCGTTTAGATGTAGTCAGACCAATATATGAATTAATGCATTGATCAAATGAAATATTAAGTACGCTCATTATTATTTTATTGTCTAATATTGTGTGATATGTGTAACAATTAATGTGTAGTCGTATTAGGAGCGATGTGTCCGGTCGCAGAGGAGTATGTAGTGAGGCGCAGGTGGCTGCCCTAGGCTCGTCTGAGGCGGCCCGGTCGGGCCCGCAGGGAGGGGTTGTTGTGGAGGGAAAGGGGGTTGTTGTGGTGGCGAGAGGGGTCGTTGTGGGGACGAGGGGGTTATCGTGAACGGCGAGGGTAGGAGTGGAGGTGGCGACGGGGACACTGGTACCGGTCCACGTCGCAAGCGCCGCGTCATCGGCGGCGCGGTCTATCCGAAACGTATTATATGTATGTACTACCTGATTTAGCAAGGATTTTTTTAGGAAATTTTTACTCGTTTAGTGGAGAAGCGTCACGCGAGCGTATCGTGGGTGTCCAGTTTTTGGTGTTACGATAAACGCAATGTAAATTTAACTATAATATGATGACATTAAACATTTTTGGCTTATTGTTCGTATTATTGGGGTTGTCATTTTCTACAATTACGGCTTTTTTTTCATTCCTGACCCAGTTTTCCTTTCTGCGACAGTTATAAAAAAATAATAAAAAATTCAATACCATGTATAATATCTTCTTCTTTATCTTCTTTAACCCACAATCATAATCGGAGATAAGATGAAAAATAGCTTAATACTAACGTAAGTGAAAAAATAGACATTGACAAAGATATTATCTATGTGAGTCTAAAGAAAACAATCTCGAGAAGTATCTCTATCCGTAAGTGTATTTATCGTTCCCGCGAAGTACTGCGTTATGTTATATATGGCGCGCTGTACATCACGGAAAAGATACAGATGTCTATAGATAGCGATACGATATATACGTATTGTATACCTATACTTTGGGTATGTGTCCCTATCGAATTGCCCTTGAAACAAATTATACTGCCTTTGATTTCTAGGGCTTTAATTATATAGGTGCAATTACAGTAGGTATGTAGGTAGCCGGTGGTTAACAACTGATTTCTACCAACATTCTTAGTTTGTTTATTAAATATTAAAGTAAATATGAATTAACATGTTAATAAATGTAAAAATATGATTATTTTAATGAAATTGCAATAAGCTATTTGTTCTGACAAATATTTTCTGATCGATACTAAATTGGATATTTATTAAAGGTAAAAAACTACATTAAACCTTCTTATATCTATGATAAAATATTTTAAAATCACAAAATAAGAGATCGTATGTGAGTGCAACCAGTAAGAAGCGAAGCAATGGGTTCTATGCGAAAAAGTTACTTTTTTGCTCATAATAGACTAAAAATATTTGAAATACATATATTTGGTATAATATTACGTGTTATTACGAAATGAAATGTAATTTACATAACTGTCATATTAATTTTTGAGGCTCAAATATATTCAAAACAATGTGATTTTTTTCTACTTATTTAACTTATATTTGGGCACATGACAGGAAAAGAATCTAACAAATAATTCTGCTTATGTAAACCGCAATTTGAACATTATTTTTTAGTTTCTACATATAATATAAAAACGAAGTCTGAAACAATGATTCAAGAGGAAGACTTAGATGTGTGTGTAATATAGGACTACGTGAGGGAAGCCGCTGGCGGAAAGCTAGTAGTATTATATTATCTGTGGTAATAACTTAATATGATTCTCTTTGATACTTTATACAGAAATTATTTTTAATATTTTTACAACAGCAACTTGTAGAGCTTCTGTTCCGCTAATTTTAGCGTAAAGTTCAACCAGTGAACGTAATCAAAGTAAAAATTTTCTATATTCATGTTGGTAACATTAAAAACTCTTAAATGAATAGAATTATTAGATTATAGAATAAATTGCCGTTTTCCCGCGACTTCGTATGCGTAAATTAAAGTTTATGTTGATCCCGTATGAATGTGTACGTGCGATGTGTGTAATGTGTGTGTGTATGTGTGATCGATCACCCATGTGTAGCTACAGAATTTTTAAAAGCGGTATTCCTGTTTCGAAGCCTATTCTATACAAACTAATCTTTCTTGTTTATAATATTATTAGTATAGAAATAAAAGAGAGTAAAATAGAGTCATGGCTCAGTTGAAATAGTTCATTGATTTTATTTCTATTGTTACAATTGTTGGAATTGTAAGATGAATTTGTAAATAATCTTTTGAAGAAAGAAAGATATTTTCTCTTGCGACATATAACCGAGGGTAAAAGCTTCCAGCATTATTTTCCTGCGACCCTGCCGTTGACAGAGTGATTGATGCCCTTCCAGCGATAGATGGATCACGACCATTGACTATTAGCGGAGACATAGACGCCCGCCGAGGTAGGCACTGACAAAGCGACCTTCATACAGAATTATTTCTCATTGTTTGCCGCACAATAAAGAGTTGGGAACACAATGAGATATTTTCAGTTGTATTTGGAATAACGTGAACGTGATCTATTCGGATTCCATATTGAACGAACGAAGCGAACGAATCTAGGAAAACAATACTATCGGGTGAAATTAGAAAATGAAGGTTACTATATTGTCTCTGGTCTCGGTGTTGTAATACCGTACTATAGACGGTGCGGTACTCCATAAAAATGTGGTTTAGCTACTTCCTCATCTGGGAATCTGAGCTATTTTATTTATTTTTTATTTTATTTTATTTATTTTAAAGAAAACTTACAGCTGTGTTTAAGGATATATCAATACAATATATGCTGAAGGCCATTTAAAAGTTTTCACATATGGTAAAAAAGAAACAGTGCGATACGAAAAAACAGTAAAGAGGTAATATACTAGGCAATACTTAAGAAATAATAGTTTGTCAGCATACGTTTTAACTGAATGGCTGATGTATTGAACAAGTCGATGTCTAATTTCTTCACTACGTCATTAAACTATGTATGTGATGTTGTCTAATATCCAGGCCCGTCTTTACTCATGGTGCGGGGGGTGCAAACCCGGGCGACACGTGTTGGGGGGCGCCGTGCTGATGATCTTCGGGAAATTGAGGGGGGAGGGCGCCAGAGCACTGCTTGCATCCGGGCGCCTGTTATGCTTAAGAGACCTGCCAATATTTATTTATAATAAATAAATATCAGACAACATCACATATATTACTCAGACTCCAAGATAAGTACCTAAAGCCCTCGCATTATGGAGCATTTGAGACAACATTAACCAGACTCTAGAAAATATAGAAAAGTCCATGTCTAACTCTAGCCATGATTCCTGCCATAGGATACGACATCTAAGCGATGTTATGGCGATATATAATATATTTATTTATGGGATAGGGGGCAGACGAGCAGACGGATTACCTGATGGTAAGTAATTACCGTCGCCCATGGACACCTGCAACACCAGAGGGGCTACAAGCGCTCTGCCGGCCTTTGAGGGACGAATATGATCATAGAGAGGGAAGGGTTGAGGGGTAGAGGGAAGGGAATAGGGAGGGGTTGGGCCTCCGGTGCCCTCACTCACACGACGAAACACAACGCAAGCGTTGCTTCACGTCGGTTTTCTGTGAGGCCGTGGTATCACTCCGGTCGAGAGAAATTAACTAATGCGTCTAGTGATGGACTAACGGGAGAGCCACGCTTCGGCATGAATGGCCATGAATTTATACTGCTAAACGAGTAAGTTGGTAACACTGCTGTCAATCCATAATTATGTGTAGTTCGTTATTTATTAAAGTAAAGTAGAAAACTGAAAAGAAAAATCGATATATCGCGGCAGAATGTCTTTATCCTATGGCTAGAATAATGGGTAGAGAGTTTAGCGGTCGCACTCTGACCAGAATTCGAACCCAGGACCTCAGAGATGGCAACACCGGCGTGCGAACCACTCGGCTACTCAGGTATCTTCTAATAACATATAAATATCATTGGATCAGCATTTTGAAATGTGCTTTATTTATAGATAGATATCAATAGAACACTGTGAACTCAAAATATAATTAAAATATTTAGTTCATAAAGTGTTTTTAATGAATATATGTACATATACTTACTAGGACGTTGAGTGTTTATAGATTTTTTAATTAGCATAATTGCGGAAATTCTCGATAAATATTCTATATTTCTTTTAACAGCTCACCTTTAATATTATGAACTTGACAACACAATCGAAGATCAGTTTATAGTGGCAAAGCGTATTTTTTTTCAAATTTACATATAAAAAGCAAAAGCATAAAATTACTTTATATAAAAAGATTTCGAGAACTTAAAATAAACTAATACTAATGAATAAACTATTTGGATAGGTATTTTTTATTGTAAGTATTAAAATTAGATTATATTATAACATTATATAAAAGGATTATCTTAGAGCCTCGTCAGATGAATAGGCAATGAAAGGATTCTCCAAGGATTTCATAAAAAAAATACTAGTAGTTTTACCTGCGACTTTACCCGCGTAAATTGTCAATGTCAGCAGCGTTGTCATAATTATGTAATTAACTCCGCAGGTAAAAGAATTTTTAAAGTCGATCCAACAGTTTTGGAGTCTATTTATTAAAAACAAACAAATAAACCAACAAATAATCAAATCTTTTTTCATTATAATATTAGTATAGCATTGGGAAAAGGGGATAAAATTGGGATAAGGGCAGGGGAATGATGATTAGTATAGCATCATTACTACGTAGTTACCTTGTAAACCATATCACTAGATGGCGCTTAATACGTTAACAAAGAATCATGCCCACTTTCCATACATTGATTGACCTGTCACTCGTTTTCTTTTATATGCCACGTCTACTTACAAATGGTGTATTTTAAGATATATCACATCACTAGACGCGTTAGTTAATTTCTAGGTCAAAATTGGATAAAAGTTGGGTAACTTTGTGTTCCTGTGATTTTTTTTATAAATTTATATTGTGCACCCTATATTTAAAATGTCTGGTATATGAAATAAACGATTTTTAATCATGTCACTCATTTTTACCTTGATCACATTTCTTTGTTGTCAAGAAAATTACGTTTTCACTCCTTAACATCAGTCCCTAGCCATGTCACATCTCCAAAGTAATGTTTTCGTGTGTCTGTTTTGAATATACTAGGCGATATTTTAACTTTATTTAACTTAAAACTCATTAAAAATAACTCCATCTTATAAACGGAAAAATTTAATGTGCAATGTAAATTATTTTTCATGATTTTTGTGAAGCTAAGTAGTGTCATCGGTAATTATAGTCAGGCCCTAGCCACTCAGTAAATTTAAAAATACGCGGCAATTGAGTGAAGCGAGCATTTTAAAACCGATGCGTTAAAAAGTCACCACGCGAAGTTAGCCACACGCTTGGGCCGGCCCGCGTCGGCCATCTTGGCGTCAGTGCTGTCGGCTTCCCCGCTGAGCAAACACGTGCTGTGCCAGTCAATCTGTCAGTTCCTAGGTGAGTTATAATTCGAAAAGTTCTATCGTTATTATTATCTTTTGTTTGTGTGTATATGTGCTTTGTTTGTTCTGATATTATGGTTATCTAACATTTTAGGAATATCATTTTAAGAGTAAACTAAGTATGATTTTGTTGTGATTCGTCAGTCCCTAGGCCATCAGGCCCTTGCCGTAAATGTGACTAGGGACTGATGCAAAGGCCAGGGACTGACGTTCCTACTCGTTAAAATAGATTCGTCAATTTGATATAGTGTTATTTGTTTTAGAATATGCCACCTAAAAAGAAAATACCGCTGTCTAAAGAAGAAAAAGCAAAAAAAAAGTCAGAACAAGCAAAAAAACGTTTAGAAAAAATAAAAAATGATCCAGTTTTATTAGCGGAGTATAAAGAGAAAGAAAGATTAAAATACCTCAGAAAAAAGGAAAAAGGACAGAGAAAATGCGTTAAGGATATGACTCCTCGTGAACATAGAAAAGTGAAAAAAAACTGGATCACTTACTCAGCAGCTTACAGACAAAATAAGAAAGTTGTTAAACATGCTGATCAATATATTGACGAAAATACGCCACCAACATCTGATGGAGAAAATGGTCTTCAGGTACCACAACAAAGAAATCTCGAACAACAAGTAGATGATATAAATGTTCCATGTATTGCTGATAGAAGACAAGCTGAAGCTAAAAGAAGAAACAAGCACGAGTCGTGATTGGCAAAAAATATCGAAGACAAACTATGGTAGTGGAGATTATGTTTTGATCAAGTTAACTATGCGAAAAAAAGAATACCGGTATGCTGCGATTTGCTCGAAATATGATGAAGTGGATGGTGAGTTGACAGTTGCATTTCTAAAAGTTAGCAACGACCATGGGACTGAATTTAAACTTAATGACAATGATATCGCTGACGTACCTTACGAAGATGTGATAGAAAAACTGCCAGTTCCTAAATTAGTGAATAAAAGAAACACAACAATTTATAGATTTAACAAGCCAGTTAATGTATTTGAGAAGTAAGACTACGTATTTTATGATAAAATTATAAGACTGCAAATTTGTGTTCTTAAAGTACAATTATAATTAAGAAGAAGCTATTTTTGTTTATTGTTACATTACATAATGTTATGTTTTATAATTATATATTATGTAAAAGTACGAAATATGTTTAGTTGTGTGATCTCAAGTAAGTAATGAAAAGTATTACTAGTTTTGTTATTCTTGTTGGTAAGAGAGTAGTATCCAAGATACTTATCTAAAGTTAGTTTTGTCTTTAATTTGATTAGATTTTGCTATAAATGTGTCAATTAGTAATATAATTGCAAGAATTACTTAATAAATATTGATTATGTACGATGAAAATGTAATTTTATTTATACTAACAATGAAAGGCATCAGTCCCTAGCACAGCCAGTCAGTCCCTAGAAAACCGATATCAAAAAAACTCAATTTTCTCTATAAGTACTAAGTAAAGTGACCGGCCTGTCTGGATACAAAATGTAAACTATTAAAAGAACCATATTTACTAAAAAGTTATTAAATTAGTATAAAATAACACTGATGGAAAAAAAAATTTAGAAATTTACCCAACTTTTAACATTTAAACTATCAAGAAAAAGCTCATACATATCACACACCGATGATATGTATGAGCTTAATGATAATTAAAAAAAAATAATAAAACCAATAAGCAATCAAAATAAAATTTTATTTTTACCGAAAATAGAGGAACTAGTTACTTGTTAGCTGTCATTTTCTGTACTTCATTAACCATTTCTAACACTAATATCTATTAGAGATACATATTTGAGAGAATTATCTCAACTTCTCACAATTTGAAAGAAGTAAGAACTAATAATAGTTAGAATATGATTATTATTAGCTATTAACAGTTCTTCCTTAATTATATTTGATCAATATCCTTAATGCTATTAAAAAAGTGAAAAATATATGAAATCGGGCGGAGGTTTTCTGTAGGTTAGTAATTAATTTATAGGTGCCTTATAACTTCAGTAGTATTTTTTTGAATATGTCGCTATTGGGATAAGTATTAGGTATTTTTCACTTTTTTTAAGTTAGAAGTCGGTTCTATTTCTTTGAAAGAGTTTTTTACTTCATGCTTTTAGTGATATAGATAATTTAGGTAACACTAAAAATACTTTTCTGAAAACCAAGTCACAACCGTGTTAAAGTGCGAACCTCCAATTTTCAGTCTGTTAATATACCTAAAACCTTCTCCTAAGTCTGACAAATACTTTGCTGAAAATTGAAATGGGACCAAACCGGACGCACCGGCTTTCAAATATAAAACAAAATAATATAAAAAAACCAATAGTATCGGTTCACCCTGTAAAAAAATTTGAAGTTATAAAAATCACGCATACTTATTTTTTTTTTCAAATTTAAGACTTATATGATTTTCTCATAGATACCACTGCCAGATCTGAAATGGGACCACACGGTAAGCACTAGATTTCAAATAAAAAGAATCATCAAAATCGGTTCACCAAGTAATAAGTTATGAGGTAAGAAACAGAGAAAAAAAAATACAGTCGAATTGAGAATTTCCCCATTATTTCAAATCGATTAAAAAATCTACCAGCCCCACGTAGTTTGAGATGGGACTCGAGTTCTACCTTGATTCCAATTCTTGTATATTGGTTAAAAATATTTGTTTAAGATATGACATTCTCTTAAGTAATTAACTTTTCACGATACGAAAAAGGGACTAGCTTAGAACTTAGGTATCTATAAACAAGTTAGCATACTTTATATTAAAATGTAAATTAATAAACGAAACCTATAAAAATATGTAATTTAAAAGAAAGGCTTTTTGTTGCGCCATCTAGTGTCGAGTAGCTAAACTAAATAGCAACTAAAGCTCATTTTCTTGAAGGATGTGCAAGCTTTCATGCTAGTGCTTTCGTAACAATAGATACATTTCTTTTATATTATTGTATAAAGTTTTATATAGATTTTAGATATGGTTAAAGATTTTATTATTTAGATGTTTATTTATGCCTTATCTTCTATAAAAAAGTTAATTAAGTCGGATTTCTTTAGTTCAATCGGTAAGCTTGGTAGGCAATTATTTCACTTTTTTGTAAGCTCAAGCTCAGTCAGGCCGAGCCAGTGTTAGTTGCGTTTTGGACGCGAACGGAGCCGGTTTATATCCGATTCTCACACGAAACTATTTGCGATCACAATCTCGCGTGTGATTTTAACTTTAATTAATAATTTACTGTCGTTATTAACTGAAAATTTTAATAAATCGATTCGATCAATACTGAAAGCATTAACACTTCTAATATAATCTCAAATTATTCAAATTTGAAATTAAAGTTTATAACAGAGTTCTTTGTGTCAAAACTTTTTAATCTTTACTATAGTGGTTATTCTAAATTTTTTTCTAGTATTGTCCGAGTTTCAAATTGCGGTGTTTTTACACTTTTCAGTGAACAGTGTCACGTTATTCGCGTGTTTTTGTTTTGGTGTTATGTGGTGCGTGTGATGGTGGAAAGATGAGGAGCTGGTGGTGGTTACTGGTGCTGCTCGTGGCGGTCGCCGCTAAAAAGAAACATCGGCATCAGAAACCAGGTAAGGTTTTTGGTAAGATAAGCTATAGATTAATTCATTTTATTGAAAATTTAAAGGTAATATAAAATTATTGAATATAATATTAGAATTATCTTTACATTTAAATGTACTCATTTAGACCCCACCCTTAACTAAGGAGAAAGAAAGAAAAGTAGTTTATTGTCGAAACCATATAACATACACAACAACATAAAATATGTGTTTAGAATTATTGTGTATGTTATGTGATGCCAACACTAAACTCAGTTCAATGTAGGCAGCAGACAGGACCCGCTGCACGTGACGTCACGAGGCATAAATATTTTATATCAAAATAACCGCTTTAAAACATGTTGTTTTTTATTGAAAATAAATAATAAATAAAAAAGGAATAATATGACAATTAAATAAAGCATTTGCAGCAACATACCTTAAATCGCGTCTGAATTCACGGTGTATTCGTCCCTTTTGGACGAAGTCTTGAGATCTATAAATTAAAGACTTTAACTGTTATTATTACAAAAAAAAAATTGTATTCGATTTATACATAGTAAATAAATGAAATACCAAAATGCACGAATAAATGCACCAATACTTTCCTAAAGTGACATTTGAAGAAATAACAATCGATATGTGTTTGAATTTATAATTCTTGATGTGTTTCTGATACTTATCTTGTCTCTGCATTATTTCAAGGTCTGAATGGTAACGACGACATTATTACTTAGAATTATTGGCATAAGCTTTCATAGCATCAGTATTTTGTCCTCCAATCCGTCTTATGCCCACGTGGTGGGTCATGGCCCATTCTCCATCCCATGAGATCTGTGCTCCATCATTATCAGCACATCCATGCAACGCTGGGCTATCTCTGCGGATGGAATCGAACCGAATAGAGATAATTAGGTGTTAAGAGCTGCATATACATCCAGATCCAACGACTTAACGTGCTTTTTGAAGCACGGTGAGGCTCAAGATTATAAAGTTTTGGTCACCAATGATGACTGGACTTTGCGAAAGTTGCTTCACTTCTACATTTCAGATCGAACAGGCTAACCAATGGCCCATCGGGATGCGGCATCGAAGAGCAGTAGTGTAGATATGACGTGTTCTCTGCTTCAGTCTGAATTCGAACTTTGTAAGACTATAATGGTTTGATTAGTCTTTATCTATATTTCCGTTACTTTTTTCACATATAATCGTCGGTTTATGATTTCTGACATCACCTCCTAACAGTTCCCATTGATTTGATCGTGAAAGGTGTGTTGTAGCCTTCATCGGCTTCTAAATCCTTCCCCTTTCGCGTTGTAGATATATTATTTTTGTCATTCTATCTACATGTCCGGAGCATTTTTTGTTGTTATTTACTTTTTATTTAATTTCATTTGGTTGGTAACATAAATGTGATTCAACTACAATTTATGAATGTAAGTATACCCTCACCACCAACAGAGCTTACAAACTAATTATAATATTGTTGTCGGAATAGAGAAGGACCGATATGATACATATCCTCGAAGGGAGGATCCAATTATGTTATCTCGGGAGAAAGTTACAGTTCTTTTATATGTTAATTAGGCTGCGAGTCGAGAGCGGAGGTCCGATGCATCGACGAATATTATAAATGAAGTTATTAAATTTAAGAATTTCGAGCTCCGTTAGAATTTGTTGTGATAGTCAATCTTGGAGGGGTTTTACGGTCGTTTCGAGGTTTCGATTTCTAGCTGGGTTGACGTAAAAATGATTTTTCTTTTTTAATCTCATCTTCTCTAAGTCTCTAAATATATATATATATAGATAAAAGTTGATAACTCACCATCAGAAAAACAGTAACTCACCATCTTATTGCAATTGGCATTTTGTGATTGCTTTTGAACTTTAATAAAAAATGCTTAAAAACTGACCAATTACCCCGAGGTGTGTCTTTGGATAGGAGAATTTTTCAGTTAAAATATTTTTCAGTGTAGGATTGTGAATGGAAAATTGATTTTCAAGTTTTCATTCATTAGAATTCCACTTAAAAATCTATTAGCAATCAGGTTACTTTAAAGATTAGGCCCTTTGTGCGAGTTTATTGTACTAATCGGCTATGTTAGCTAAACGTGGTCTGCCTAGCCGATTTTATAACAATATTGAACTATTAAAATATTCGTTGAATGTTACTTGCAAGTGTACAGAAAATCAGCTAACGAAAGAGACCTACAGCTAACAAAATGAAGTGATATTAAGAATAGGAAGCAACCTACCAATTACAGGTCCTCACAAATATGAAACAAAGTTTACACGTCCAACTAGTAAAGCGTTGCCTACTTGTATACAATTAGAATTATCAACTGAAAAAATCATTGCTTAATGCGTTTCTTGCCGAAGATTGACTCGTATTAAATAAATCTATATTTAAAATATTATGTAATTATCATTACGGTACTCGACGAACCTCTTTAAATATAAATCTATATTTAAAGAGGTTCGTCGAGTACCATTCCTATATTATCGTAGATAAAGTTGCAAATTCGTGTATATAATAAAGGTATGGTGTTAATATTCGTAACAGTAATATATTTGGATTTTTCCTAGAAGGCTTCAGTGCGGTGGCGAAAAATGCGACTGAAACGTGATCCGGTCACTCGATACCGTGTCGTTTCCCGGTGCGGTGACAGTTAGCGTCACTATAGTGCCGGTGTTCCACGGGCAGTAAAGCTATTCGAAGCGTAATAGCTGTGTAATCACTGCTGAAGTTAATGTACGAATTATAACATTCATATTAAGGCTGTACTGTGTCTTATATTTCTGTTTTCTTTCTTTTAAACAACAAGTTCGAAAACCTTCGTGCCCGAATGGTTGACACGCTGGTTTCAACTACCGCAAAGGTTAGATTCCCGGCCAGATGAATGTAGAAATGATCGCTGCTACTTACTTTGTTTTGGATTTCCATAACAGGGATATCGACTAACTTTTGTTTGATTTTCCGTCAAGTCGATTGTTGAACGTATTCTTTTAATTTTTATCATGGAATTACGGCGACACATTAAGTTAAAATGTCACATGGCGTCACGATTTGGTGCATTTTCTACAAAATTGTGACGTAGCGAGCCCCTATTCCTCAACTTTCATTCCTGTTATTTAAGCTATTTCTTGTTAAATTCAAGAAAAAAATAATAGTCGTCTAATATTTTTTTATTATCTGACCGACGGATTGAATAGCATTTCTTTTTTTACCCAGTCGTCATAGCTTGGAAAATTAGCATTTTATGTGATGTAGCCTATATCATATAGATATTTCAGATCATTCAGCTTCGTCTTAAAATAGTTAACAACATAAGCTATGTTGTCATAATAATAGTTTATTGGATACATTCACATTACTATAATTACTTCCTGGTTTAATGTGAGATGTGGGTGGCACACAATTGTGTTATTCTGCTATTATCGATAATACTAGTGATGTTGCTATTATTCCAATAATTAAAAGTAAATATGTAAAATTACTGAGAAAACCTTTATTTTTTATCTTTCTGAAATAATTTAAAAATGCAAAAATATAAATTCCAGTTCTATTTATTCTTATTTATATATTTATAGCTTTGTATTTGTTGTGTGCAACAATATTAGTGCATGCATTCGGCCGCTCCAATGAAGTTGGGTTCAATTACCGGGCATGCCGGTTTGTTTATAAACATATTGGATTCGTTAATTGTCAAACACAAATCAACTGTGTGCGCCGGTCGGTCTTCATTTCCGTCCATTTGGGTCGTGAACGTGCATTCAATACCGTACAGTGGATTTACGTATTAAATTAACTTGATTGAAAAAGAGAGTGTTGAAATTGCTGTGCTTTTAATATAAAGTTACGACTGTGTTTTAGTTATACCTATTTTTACTATAAAAATAAATTAATTCTGCATTTATGTCGGCATGAATCAACACTGTATATAAAGATTACAACTATGTATTTTCTCTAGACAATTAGAATTTTATTAGGAATAGAAACAAATTTTATTGTTGTTTTCGAACCGTAATTAATAATTATGGCTTTCGATTAATAAGACCAGAGTTTATACTTCCAAAGCTTACGTTTATTATAGTTGTCTCAAGCTCTACTTAATCTATGCCATAACAAAAAGTGTAATTAGGATATTGAACGTAGTTTTAATTTTTCGATTCTGAATTTTAAACATAACATTCATTCATCACAACATCGATTAAATAACTAAGAAGTCACTAGACGGTTTGTTTTAAATTGTTAAATCTTTTATATTAAGATTTCTTTTAAATCACTGAATACATCTCTGCCGTTTGAGATGCTGTTAAAATTAACCCTCGTGGCGTTCCTCGCCCACTGTTTACCATAATAAGCCTGACGGTTTACTAGTTCTAGTAAATAATCTTAATTTAGCCGTGTGGCTACCTAGATGCATATAGCACTATATTGATATTTATATAAGAGAATAAAATATTTTATTACATTAAATACATAAAATATAAATCACATATTAATTTTTAATTGATCACGCTTTGTGATAGTAGAGAATGGGCCCCAGATTAGTTCCTTGCAGCAGGCAAACGTAAATATTAAAACGTCTGGCGCACGCGCACGTTGTATTTATAGCTTGTCTGTGGGAGATATTGGTGACACACAGGTATTGGTGACAGTGAGCGATTACTGTTAATGGTATTATGAATGTATCTTAAGCTTTGCCGTCGTTTTACAACCGCTTACTTGTAACATTTATGATTCAATTACATTATATAATAAACTGTCATTAAGAATTTTATATATATTTATAATATAATCTTTTTAATTCAATGCACTATACTAAACTTGGATAAAATAATAATTTTAAAAATATAAAAAAAGTCCAAGTTATGCCTAACTTCTCGCTTTCAAGGAATCTGTACCACCGTGAATTTTAAATTCTAATGTTTGCTCAGTTAGCGAATGGCCGGGTAGATATGAGTCCAGTGTTGTATTATAGTTTTTCAAATACTTCCACTAACAAAAAAACACTAGCTGGTTAATCGGAACAGTCAACAATTAAGAATAATTAAATCTGCGCTAAATCTTTCAGTTTTTTTTACTTATTAATTCTTTTCTAAAATAGTGTCATCGCATATTATCTTTAGCATTCCAAAAGTTGAAGTACATTCCGTGTGCGGAAGGTGCGAAACACAAACATCCCAGTATAACGGCACCGGGCACCTGCCCACAGCCTTTGTTGGTACCGGGGCAGCGCAGGTAGAGCCTTCGGGGAACGCCTTTGTTTCACACGATTAGGCTGCGGCCTGGACACAGTATACGTGAAAGCAGTAATTATTTATAATCTTTTATGCCTATAAAAAAGCAAATGATGAACTTAATGCCAAAAAGGCATTCTCTACCAGTCTAACTGGTGAAAATGTATAGTAAACTCATAAGGCGGTATCAGTAAAATAAAAGGATAACCTTAATAATAATATTTGAAATAGTTATATTTAAAATATGTTTGAGCAAAATTATAAAAGCATCAGAATTTGGAACTTCCTAGGTTTATACGAAAAAACTTTTTTGACTTTCTTAATGATTAAGTTTCGATATTCAAAATAACATTATGAACATGAGCATCGTCATCATCAGCCGTAAGACGTCCACTGCTGAGCATAGGCCTCCCTCATAGATCTCCACGACGATCGGTCCAGCGGCCTCACGCGACCTTTATTAGATCATCCTGATTGGAGGCCTACCCAATGAGCGCCGTCTAGTACATTGTCGCCATTCGAGAACTCTTCCGCCCCAACGGCCATTAGTTCTTCTCGCTATGTGTCCCGCCCACTGCCATTTTAGCTGGGCAATTCTTGGACCAATGTCAGTAACGTTAGTTCTCCTACGGACCTCTTCATTCCTAATTCGATCACGCAGAGAAATATCAAGCAGTGCTCTCTCCATTGCCCGTTGGGTGACCTTGAGCCTTCTTATGAGACCTATAGTGAACAATACACACAGATCGAAGACTTTGAACTTATGAACATGAACTATTAATTAATATAAAATTTGAAACAAATAAGAACAATTTTACAAATCTCTCAAATACTTCAAAATAATATAACGTCTTTAAAGCTGCACAAATAAGATCCGGCAATAAAATCAGAGTATTGAAGCAAAACCTAAAATATTTTTGTCATCGACCGCACTGAAATATCATACCGTATCAGCTTACACTGTGGAAAGATACTTTCAACAAGTTGTTGCTGCATCGTGTTAAGTGTTATACAATAGCCATAACAATAAGAACTGAAGTTACGGTTAATAGTCAAGTCAAAATAATGTTTATTCAAATATACTTCTTAAAAGTACTTTTGAATCGTCCAACATTATTCCCCTGCCACTCAGGACGTTCAGAACGTCTTTTGGCTGATAAGAAGACGAGCAAGGAACTCACCAGCTCTAATGGAAGTTAGACATTCACAA
This sequence comes from Diatraea saccharalis, assembly GCA_918026875.4. NCBI lineage: Eukaryota > Metazoa > Arthropoda > Insecta > Lepidoptera > Crambidae > Diatraea > Diatraea saccharalis. The sequence continues at coordinate 19,972,087 of OU893343.1, read as the reverse complement.
AACCCTGCCATTACCTGATCAATACATTATACATAGAGAAAAATCTATGATCTTGTAATGATAACGTAATAAATTAATAATGGCAACAAGATAATTTTAATATATAATGAATTAAATGATTTATCCAGTTGCTGGACCATCTTATTTCTAATCATTCTTATCTGTTATACAATTTGATATTTTATAATAAGTTTTTTTAATAAGTATATTTGATAGTAGATTTAAACTGCATGATATCTTATTGTTGTATTTGCTTGGGACCTCATTTTAGAAACGCACACAATGACCCCTGAAAGAATTAATAACTTTATGTAGCCTAGTGACAGCCACTGTTAATTTTTATGCAACTTAAACGATCGTCTAACAACTTCTTTTTAGACTTGTTAATGCGTTATTTTAATTTTTAAATTGTCTGCAACCTGAAATTTACTCGGACTATTGACATTAATATTGACTGCTGGTTTAGGGTGGTCGTCGAATGTGTCAGCACGCACGCACTGGCCTCGGATTCAGCGTCGGATTTTCTGGTGTTATACGTCCATTCCAACCGTATTTTTATGGATGCTTTTATCAAAAATGCGTCTGTGGGTTTTGTCGTCGGAATTGAAAGCTGATGACGTCATAGGTATTTTTAATAGCAGTTTCGAAAATCGAAATCGAAATTATGCTGATGTCGTCATACGGATTTCTAAGAGAGATACTGTTTAACAGTTCTGACATATCAAAAAATAGAGCACATAGTGGACGGAGTGCTATACAAATTCATACAAAGATATGGAAAATCCGTTGCGTGTCGTGCGGCCGGTGCGTGCGCGCTGGTCAAATGAACGCTTACCATAAATACACGTTTCTGGACTAAACTACAGCCTTTTTAGATCACCAAATATATAATACCTATACATATTATGATTTTAAAATATAAATGCACACTATTCATCTACGCAGACTGTGTCCATTATAAAATGTGAGATAAGAATGATTATTATTTTGGTACTTGATTACCCGAGGTTAAAAAAATAATTCAATTCATTTAGTTAAGATATTAAAGCATTAATTTATTATTAGTTGCTTTTGCTGTGTAGAATTTGCGGTGTAATGTTCACAGACCACATTCCTAATGAAAGAGAGCTGACTTGAAAGATCGGTATAAAAATCGACAGAAGCTGTAAAGGTCATGACACACATTGCACGATCAAATCAATTATATGCTGAATTCTGAGAAAGTGTGAGAAGCCATGAAAATCGGCAGGCATGAATGAAAAGAGACATATAAATGGAAAAAGCAAAAGATGTATGTAAGGATCGTGTCTTGTACACTCGGCCTCTCTCTGCCTACTCCGCAAGAAATACGATTTGAAGTTATAGATAGATAGAGGTAGAGAGAATTATATTTTCTTCTTTGATTTAACTTATAGCAAGAAAACGTATCACGGATCTAATGCCATCAATAATATTCTCAAGAATAACACACTCAGATCTATATTTAATTCTCTGATGTAGAAATGAGATGGCTTAAGTTTCGCTGTGACGATTGTTACCGAATTCCGATTGCGTACGCTTGGTAAATTATTTAGGTTGATCCACTTAGTGTCGGATTGCATCGGGCCTGATCGAGCGGACAGTGCTCTGTCAAACTGTTGTCAAAGAACTGTCAAATTTGATGAGCCACACGATACGTCGGCGGGCAAATGGTGCATGACATCTGTTGCGTGATCTCGTCGGATAATAAAATGATTAATGATTTCTATATCAGTTTTTGAAGTAATAAGATAGGCTTTATTTATTTTTTGGAATTGAGAATGAGATTTTATAATAATAGATAAAATATAATTAATTATAGACACGGATGTTTTTTGTTTTCACGTATTTTCTCTGCTTTTATTTTATATGGAACGGTGAAACGATATCTCTTGTAGGAAAGTATCAAGCGTGGAAAGCAGCAGAAAGCTGCCTACTTTTAAAAAACATGAAGCTTGGCGGAGTGGAGTGGAGGGTGGAAGACCGGATATTCCCATGAATACAAGCACATAGAGAGAACAACATATAATAATCCAACTCGTTGAAAGTCTAAAGAATTTCTACGGTTAATATTTCAGTATACAGCCGTGCTTTTCTGTTGTACAAACAGCTCAGAACTCGATGTCAATCTTAGTGCTGTCATAGCGTAGAGCTTCAATGTAATAAAACCTTTACTGTCGTCTGAACAAGGTTTTACTTGAATGAATCTCTATGCTATGGCAGCGCTCCGTTTATCGTTATGACTGTAAAAACAGAATAGCACAGCAGTTAACAACAGTTTCAGATTAATCAGGTATTTTGGTAAATTTATGGAAGTACATTCTTTTCCAAAAAGTATAGATATAGGTAATCAAATAACTAAATTTCATATGGCAAATGTAACTAAATGTATAATGTATTCATGAATCGACTGATTCAAAATCTTTTCCTATTACCTTGGCAACAGAGACAGTATGTTAACCGTCTGCTGTTAGAAATAGATTCGTTAACTATATTTACAAAACATACAAGTAGGTAATCACACTTGACATGTATAATCTGACCGGTGTCATGTACAGACGGACACCGCTGTTTCTGAAGTGTCCAGATTGTAACGGCACTCACGCAGTGGAATGTCGATTGTGTACATTCGGTGTTATGTGAATGTCACGTCAATAAGGGATTACTGAGAAACCATTCATCTCGACCAACTGGTCCAACGATACGTATAATATTTATAATGAAGTGTTTGAAGAAACGGTCTTTTTCTGTGAAAAAAAAAGGAAAATAATTGGTTGGCTTGGATGAAGAACGAAGAAATCTAAGTCAAGTAATCTAAAATAACGAAGGCACCTCTTCGTTATTTTAGATTTCTTAGTATAGCTAACTACTTAGTTTGGGATATCAGCATGTCTGTGATGTCATCTAATGTTGTTACGAGTAATAAACAGTCAAACAAACATCCCACAACTTTTTTTTACTTATCATCATCATCAGCTTATTAGTTTCCCACTGCTGGGTCTTCCTTATAGATGAAATGAAACAGAAAAACCGGGCCATAGCGAATATGCGGATTCTCTGTGGCTTGAAGGGTGTTTACGACTGCAAATACACTCACGTTTAACGTGTCTTACGAAGCACGGAAGAGCTCGAGACAAAAAATTTCGGTCACCCATCCTATGGCCGGCCCATGAGATTGTTACTTGGTATCCGCATCGTAGAACGAACGTGTTTACTACTATGTTTTTCTTTTTATTTATGAGCACATTTCGTAGATTTACGACATCAGCCTCGAAAAATTCAACTGCCTATCTAAAAAAAGGTAGAAATTGGTTTAAAATTCACACTCGTCGATGTCTAGATCTATTTTCTCTAATGTTCATTGAATTTGACGAAGCCTTGAGCTCTCAAGCGTGTACCTTTCAATCCTTTACGGACCGGAAGGGCGACCATTGTCTATGCCGTCTGAATTATGCTTTCCCGGGTTTTGCTCAATGGACCGAAAGTAGGGGGAGAATAAATAGTACGCGAGACGCAAACGGAGGGGGGAGGTCTGTCGCCGGTACCGATATAGAGCTCGCTGATTGTACGCCAAAGGATGTGCTATCTCAGGAGTGTCTCATACGCAACTGCCAACTTTGTGCAAACGCAAACAGGGAACATATTCGAGTGTTGATATGTAACGAGTTACGCTCGTCGGCCGCGGTAGTGGACGCTGAATCACCGGTCACTTACCCTCACGACGCTAGAAAATAAATTTTCAGATAAAATTGTTATTGCCAGTTTAGCTGCCGTCACATATCGGTGAGTTATCATTGGTTTCGGTCGGCGCGTGTTGAATGCGACTTAATCATCAAACCGTTTACGTGTATACATATGTTTGGGATGCACTGACCTTCCTCAAATTATGGAACTTTAAACCTTAGTCGCTCTGAGATCTGATGTATATACATATTACTTAATGGCATATTCATATCTGCATATTGCACTTCATTGAAGACTTTAATTGCATTTATCTTTATTGCAAGACTTTAATATCATTTTAGATGAGCAGTCGTTATACAAACTTAATTTAGTTTATTCTAATTTGATTAATTTTGCATTCACAATGCCATACTGAAAATTATTCTTAATACAAAATGCTTAAAAAATCCACTTGGCCCTCCCTGGCCCTTGGTCCCTGGCCCTTGGTCCCCATCTCAGGGTGCCAGGGACCAAGTGGATTTTTTAAGCTTTTTGTATTAAGAATTAATTTAGTTTATTAAATAATCGAAATGTTTTTGAATGTTGCATCAATATTACGAGTAATTATTTATTTTTCTATGATTGACATCTTTAAGGAAGAAATATTAAAGAAAGGACTACTATTTTTCTCGGTTTGCAATACTTATTTTCACTTGCGCCTGTACTTCTCTAAGATTGTAAGGAGTTCTGAATGTGGTAGGCAAAAAGTGATAAATCAAGTATTGTATGAATGCTACCAAGTCGAATAAAGATAACTTTGACTTTGACATAAAATTTGAATACTGGGGAATACAAACCATTTCAAGAACTATTCTTATTCGTCGATATATAAGTATTATGTGTACCCTACAAATAAGTAATCAATAAAGTTATGAGACTGATGACGATTTACAATGATAGAAATACAAAATATGCTTTTAATGTATGAATTGTTTATGTGACCGCTTTTACACTGACTAGTTCCCACGGGAACATATCCAGCTAAGAAGTAGAGGAGCTTGTTTGGGGTTTTGCTCATATATTACAGACTCTAGATGTATCCCCGCGGTTGTACGCTGGTGACATCGTGTTATCACTTAGCGACGCGGCGTCTCGTGTTGCCATTGTGTTTATTTATAACATACTTGTTGCTTCTGATTCACTGCCACAGGGAACACACTCGGTGCTATATATAGGCGATTTTTTTTTAAACAGTGACAACCGTTGATTATCAATCATTAGTGTAAAGATTTCGTTGAACTCTCATCACATTATACTTATTTATTAATCTGTTTCGTTGAATAGTCTGAATAATGTTATCTTACGAATATATCAGCTAATATTCTTACGGACATTTTTCATTTTGAAGAGTTTTTGTTATGGCAATTGAGTATAAATGGGTTATTGAAAACTTGCCAAGCACAGACAATTGTCCCTAATGTGATGATTTTTGGAAAACTCGTAATTTAGTTTATGAGCTAAATGAACTCATCCACTCGTGACATACATACATCATGTAAAAAGTTTTATTTCATGTGACTGTTAGCAGACAATTGATCGTTTCAGAATGGTAAGATCCTTCAATTAGAAGTCGTATTTCAGAATAAAAAAATATCGCATTATCGTTTTATTATATCGACAAAGTGGTTAGATTCCCATATTTTAAAAAAAGAAGAAAAATCACTTATCTCGTAAGTAGTCGTAAGTATTTAGAAAAAAAATGTACAACCTCATGTTGCCAAAAAAGTCAAATTTATGCAATAAATTTGGAACTTAATATAAATAAAGCTTTAAACCTTAAAAACCTTCAACGAATGCAAGCGACTGGAGACGCTTTGTTGGGCTTAAACCAAAGTAATGACAAATATGATTAATTCATGTTCTTGTTAATGTTTCTCATCTGTGCTGAAGTGGCCGGTCTCCTTCAGATAAATTTAATAATAAAAGACATTTCGGAGTTTTCTTAAGAATACCATAAGTACTCATTTGCCGCGTATCTCTTTATCAGGCCCCTTTAAATCGCCAGGGGTTCGCATAAATACGTAAACAAGGTTATAACATTACAAAACCCCTCATTAAAGTTACGTATATCACGCTATTAGTTGTCCGTCGCGCACCCACGGTATGCATCCACAGACGACAAACTGTCACGCACAGTGCAAGCAGATACAGTATGACATTACAAATAGTTTCATCTCTATTAGTCGTGTGGTGCGCATTGCCTGGTTATACTCCTGAAAAATAGAAAACAACATAAGAAATGCAGACAAAGAAAATATGGTGATTTCGCTTTCTATCGAAGAGGTATTGTGGGATGGGTTTACATATTGACAGCGTAAATAAATAGATTTCAGTGGCTTACAATATTAAAAAAAAAATTGTTTGTTGTTTTTGGCAGTCTTTACTTATTATAAAGAAGAAAAAATATCATGGGTTTTTTTGAACCGTATTTAAGTCATAAAATTTTAGTCCGTATTGCAACACATATACGGAAAAAAGTCGTGCTGTTCATTGTGCACTATGTACGAAGAAACCGGTCCCACTCCTGGCCCAATTATCTCGGACTGGCCCTCCGGCTAATTGGCTCGACCGAGCTCCCACTGTCCACAAGGCATGCGTCTCGAACTACCGTGGACGCTTTTGTGTACGTAACAAAGCCTTCGACTCGTTTTGTACTAATATGGAATGATGAACGACTAATGTCAAGGTTAGATTTGGTTTGAGTAAGCTACCTTTTCCATCGTCCTTTATTTGTAGAAAGCTCAATGGTTTGTATTGTCTTATCAAAGTACCTAAGTAAAATAAAAATAAAGTAACTCAAACACGATGTTTGCTGCACTTTTATTATTTTCATAAGGCCCTTTATAATATTTGTAAGTTTATAACCATTTTGAAGTAGATATTTCAAGAGGAAGACGAGCGACCTTTTGTAAACATAAAATATCTCTCATATACTAGCTTTCCGCCAGCGTCTTTGTCCGTGTGGTCCTGTACTCTGTATGTTGATGAAAAAGGTATTAAAATCCCTTCCGAAGTCAAATAGATCTCAGCATACGGAAAAAAGGTAGCGACTTTGTTTTAACCTAAGTTTAAATAAAAAAGAAATAATATATACAAAAAAAAAAGTCAAAACTGACTTGCCATGAGTATACAACCTTGACTTATCAAATATATATTTTTTAACTAAACTGTTTAATATGATATCTTAATTTTTATTTTTAAATTTATTAGTCAATACACACTCTTATTATTATTGCATTCACTTTGTGATCTAATTTCTAGCGTTATCTGTCTCCAAAATATTGTTTAGTTAACTTTGGAATGTTTGCTTTTTTAAAGTTTATTTGTTAAACTTCCTTAAAGAGGTTGCACGTTTTCGTAATCTGCCACGTTTCCCGCGGCAAATTCGGATAATAGTGCCATAGTACACAACCGAATGCGTCCATTCTGTGCATACCAAAGTTCCACTTGTTGTGGCACAAGTTCTTAGCAAATAGATTTTTTGAGAATACTAGCTTTTCAATACGGTTTCGTCCGCGTAAATTACGAGGACGAACCTCATCAAATAATACGAGAACCTCATCAAATAATATGTTTGATGAGGATTGATTTTTTCGAAAGCGATCTTTAACTAACTTCTACGTTGTAACTTGTAATATAGTTTTAGTGTGTTTCAGTTTATTCCTTTTATGTTACCTGTATATATGTGGATATAAATGTCAATGTTTACTGTGTGAAATAAAACATGTATTTTTAAATTTTCTGATATTCATTTTTAAAAACTGTTTAAAGAAAGTAAAACTGCATATTTTTCGTCAGTTTTTCTTAACTTGGAACTACGCACAACCAGTCAATGTTTGCTGTACAAACACCTGCCCGTCGATGCCCTGGTACGTCTAATCACCGATGCGTGTGGCCGAGAAATTAGGCTATTTGGCTCGACATTGGAGGACTCGTTACTATACAATAAAATTAAGAACAAACTGGCTAAGGGCGAGCCAGAGTCGCGCACAGGGATTAATATCTGTGCTAAATGCGAAGAGTTTATGTTTAATTAATTTGTACTCAATGATTTCGGAGACAAGCTGTAATTTTTTGCTTATAATAATAAGTTAGTTTCTTACAACAGGCTTTTTTATTTCATATATCCCACTGTATAGTTTAAATGCCTCATGGGGCACCTCTTTATGTTTATGAAATTAAGCAATTTTTACAAAAACAGACCGATAATTTGTTTTCTCCATTCCGTAGTCGCTTACATCCAATTCGGAATGGGGCCGCGTGGTGGTTCGTGGCACATTCTCCCTATTCTATTGAAGTCCATTTCATCTATTCATTAAAATAATAAGTATCCATTTAAATAATATTTGATTTGTTTGTCACATTTTTTGTTCTGTAATATTATATGTTAATTCTATAGTTTTTCCGGAAAACTTTCATTATCATACCTGGTTTCCTTATTTGAACTTTAGAACAGAAAATAAATATTCTATTCAGATGATCAGATGATAGACGTACGTATGACTGGACGGACTAACAAACGGACACGCGACTAATTCTTCCAAGGTTCAATTTTCCTTACCCAATATGAGGTAACCCTAAATACATTAATTTATAATCATATTACAAAACAAGTTTTTGTATAAAAATAAAGGACGGATGTGTCGTGTGATGTCAAAATGAATGGACGTCTACAAAAGTTTTTTGTCGCTTTATCTTAATCCTGTATAGGCATTAATTAAGGTCTTTTTATTTATATAGTATTTTTATTTTTATTTATATAGTATTTTAAAAATAACATAAAATTATAAAATGTAATGTAATGAGGAGCTCGGTGACATAGGGGTTAGCTCGTTCGGCCTTCCATTTCACTCTCACCGCGAACCGATGCTAATCCTAACTAACACGGCTATATGGGATCGGTGGGACACCTCACAATGTCCGACAAATATCGTAGGAATGTGCAAAATGTTTATATTAATAATTAATAATAAGCTCACTGTTTAGAAAATGTCCCTATATGAAAGATGTAAAAGTAGAAATCCAAAGGTTCAGGCAAATTAAATTAACTAAATAATTACTTCTCTCTATCCTTAAAATTATATTATTATTATTTTATAAAGTTTTTCTTTGGGGAATAAAAATAATTGTATAATCACCCTTAGGATATTTAACTGGTACTAATCATTGTTTTTTATTATTATGCCAACTTCTCTTTAATGTATGTAGTGTTTGTTACCTACATTATAAAAAATATAAAATAAATCACAATTAAAGTAAAATTTTATTAATATTAAATCAAAAGTTTATGTATTCAAATTTCCATTGTGTGTATATAATACTTATTTCGCTTTCGAAACACATGATGGGAATATAATTTTTCATATTCATAAAGTTAATGACCCTGATAGTTTAAATGATAGTAATAATAATAAAGCCGAAAAAGAAACTGATAACAAAGAATTATTAACGACACAATTCCTCCCCTTGTCATAGAAGTAAATTCTTTTTGCTTCCTTACAATCTAATCGAAAGCTTAAGCGATTGTTTTAAGATAGATATTGGTTTATTTATTGTAAGACATAATTTATGTTAAAGTAGTAAATTTAACTGAGTCGCTTTGTGGTGAATCGTAAATTTAGACAAGTGATCACGGCGGTGTTATATCGTTACTGAGAGGTGATGAGACCATTAAGTACATTATGTACATTCTTTATCGAGAGAAATATTATGGATATGATGAAATGGTACGCTTTCAACGAACTCTCAGCATTGATAGATCTCAGCTCTTTAGATTTGTCTAAAGTCCGTGTATCCATTGTTCTAGTCACAGAACCAGAAAAAAGGTTCTAGTCAACTAAAAGTTGGTAGAAATTAGAAACGATGAAATGTGCTTTTGCCTATTCTACTTGAAAAAAAAAAAAAAATATTTTCATTTGATTTCTCTTGCTGAACATCGTTGCTCATTTGTCTCTTAACTAATTTTTTTGTGATATTTTCACAGAATACAGACAAGGGTCTTTCTGTGTACTGTAGACATTCTTGTCGTTCGATAATTTACTAGCTTTGTCTAAAGTGCGGTTAATTTGGTCTGCATTGTTTCAAGTTCTATATTTCCAAATTTTATTGGTACCTTGAATTTCTATAAGGTTTATAATGTACTGTTGTGCAAAATTTTAATGATCTACAAACATTTTATCTCTCATCTTTTATTTCTAGGAAATCATATTAGCGATCACTCACATCTCATAAGGAAACTGTTTATCAAATTCCAAATCAGTAGGCTTTATAGTTAATAGATATTTTTTTACATTTATCTTGTGTAATTTAATTTTTACTTTCATATAATATTTGGTTGATTATTTCTTTAGTTAGTTCCAGCTAGTAGTAAAAAATTGACTATCGTTTTTTTTATTGGCAGTAGTTCATTCCGCTTTCCTTAGCCGTGCCTTTAAACAACAGTCTGTTTTCAACTGATCTTGATTTACGATTGAATGCGACCATCATTTAAGTTCTCAGCAAGTAAGCAGCGTAATCGTAAACACAACGAGCTATTGTTTTTACCGCTTCCTCGAGTATTCCGTACTCTTTGAAGATAAAGATCTTGAACTTGTTGATTTTGTAAAACAAACCTCTTTGGATGTGCATGCTTAATTAAATTTCAACTTTACTCTTTATGATACGTTCCGTTCCCATATCAGGTACTATTACTTAGTCAGAACTATATTTTATGTACCAGCGTTCATTACTCTTTGATATTAATTCTAATTGGGTATTCCGGAGAAATACATGAAGCATTACACTCCCGTTTAGCAAGCTACAGGAGGCTTACCCTATGGTGTATCCTCAACGTCACACGTGAGTCTCTCCCCTTTCCCCCAAAGACAAACTCGTGTGATGAAGAACTCTAGTAATACGACCGAACATGCATCCATTGAAAAATAATCATCAATCATTGACGATTTTATCTTGGTATTTTTGCTGTTATTATTATGTATAAAATACAGCATCTGAAGCAGCGTTGAATATAACGCTGTAACATTATTAAAGTTTCAATCGGATAAAACAAATAAACCCGACTTCAAACGGTAATAAAGGTTACAGTGCTGTTTTCGACGCTGTATTGTTAACAAAAATAACCACTGAAGAGTAGACTGGGACGAATGGTCAACTAATTTTTATTATTTATTGCCTGTATATGAACGAATGTTTTTTTCATCACAATATTTGTCATACAGTCTCTATTTAAATCTATTAAGCAGACTAACCGATTATCGTTTAGTATCGATTACTGGGGCCGTAAAGTTATCGATATCTTTAATGTTGTTTTCGTCGATACTTTGAGAACTGGTTGCGAGTGGAGCACGGTGTGTTTGATAGTCATCTGTAGTGTCACCATGTTACATTTAAGCCAGATATATTAATTTTATTAAATTATATTTTATATGTATTTGTAGATAGCATTTATTACCTCTACCATATCCAACATATTTGGTCAATTCGAAAATAAGTAATATATTAGTATGGCCCCTGTAGCGGGGACGTAAGAGGGCTAATGAGGATTGGATCTTACTCTTTCATCTTATAATTTTTTAATTCTATTCGAGATTTGCGGTCTTTTCATAATTTATCTTATAAGTAATTTTTAGATCTTTTATGAAAGTTATTTCTTGTGTATTTTTTGTTTATTTATTTTGTCTTCACTTAAATATTTAATCTAGCCAATAACAAAGTTTCATAATTTGAATAATTACATTATCATTACATTAACAAGAAGCTTATTTAAAGTTAGGCGAGTTTTCTGAGCTTCTTTTTTATATTTTGAATTTATTATGTAGCTTTTTTGCTTTCGCTTGAGATTGTTAAATAAATATTCGTGAATTTGGAAATCTAATAATGTACATTTTTGAATCAAAAGAAGATAGTATTATCATAAGAAAGTCTCGTTAAGATACCAAAATTTAAGAATTATTATTATCTCATTATCAGCCCTTTTACGTCCCCACTGCAGGGGCTCAGGCCTTCCTTATGGATGGTTAAGGAGGATGGGCCATGACCCTCCACGCTAGCCCAATGCGGATTGGAGGGTATTAACGACTGCAAATGCAGCCGGAACCAACGGCTTAACTTGCCTTCCGAAGCACGGAGTAGCTCGAGATAATAATTTTTGGTCACCCATCCCGTGACCGACCCTTGCGAAAGTTGCTTAACTTAACGACCGAGCTACCTAACAAATTTAAGAATATCCTGTAATAATCCCATAAACATCTGCTGTAATGGTGACACTATTCGGATTGCTATCTCCAAGTCGGCGCCCATCTCTAAATTATAGATAATAACGTTAGCCACAGCGCATGCGTTAGATCAAAAGCTAATAATGTGCGTTCCGATATGTTTATACCTTAGATACGGTTATAATTTCTAATGCTAACTAATTTTTATTGGATTCTTTCATCGGTCAGTCTTATCGACTTAAATCAAATAGCATTTATTTGTCGGTATTTTATTTTAATAACTTAATACTTATAATATTTTAATGACTATAAGACTTATTTCTACATTAGTTAAACAACCGTATTTAAAGGTTGCTGCCAGTTGAAAAGTGTATATATTTAAGTTTAATCTAATTAATTATTGTGGTCTGATTGGATTATGTATTACGTATATTTTGAAGGTTCCATAACAATTAATGAAATTTAGTTGAACGGTTTTTTAGGCTTGAAAAATTACTTGACATTTAGTTTTTCATTAAGAAGATTAAAATAAAATTTGGAAAAAGGCAGCCATAAGCAGTTTTTCGATTGATTATTTATTTAGTCTAGACAAGCACTCGTGAAAGTCGAAAACTATGCCATCGGTTCGCAAATCTACAGCGGGAGACCTTCTTCTGAGAAGAACGACAAGAAAACTTACCAAGGGCTGCTTATTATCCTTGTTTTATATCACACAGAGAAGTCTCATTGTAAAGTATCTCAATTAGACTATAAAGTGACTTCATTCCATTACAATATCAGAAATAATAAAACGGATGTTTTTTGATTACTGATAAATATGCCGGCTGCTGAGTAATTATTGCCAAATTAAAGAAAATTGACGAAATTAAGTAGTCCGGCGCAGGCTCATTCCCACTGGCAGCACCCGTTCATGAGTATGACGCATGCATTTGTAAAGGACCTTTAATCTTTTGAAGTCTGTGATTCTGATTTGCATATAATACTCACATATATAATTAAAAGCAAACACTACTTCATTGAGGGTAGTGGTTGATAGGTTACTGAAGAGGGGGATTTTCTTGCAGTTATGTTAATTTTTTTTTTTTTCGTTATCAATCTATTAAGAGTACAGTATGCGGCAAGAAGTATAACACACCTCATAATAATAATATAACATACCTAACAATCACATACGTGCCTATCACTATGATAGGCGCGTATGTGATAATACCCTAAGGGTATAATTATTGATAAGTTTCCTGGAGAGGTCCACCTCAAATTATTACGAACATTGACTACCGCCCGCCCCCGGCTCCTGTCGACAGCGAACGTCTCATTCAACCAGATAGACCGACCACTCTTTCATTATAAGCATCTACCGCTTGTGTTATTATTGAGCGCCAGTGGGCAAGGTTAAACTGCCACCAGGCTTTTACATACTAAGATATTAAACTGAACTCAAATTGAGTCACTTGTGATTTTATGGTTAAATCAGCTATTTTCTGGCGAATTTGAAAATTATAGGTAATGATATGTCACCGCATATGATGTAGTTTTCCGCGTAGGTATGCGAAAGAATTTTAAGATCAGTGTGATATGCATTTAAAAATTAAGCTAAATATTCCGAGATCTTTTGAGCTAGCGCGGGGTATCCAAGAGTATACTGAAGAGATCAGAGACTACTTAAGGAGCGATTTTGAAATTTGCAACGTTTTAGCTTTTTATTATTCCAACGATAGAATTGTATCAGTTTTGTAAGGTACTTATAATTAGGAAGTTGTTCGTATTAAAAATTATTGTATAACAACACTCTGTAGTAATAATCTGCAAATTGAAACAGTTCGGAGGAAATGCACGGTGTAGGTTGAAGGAGAAATGTAATACCTACAATACAATACATTTTTTAGTTACTTATGTCCATTTGTTTAGAATAATTTGAATAAAATATTAAACACATATCCCATATCTAAAATAGAATGTAGAAGAAAAGTATCTAGCTGGATACAGACACTTTCGTTCGGGTCAATCGAGAACCTCACGATTTTGGTACAATGGCGTAAGTAACTTATGTACTTTTATCCATTATCTATCACACACAAACACACATACACAAGTACATACATTCAGAGTTCACAAATAAATTAGGAAATTAAATTGTAAAGTATATTATGTATATGGGGATTTTAGAGCACTGTATACTGGATTATAGGATATTTGTTCCTATTTTGGCAACAGTGGCGTACCTATTTTTGTAAATTACTATAAATATAATATTCTTACTTTATATCATAAAGACTATTATAATTATTATCTTTGTACTATGTGCATAAAGATTCTTCATACCATACTTTACCCTCGTAAATAATAGTCAATTTTACTCGAAAGTGGTGAAAGTATATCCGAAGATTACCTACCCCTTACAAACAAATTAGTAAGTACATCTTTATAATATTACTAGTACACATATTACTTCACTTATTGTCCTCGTATTTCACACCGCTTCAAAAGCTTTTTTATGAAGAATAATGAAAAAAAAGTAGGAAGTCTGCGGGCTCTTGTTCATTACATCACTACTCATAACCCTTTCATCGTACAGCTGGGTCTACATGACCGGACGTTTATTTTAGTGATTGTGTGAGAATGAATGTCGGTTAAATATAATGCGAGGAGGCTATTAGCGAGCGGTTAGCTGCTGATGGGTCGGCAATAAAAGGATAGAGCGACCATTATGTAGTCCGCGTTGTTTGAACTTTCTCAGATTGCGGTCGAAACTAATATTAAATTAAATAATATATCTTGTACACAAAGAAATTGTAAGTCGTTAAAAAAATATTTTCTTGGTGGTGTAATATGTCGGTCTTATAAATATCAATCGAAACCAATTATTGTTCTCCCAAACGTGTTGTAAATAATCTTCAACATAAAACTTTGATAGACTATTTTTATAATTTACACGAGTGACTAGCATTATGACGCAATATTTTTTTCTTCAAAATTCTATGGAAGAACTTTTTTGTTCTAAGAACGATTAAGTAGGTAGGTATTCAATTCATTATAAGTACTTACTTCATTTTATTATTTCACATGACCACCGTGCGTTTGCTATTCAGAATTAATGACAGGTTAAGATAATTAATGTTTCGATTCGGTACATTTTACAAGATATGTCATTGATATGCTTAATCCATTATAAGTACCAAAGTATCGTAAGGCTTCAGTTACATGCAGCATTGTCCAGGTATACGTAGCTTTGCGTGAAGCTTAAATCACTTTATGTAATAGTTAACTACTCGATAAGTTGGTTAAATGTTCCCGTTATAACTAGTTATGAAGGGGTAGGGGAAGTTAGTAGCTTAATTGAAAGGTGAAACTTGTGAGAATATAGCGCGATAATTTCTTAAATTACTTACATATAAAATGGTAACTGTTACCTTTGATTATATTCCTGATATAATCAAAGACTGGCATTTATAATAATTAGGATCAAGTTATCACTTAAAGTTATAATAGAAGTGGGAGCAGTTATAAGCTTGCGGGTTACGAAGTGAAAAGGTTGGATTCGATTATTGATAGTTTTTTTTTTTTGTTTGTTTGCTTTTCATGTGTCGTATATAAACTTATTTTTATTAAGAAAGCGTTTATAAGACACGGCAATACTAATCAGATTGTCATTGTTACGAAGTTCGTGATTTTTGACCTCCCGAACCTATAAACGGCCCTTGCAAAAGTTGATTAATTTCAGAACTCAACCAATGGTTCTAACCACTTCGCAATTGAGCATGAACGATATCAAAATCCTATACCCCTTAGCTACGAAGGCAAAATTCATGGAATTAGAACGAGTTCAAAGATCACTACTAAAAATTATTTACATTAGCCATACAGATTCTCAACGGATTGTCTCTATAAAGTAGTAATCTCTATATATAGTGAACGTTATTCCTAAAAAGCATAAATCGCTGCCTTATGATCACGGACAGTTAAAACAACATTTGCAAAAAGACAGTATCCTAGACAATCATCTCACTTATTCAATATGATTAACAAGCAATGTCACTGAGTGGCTAATGGAGAAAAGTTACACTTTTATTGGAACCTTGATACACGATACCTGAGAGTATATATGCACGCCTAATCGCACATCCAATCACGAACATACTCACTCACGTACTAACACACGCACACAAACACACATACACACACACACACACACACACACATACACCACAGAGAGAGAAAGATTCACACACTTTTATATTAAAATAGAAATGTTTGTATTATTTTTGTAATTTTATTGATTTTATTGTATGAATGACTTTTTTATTTTTATTAAGCGATTTTTGTTTGTTATGATATATCAATTTACGTGAAATGAAATGTTAGTACAATTTTTGCATTTCTGATGGGTCGCCAATAATTTTTGCACAAATGGACGTTCCATATAGGTACTGTCAATTTTATATATTATTCTGTTATCACAATAAATATTTTTACTATTTGTTTTATACCCCTTAAATAAAACTACTTTTAACGGATAAAACGGGTTTATAATTTTCAGACGTTTCGGATCCTCATTATCTTGGCCATTTATTACAAAAATAATGGGGTTTTATTATCTGGGTTGTATGTGTACCTTCCCATTCAATCTCTCAGATCTTCGTTAAATACACACCAAGGAGGTTAACTAAAAACACCTCACGGCTCTCACGGCTAATGAGTAAAAAAATTCCAATCGAATCACTCGCGTGATTCACACAAGCCGGCCCATTACCACGCGGTCCGAGGGCCGAGTCGTGGGTCCGATTGTCCCATGTACGGCGCGTGTCGCTCGTTACCGCGCGCCGTATTTGGCGCCGCGACGGTGGCGCAGTTTGAGGGTTAATTTTGGTCACATAACTTCTGTTTAGCATCGCTAGCCTGCTTCGTTACACTTAGTACGTTGCTTTTGCTGATTCTATTAATTTGATATTGGTTTTTATTTGTATCGACATGACATACCTACCATGAGGAAGTTTCAGGTCCGTTAAAACATAAATTATCGAAAAATGTATTTCTTTGGAGTCTTTCAAAGGTTTCGCAATTATACGAAACTACGTTTTCAGAGTAGGCTACAGTTATCCTTCAATATTAATTTGGAATTAAAAAATAATTCTGCTGCAAAACTTACTTACATTACAAAATCGTTGTCAAAAAACAGGAATCATCAGCTATTCCACCTTTGCTTTTAAAATTGTAAAGAGTGCTCGGCCGCCTGCTTAAAAGATAGTAGACATCTTTGAAAAATACTTTTATCGTTACATAAATAATAATAAAGCACACTGGTAATTAGTCGAGAAAGCGCTATTACATGAAACTTAATGAGTGAAACACTACCAAATTGAAGTTTTTCTATGGCATTGTTTGTCCCATGTATGGTGTATCTCGTTAGCGGCCCCATATTGGGTCCGCTGGCTTAAGTGCTCATTGGTCCTTTCAGTTAACATTGACCACCTCTTATTAAGATGACAAACTTATAAACACGTTGAAATTATCAAATATGTAGTATTGTTACTGGCGAGAGCGAATTCACGACAGCACTTTCAATTATGATATTTAAAAAAAAATGGAACCTACTTAAAATTTAAATAAAGTGAAAAATTATATTGATCATAAAAGCGGTTAATTTTTGTAACAAACATTGAAGTCGGGCTGAGGTATTTTGTAGTTAATTATATATTAACCGCCCGACTGTCAATGTCTTCATCAAAAAATTTACCGCTTTTAAGCACTAGCTTTCAAATAAAGAAAGAATCATAAAAATCGGTCCACCCTGTAAAAAGTTTTGAGGTAACAAACAGAAAAAAAATACAGTCGAATTGAGAACCTCCTACTTTTTTTGAAGTCGATTAAAAAAAAGATATTAAATTGTTTTAGTGTCTATTTATCGGCGGGGTAGGTTGATAACAAATCTCTATATTTTATCTTTTTCACCTCCACATTCTCATATAAAAGCATCGGTCTATGGTACACTCGATCTGACTTTCAATAATACGATAGTATTTGGATTTAGTTATCAGATGTACCTACTGACGGAATGAAAACTAATTGTATGTACTTACTTAGGCAGCATTACAATAATCGTTTAGATAAATGTTTATAAACTACATGCCGTAATAAATGAATTAACATAATATATCAATTTAAAATAATAATTTGGAATATATCAATTAATTATACGAATAATTTTAATCTTAAAATACTGCATATTCGTCGGAAACATGTTTAGAGTATTTTATTACAAAAGCTTGACAAATTAAATTTATTCAAATGTAAACAGTGTCTAATATTTTATTCATACCTACTTGAAAAAATTAAAATAGATATAACATTCAAGTGACTGAATAGTCTGCAAGTTACAATATTATTTTACGACTTTTCAAATGCATTCGACATTCTCTCACGAGAACATATTTATGTTCGTGATACTACTTGAATGCGCATGACAGTTGTGGCTGTATGTCGTTGATGCCGTCGACAGAGGGCGCCATGATTCTTTATTAAGTTATTAGCTGTGCGCGTCTGGGTGGCGGAACGGGACCGCGTGGGAAAACTATAAAAGAAAAACGATGGTTAAATGAAACGAACAGTTTTGAGGTTATTTATTTGTAACGTAGACGAAGATGTGATAATTATACAAACTGACGTATCAATTGATCTTCCGGAGTTTACAGTCGGTTCGCATATGAGGAATGTGTATGGATATATATTTTATAAGTAATAGAGATATTATGTTGGTTGCATCTTGGAGTTTATTGAAGTTGTTTATATAACAGCAGTGGTCGATGGTGTTGCCATGTATAGATGGTTTAGACTTCAACAAAATAGTTTTAAATACATCAGTAAAACCTTAGAATGAAAAAGGCAATTCAATTTCTTAATCATAAATTTCATTAAATACCTGTAATTTTATTTTACAACTAGCTGTTTTCCCACGATTTCACCACTTTTTAAATTATGGACTAAGATGTCATCCGCGTATGATGTAGCTTTTCATAGGTGAGGTATATAAGTAGCTAAATTTGTATTATCGGATTTCCAAATTAACTTTAAACTTTACCTTATTTATAATATTAGTATTTCTTAAATTTATTTTTATGTATGACAACATTCCATACATTTACCTGGTCTCTAAATAATGATGAAATGTTAGCTTAAAATAATATAGAAAATTCCATTTTCTACATTCACTCGATCGAGAAACAGACCTTTGAGGTGGATATCTTAAAAACGATTTGTAAGTCGTCAGACCACAGAGAGAAATATTATCCATAGTGTATGTTTTTCCTTATTCTTCGTAAAGGGTACTTTATTGACTACCTGGTGTTGCACCCGCTGAGAGGTGACCTCCCCCCATCCCGCGCCATACTAACTGGACACTTCATTAACAATTTATTGCCGACAGCCTTTGATAGCTAACACCGCCGAGCGACAAAACGCCTTTTAAAACTTTTGATTTCTTTTGGGATGAGAAATGTCGGAGATGTTAGACTAAAATGTAATAAAAGTTTTATTGTGATTCGATAATTCGTTTAATAATAGCGTTTATTTGTGTTGTAAAACAAAGATCTACCATTGAGTTGTAAAAGCACCATCCTACTATGTAGAATAATGTATGCCCTATGCAACAATTTGTAATAGAGACGAAAACTTAAAATAAAATTTGCGGAGTAACGCTCGCAGGTAGATACTCCGTATGTTCAGACATGTGGAAAGAATACAAATCGAATGACCAACATAAATACAATGTGTTAAACAGTGGAGGTCCAAAATGAGCACCTTGCGGTACATCTGACTTGATATAAACTTGATATACAACAAAGCTTCTTTTTCTAATAGAGTATCGATTCTGAAAATGCAGCAAATTGGTCACACCGGTAATAAATTACACGTTAGGTTAAGCGTACAATGTCCCCGGGAACAAGAGTCCTGATTCGATTCTCGTCAATCACGTAACAATGGTATTGTTGCCAATACCTGTCCCGCCGCCGGCGCCGGCGCTTGCACAATGCGCACATAGGCCAGGGTATACTACGCCCGCGTTTCATTCGATACGCACTTCACTAGAGTATGCAATTGGATTTGTTGGAGATCGGTGGCCATTTTTGGCTTTAAATAATAGCAAACCTTTTTTGGATTTCACTGGAATGTAACGATTATGAAAACATTTATTTTTTTTCATAATAGATCAAATGACACTGGTTTACAAAGCAATAATTAAATAAAACAAGGTAAAGTCAATAAGTGTCATTATTACGTAAGGTTTAAACAATTCTTACATTTTCGCAATTTTTAATATTTTGTGTTTCTATATCTTACACACACTGCACCAAAAAATTACTTATAGTCAAACACGAAGATATTACTAAATTTAAAATGAATACTATCTTTAGAATAGGGTAAGAATTATCTTAGCTTAATAGTAGATGCCTACAAGGCCGCGACAAATTCAGTAAATCAGCGTAGACGGCAACCGAGAAAGGAAAAGTCGGCAAATTAGTGAACACAGGAAACATTTTACTCGCGGATCCACAGAAGGTACGCGTTCGTGATTGGCGGAAGAATGTCTTTGTTGCTACGCCGGTCGGCGCATTGTAATCATGCAATTCCATGATTTACGTCAGCGCATGCCTGCTTCAAATTGTACGCGTAGTCGGCATGATTTTAATTTTTGGAATAGCTAGGTCAGCTTAGACTAATTTTACGAGTATAGCTAAGTAAATTTGTGCCTAGTTTATTTCAAATTTGAAAGCATTGGCACATCTAGATTTCCGTTGTCTGTACGCTGAGATCTTATGAATTTATATGCTATTTACAGCAATATACACAGTGAATGAAGATGAAGATTTATATGTATAATAGAGAATAACTCGAGCAAAGCTTCTGATAGAATGATAGTTGAGAATAAATTCGGAATGACGGAATGGTTTATTTGTCATTCGGTTCATATCAATTTTTTTTTCTTTCTTTCATATTTTACTGGTAATATCTATGCACAAATTTTGACAAAAATCAAAATACAGAGAGAAATAACTATACTTATTTTCAGTCACAATATTTTTTTGACACACTGTTGCTAAATCTCATTTTTATAATGGAAAAGTATGCTTTACTCTTAAAAAAAGGGACTTCTTGAGATGTAAGCCAACTGAGGTGTTGTCTTCTACAGTATTCTCATCGTGTTATTAAGTTAAATACTTTTAACGCAATTAAGGTTTATTTATGGTTATTTTGTTTTACAAGCTCGCAGGACCACATAAAACTCTTAGTCATATAAATTGTTTTTCTTTATTATATTAGCTATGCGAGATTACAGGGTGTTTTACAAATAAGCAATTAAAATATGAACTTTGAATTTATTATTTTCCAACGTGTTTATTTAAATAACGCGAGATTACCCAACTGTGATGAAACTTTATTATTATTAGTCACATCTGTATACATTATCCCTCGGGAATATAACCCAGGAACAGCTACAGTGAATTCCGACAGGGCACAACGACCATCCATCAGCCGCTAATGCCATATACGAGCTGCGCGCGCGCAGAATTAGATCTAAAACTGGATAGTAGAGTCGTTGCTCCTGGCTTCCTTGAAGGATAAGTTAGAGCGACAGGCAAAAACCAGCGTTAACTTAAATGGTTCTAACAAGCTATAAGAGAACCTTTTGTAGACACGAGCCGAGTTAGATGATTTACTTACAATATGACAGTAATGTTAAACAAAACAGTAAACCTGTTCATATTTTCATAACGCCCATATAATTTTTGCGAGAAATTTGAATTCATGCAAAGCATTCAATTTTTTACCAACATATTTCAAAAATAACTTCTGTGTTCAAAGTGTAGTTACTATAAAGTAAAATCACTTTAAACACTCAATGCGGTTCGATAAGTATAGTCAGCAGCCTGCAGATATAGCTAACACTTTGATGTGCCTTCGGAACTACAAAAGGTTTCAAGATAATACGTGTTTGGTAACCCGTCACATGACTGAACTCTAAATCTTCTCAAAACCGAGCACACAGAAGAGACTGGAAACGCCGCCGATTATAGATGTGAAGGATTGCTTGTTTCTTTTCTTTTTTAAAATCTTAGCGTTGGACTTTAAATGCATAATTTGTTCTTCGATATAGTTTTACATCTCGAAAACTATATTGTACTGAAAACTCGTATTCTTTTTAGGTAAAATGCTCAGTTTATAACTGTCTATATACCAACCTCCTTCCTTCATTTTAAAGAAAGTAGGAAAAAAGCATTACGATGGTGACGGTTCTTGTTATAATTAATCATGGCGCTTTGATTAAATAGTTCCATTAAGTACTTGGCAAGTACAAGTTCTTTTGGTTTTTTATTTTATTTGAGATATCGAAGGTTCAAACACTGAATACGGGACGCAACCACGAAACGTGATCAATTAATGTTATATAATTAAGCTTTAACTGCAAACTTATTACAGCTAAATTATCAAAATCTCGTCTCGCCAGTGGTGCCAACAAAAAAATGCAATGATATGGTAACCAATGTAAACAATAATTCTGTTTTGTTCAAAAATGGAAGGTATCCGTGTCAAAAGCGTGCGCTTCTTGACTTCAATAGCATAACAGAGAATATTTATAATAGCTATTTAGGAAGTTAATAACGTTTAACGTCCAAAATAAAGGATGCCGAATGATCAATTAAAGTAATATGAACGTTGACGGCTATAGCCGACGGGATGCGCATACGACCATGGACGGATTGTACGATCGTATCGTTTATGATCCCGGCTACCGATTAGAATAGTGGCGTCTTTACACGGAAGATGTATCGCTTTGAGTTAAACAGTGTAGATTTTATGATTGATCAGTATTAAGTATCTATCTATTATACTCTCGATAGAGTATTAACAATCGTTTAATCCGTTGGAAATTTTTAATCAATTTCAAAACGAGATTCTATGTACCACGTGTATATATATTAGGTTAAAATTTACTTCAATTGATAATAAAGGTTTTACTTGATTGAAGCTCTGTGATGTGATAGCATCGAGTTCGAGGCTGTTTTGTTACTGAAAAGCAAACTGCTGTACCTTTAAATTTTAGATAATATTATCGTAAAACTAATTATTTCGATGTTTATGAAAGTATTGCTTTTATAAATTAATATAAAGCTCTTTATTTCACCACAAATAGGTTAATTTATTCTTATATTATATAGAGGTGATGTTTATAAATTTGTTTGTTTGTAGGGGGTAATCTTCTGAAAGATTTTGTTTAAATTCTTTAACCTAAGGAACGCTATATCGTACGCGAGATAATGTAACTAGCACAATAGCTAGTTAGATAAAGTAGATAACCATCATCTATCGGGAGAGTAGTGTCTAATGCGGACCTCGAAACCCGTAATCATAGGCATCTAGGGCCCTTCTGTAGTCACATAAGCAACCTCAAATAGAAAAATAATAACAATAAAAAGTAAACACAAATAACAAGATAACATTTCATCGTCGTCGTACCAAATAAAGAGTACTATGACACGTAGTACATCGGGAATGCGCCTCAACGGGAGTGTGTCCACAAGTGGACTGCACAAAAACGCACCCGGGACCATATTTGGGCGGACTAATGAGCCTAATGGTCACAGTAATGGAGCATCGCTCCCACGGACCGGGCCTTTTTGCCTCACATCTCCTTACCAGAAACGAACTATCCTGATCAAGGCTATTTATTATTTCCGACTGCCTATTATGTATGACGAATACATTGTAGGGTTGTCAACTTAATTCTACGATGTCTCCGGATAAAAAAAAGTTAAAGTCCCTTGTTGTCGGTGGTCTGTGCCCGCATGGACTAATAATATGCTGTGCCTGTTATAGTAGTAATAGCTAGCAGGAGCAGCAGTAATATGAAAATATTAAAAGTCTCATTTTACGACTTTCAGAACTAATCAAACAATTTATTTTAACTATAGATAAAGCTCGGTGGCGAAGTTGATAAGCGCCGCGGCCCGCGATCGTTGTCATTAAGCAACTTTCGCAAGGGTCACGGGATGGCTGACCAAAAAATTATTATCTTGACCTACTCCGTGCTTTGGAAGGTACTTTAAGCCGTTGGTTCTCGATGCACTTGCAGTCGTTAATACCCTCCAATCCGCATTGGGCCAGCGTGGAGGGTTATGGCCTATCCTCCTTAACCATCCATGAGGAAGGCCTGAGCCCCTGCAGTGGGGACGTAAAAGGGCTGATGATGATGATGAACTATAGATAAACCAATATTTTCTGTCGTTTTACAGTAATAGTTGTGTTTTCAAGGTCAACCATAGCTATTGCGACAACAAATAATACAAATGATAATACTCAATTTCAAACTTTTTTATTTCTCAAGGCATTTATTTTAAATGAAAAACTCAGTTTTTTTGTGCAAGTACGTACTTCGCATGAAAAAGTTGACTCTTTACCATACGGATAGAAGCTCATCATCAATATAATCATGTATAATGTATAGATGTATGGATTTGTCTAGATAAATTTATAAAGAGTAATATGGAACTGAACAATTGGATAAGGATACATCAATAGTGATGACGACTGGGTAAAAAAAATGCAATTCCATTTAGTCCATCAGTCACAAAACTATTAGACACGTATTTATTTTTTACTTCAATTTAACGAGAAACAGCTTAGATAACAGGCATTTAAGCTGAGGAGTGGGGGCTCGCTACGTCACAGTTAAGTAGAAAACGTACCATAACGTGACGTCATGCGAAATTTCAACTCCATGTATCGCCGTAAATTTGTGATTACGAAAAAAAAAATACGTGTTTAATATTTTTCAACACCTCCTGACGGACAAACAAATAAAAATTTGTCGTCATCCCTATTATCTCATGAAGCTTGAGATTGTCAAGTTGACAACCCTATATGAAAGTGTAGGGCTTTAACGAGAAATAATTTTAGTCTTTTTCGATGAGAATAATTTTATACTAACTATCTCTTTCTGTTTTATATCCATGTGAGGATGATTCATTGTGTTTCAGTGCCTAACTTTTAGTCATTTATGGACTTTTGGTGCTGAGACAGCTAAAACGGCCTTTATTTTTAGAAACTATTAGAATTTTTTTTTAATACTTTATTAATTTTAGCATTCATAATGTTTTAATAAAAATATTTAAAAAAAAACTGGCACTGGTGGTTTTTTAGATATAAACCATGATCTGATGTAGAGCAATTTTGTCCAATGACCGATCAATTATTACAAAGTTTATCTTACTTAATTACATACTAGCTTATAATAATTTCATAAAAAATATATTTATGAAGTTACAACCTTCTTGTACTGCATTCGCATTTTGTTGTTATTTTTAATTGCTTTTATAAAAAGAACATGTTGGTTTTTCAGTTTTTCGCTATTTAACATATTTAGAAAAAAAAATGAATCCCTAACTGTAGTAGTAGACAAAAAGATCTACTATCATTAATAAGTTTAATTAAATCGGCATACCGAATCAAGGATGGTGTTCATATCTTCCTCCGGAATCATCGGTCAGGTTCATATTAAACCTGACACTCCCTGGGTTCAAAGACCAGGGTGCATGCATCGGCGCATAGTTTTACACGATGCGGTCAAAGTCACGACCGATGTGCGGCCACACGCAGCCGAGATAATAAGGCCTGCCTGCCACAGGCGACCGCAGGGCTGTAGTGGCCACTTTGCTAAATTTTCGCACTAAAACGTAGTTCAAGTACAGAAAATTACAGTATTTTATACTTTAAGTTTTGTTTAAAACGCGTCTGGAAACAATTGCCCTCGTTGTACTAATAAATAACACAGCAAACAGTATTGCCTAGAAAACTTAATAAGATTATATTTTAAAATTAGTTAGAACTAGCTTTCGCCTGTGGCTTCGCCCGTGTGCTGCTTAGGGAAATGTTTAGTGGAATAAAAATATCGTATTATCTAAGTCAGCTAATATCCTATCTTTATACCAAATTTCAGCAAAATCCATTTAGTAGATTTGGCGGGATTGACGAACAAACATCCAAACAAAGAAACTTTCACATTTATAATATTAATAGAATTTATAGAATACTTATTTTTCAATTAAAAAATGATAATAAAATATTAACTTAGAAAATATTTGCAAACCACCAAGTTTCATTTAATTTTACGTCGAAGTAAAAACGATTTATAAATTATCTAACAATAAGAGCGTAGTTTAGTAATATATAATACATAGTATAATAAAAACTAAAGCGTCGTCTAGTCGCTGAAATCCGGCCCTGAATAAGCAATAGACAGACGTAAACAAAAGTGCACAGACGAAAGGAAGCGGCCATCACACCATAAACACGCCCTAAGGAAACGTATCTACAACTACCAGTGTCCACGCCATGGAAGTAATGTTTGAAGTTTCAACAAACGACCCTTTGTTGATTGAACTTAAGTGGTAATGTAAACAGTTTTGATTCACTTCGCCTTTGGAAGGTGGTGAGCGTTTTACGTCGACCACTTAAAAGTTATAAGAGAGCTTCTTTAGAGGAATATATTAGTTTCATTTTATAAAACAGAATATTATGACCGACTCATGTTTTACACGCGCTAAAAGTTGATATCGAAATATACTGTAATCAATGGCTTTTAAATTGTAATACTCATTGTGATTGCTTTAATAATATTAATACATTATTGCATTTGACTTGCGGTAATCGATATTTAATCTTACATAAATTTATCTAAAATAAATAAATATACGGCCACAATCAAATCAATAGGTGAGCCTGTAGTAAAACCTGCTCTAAAGTGTCAATTACTGGCGACACCCAGATGCCTGGTGTACAAACCTATTGACTGGGGAGTTCTAAAAGAATTTTTCGTTTTTTTTTAAATATATAATTAAATTGTTTTTTACTTTAAAAAATCAGCGGCAAATGCAACATCGGGAGCAGACATTACAAATAGAACGAAAGAAAGATAAAAAATACATCTAAAACCATATTTAATAAACAAGTTTATCGTGTAAAAGCCAATGTGAACCCTGTATCAGCTAATGTCATTACACTAGCTTCTCGTTTTTCATCAATTGTTTTTTAACTGTATCCCCTTTGCTCCCGGCAATATTTGGACAATAGTTAGTAAGATTAAAATTGCATAATTGCATTTTTGTATCCCAATTCATCCTTTTCACTCTTACCCTCTAAGAGTGAAAAGGATGAACACTAAGACCCATAACCACAAGAAATTGACGATTCAAATTCTTTGAAGGTGGAAAAATACATGTTTTTTCAGTTAACATTATCTGTATTTATCGCGCTTTATCCAAACGATTTTACGGAGAGCGGTCAGATAATCGGAAACCAATTAACATTACTGCATTTTGTTTACGTTCGAGATAACAAATCATACCACCCAATATCACTTTATTCAATATCCATTAAAACAGCAAATCTCACGTTTTCGAAATATTTTTGGTCATCATTGTCACCAGCCTATATATGTCCCCATTGCAGGTTGTCCCTATGGATGGAATCGAATCATTTCGAATATAGAGAGTGCACGTGGACCCAGTGCGGATTGGTGGGTGTTAACGACTGCAGATGTATCCGGGACAAACGGCTTAACGTGCTTTCCGAAGCACGGAGGAGCTCGAGATAAAAAATTTTTAGTTGTTGCTTAGCAACTGTATCGCAGACCACTACGCCATTGAGCTCCTCGATGGCGCTGTGGTCTAGTCTGGTTTGATCAGTCGATCGGACGGACTGATGGACACTCAAAACAAGAATTATACTACAAATAAGTATTCCGCTATTCTTTTCTGTTTCCGTACAGAGTCAAAAAAGGAGATAAGGATATAATTTTATTAATTGTCTGCATAAATGTTTTAATAGATAAAGAAGTTATCGAGGTAGAATAATCCTAGTAAATTCCTTTTATTACAACAGCGAAAATTCATACAAAATATTTTTATGTCTGGTTGCCTCAATATTTTGATATTTATTTCTTAAGATACAAAACAGAACATAACTCAAACTCAAATACAAAACATAATTCGTTATTCATCTTGCATAATCCAATTATACCCAATAATATGTATCTCTATCATGATTAAAGTGGAGCAGTATTTAAACTAATGATCTTCGTTTTACGTTGAACTTTGCAAAATAGAAAAACAGCGTGATTCTGATGTATGATAGCTAATATCTAATATTCATAGACTTTTTTCGTCATAATATCTACGTATATAAATCTTGCATCCCTGCGTCCGTGTGGTGAATGGATAGGGTCTAGCTGAAAATCGGCGACGGTCTGTTTCTGGAAAGTAAACAGACCGACAAATGCCGAGCTAGATACCTACTTGGTGCAGTCGTGGGACACAATATTATTTATTTTATTATTATTATATTTTAATGTTCAATAATGTTAAATATTCTATTGTTTGTAATTGTACGTTTAATCTAATGTTTATTCTAATATGTAGTAATGTGATTAAATATTATATTTTAGTGTCCTATGTGCATGCGCCGAATAAATGAATTTGAATTTGAAAAAATGTATGAGTTAACGCTGATTATGATAGCATAATCGTTGAATTAAATAGTGACATTACTTTCTTTTTGAATGAATATGCATTACTGTCGAATATATCTATGTCATGATTAGTTTGACTTATCTCATTGTAAAGGCGGCACATACGGACTATTGGATTATAAAAGGATATGTTGTTGCGGAAAACTTGCAATAAAAAGTTTTCGGATTACGCGTTCCGTAGGAAATGTTGAAATTTAAGGAGGACAGTAAGGATGGTGACTCGATGTATGAATGAACAATTTTATGCAAATGGATCAAATCACTTTCTTCACGTTGAGTAAATGTGTCAGACTATAATTATAGGATTTTAGCCTTTTTTAATTAACTGTAACCGCATGCGGTGACATGAAGGTATTCCCATGTTATCAACAAAAAACTCCACTTTATAAATAGGAGATGAAAAAGGGTTATACATCAGATATTCCGATCTTCAAAATAATTTATAGCCTATATGTTGCCGAGGACTAATATATAAATAACAAAAAAAGTTTCATTGAAAACTGTCTAGTAGTTTTAGTGTGTAAAGTGAACAGCAGCCAGACAAACATTTTAAAAGTTTTATTTTTGTCTTTTGTAACTTGTATTAAGACCCCTTGAAGTATTTTTTTTTATTAACATTCAATGTGCAGACTTAACATCCTCTAAACTTTATTATGTATAGTGGTGTCGAGTAGCTCGGTGGCGGAGTGAATAAGCGCCGCGGCCCGCGATCGTTGTCATTAAGCAACTTTCGCAAGGGTCGGGTCTCGGGATGAGTGACCAAAAAAATATTATCTCGACCTACTCCGTGCTTCGGAAGGCACGTTAAGCCGTTGGTCCCGGCTGCATTTGTAGTCGTTAATACCCTCCAATCCGCATTGGGCCAGCGTGGAGGGTCATGGCCCATCCTCCTTAACCATCCATAAAGAAGGCCTGAGCCCCAGCAGTGGAGACGAAAAAGGGCTGATGATGATGATGATGTCATTTGGTTTTTTAATGAGATTTTTTTTGAGATATTGCGTCAATAAACAAAGTGAATATTGCCAGGTTATTGGCCAATTATATTCACAAAGACATTTTTGTTATATTTTATACTTTTAATAAAAATATTTGCTACACCCTGAGTGATGTGAAGGCACGAAGCAGTGTATGTAAAATTTTACGTATGCCTTTAGTTTGCGTATGCGCATATCGTGAGCTCGTTGATCGGCCATTGTGTGAATATTTACGACTGGAAGGGCAATGGTGTGTAAAATTATTAATTTGCCAGTCTTTAACTTCCAATACATTGGGTACATGCATTAATGACGACATTCCCAATATGCAGAGCAGAACTTTAAGAGTTACCTAGTGAAAAATTATATATGTCTTCTTCTTACATAACGTCTAGTATATGATTCAGTTTTTCAGTCGCATTCGGTTATTTAGGAGGGCTTGTATACCAATATCTTTAAATTGGTTTTGTATAAAGAAATAAAAAAAGTAAATCATATTTTTAAATGTTTTAAGCGAGTCAATACGTGATTTTATTAAATATTCTAGATTTAAAATAATCCTTTCGTTACCACATAATGCAATAAATGATCCACCTTTCTATAAAGATCTCTTACATATCATAGTTTTTTTTTTCGGCTTGCCCTCGTATCTATACTCTATTTTTCTATTTCTTATTTGTACTCTATTTTTACCCGATTGCGCAACGCAAGGGAGGATAATGTGTTTAAGAGTCTATGTATGTATGTCTGTTCTTATATGTCACTGAAGAGACCCAACGTCTTGGCCAATTTTGATGATTTATATGTCAATCGATTTGTCTTGACCTTGCGTCTGTTAATAACACACAACAGTATTCAAAATTCTTTTTAGGGTGCCTCCCCTACAAGTACAGTGGGGATGATCTCTCATTTTTTATATATGGATAGTTCTTTCAAAAATATTTGCAGTGTGCGAAGACCGTTTTTAGATATAGTGAGCCGTTCGTAAATTATTAAGCTTTTAAGTGCCAAGAACTAATTCAAATTATACCGGGCTCCGTTGATCGGTCAAAAAGAAATGGATCCTGACTGTTGATCCTTCTATTCTGCTTTAAAATTTGTATTTGTTTTATGTATGTATAGATTTTAAAACTATTTCAATGGAGCAGTTATTCAGCAGAACTTAATAATATTTCAAGCTACTGGGCCTGTATCGTTTTAGTTTTAAATGAAAGTAATTGTATATGTCGGCAAGTAGTCTCAGGGGGCTATTACGAAGCCCAATCGAAGCTATCTTTAAAATAACACTGCAGGCGTGTATACCAATGTGGACTTATTCCATTTTATTACTTTTCATACGAAAATATAACGAGATGAGTGTGATGTTGTCGGATGTCTTTACTCCTTGGCGATCGGAAATAGAATGTGTGCCAAAATGGCGGCAACTTGCTTTTCGCTAACGAACTGTCAAAATCATCGATAAAAGTATCGATGATCACGTCCTCTCTACAATCGACTGATTAAGTAATCGAGTAACTAGCAATTAAAAAGAAGAAACTAAATCAAACGATCTTCGTAACGATGATGGAGATATTCTGCGACATTTATTTTTTTTCACTTCTTTCTTTTGTTTCCACGCAGTCGGGTGTTTTGTTTTTTATAATTACATATTTTTTACGTGGAATTCGCCATTTTCTGTTCCTATTCCTCCTCTATCGGGGCAGTCTTCGGTTTTACGCTAAGCCAAGAGAACAATATTAAATTGATCGTAAAACGAATAAAGTACAATTGGCATCAAACACAAGCAATCATTGTTTTAAAACAACAGGTTTAGCAACCTTATAAAGGTACTTTACATAGCACATCAGATTACGAATGGCCATCTCCAGTGGATGTAAGTCTTACATTTATCGCCATACGGAGACGCACCGTACTTTGAGCTATCTGGTATACTACTACACCCAAGTGCCACCACTGCCCGTCTTCTTTCGTTCTGCTCTCTCGTTCTTCTTTTAACCTTCACACTTTCTTACACTTTCTAGTCATCAACCATCCTCTTCCTCTTTTTCTTCTGGGATTGAAATCAGTGGCGTAGTTAGGTAATCTAGGGCCCTGGGGCAAATAAAAAAATGGGGCCCACTGCTATCAAATATAAGCTTATCATCAGCTCTTTTTCGTGCATAGGCAGGTAATAAAACTATTAAACACTGACAACATAAATTACAATTATTTTTATACTTGGTGTAGGTATCGGGCAATAAAACGAAATAGAAAAGATTCAAGGGTTTATTATATATTTATTTAATCATAGATACGTTGCACCAGTTTACTGTTATTTAAAACCTATCGCCATGCAAGCTATTTACAAAAATTATCAATAGAAATATTTGATCCAGAGGTACTTGCTGAAGGCTGACTAAAAAGCTTGTCAATTTTGGGCAATTTTTGTTTACTTTCTCCTCTTAGCGTTGTTTGCGTTTAAGTGCACCACCGGGTTTCTTTTTTTTTTGTCCATAATATTAGTTTTCTAATTTATTTATGCAATATTTATGTAAGATTGTACTCAAGTAGGTACTCACAGTTCACTGACAACGTTACAAGTAAAAGGAAAGCGAAACGTGAATGAATGAAAATGATACGATACAAGGCGTCGTTGGGGAATCCCCGGCAAACGCTTTATCGCCATCAGTGTTACTACATTTGACGATTTGACGGACTACAATCAAATAAAATCGAACTTTTGTATGGACCAGTACAAAAAATTTATTGACATACGATTACTTACTCCTGATACAATAACTTTTTAACCATTCTCGAAAAAAAATCTTGACACGAAGTTCACAATCGCGAATCACAAAAACGCATATCGATAAATAATAATATGCAGATATTGATTTCCAACAAATTGATGAAAACATTAATAACACTGTCAACCCACACAAATAATTTACGGGAATTCCCTTTTTACCCGACTGCGCGACGCAAAGGAGGGTACCTAATTATAACTTTGGAATTACTCACAACTGAGTTTCCATGATTAAACTCGAGTTATCACCTGTCATTTTTATTTTGAAGATGGGAGAAATTTTCAAAAGTTGAGTTCGATTGAGATTTTCTGGTAAAGATTCGAGGGCCCCCTGAGCTTGAGGGCCCCGGGGCACTGCCCCGCCTAGCCCCTTAGTAGCTACGCCACTGATTGAAATCCTCTCACTTGACTTTAACTCGAAGTTGGCAAGAGTGGGTTTCCGACAGTCGCTCATCTAAAGACTATCTCCACATCAGAGTTGCGCCACGCCGCGCTCGGTGTGGGGTTCTAAAAAGAAAAGAACCCTCTGTTGTCACTCACAAAATTTTAATACCAACATAACCAGAATTGTTATTTAACCTTTAGTAGTCATCTTTCTTATCTGATGCCCGACGGCGGTCAAGATCTGTATTTTGTTTAAAGGCAACTTGTCGACATGAGCTTGAAGGAGGTAGACCACCAACCACCAACGCGCGTAATTAGAACGAAGAAGAAATTAAATTGATACATCCGATTGATAGCTTAATAGCCTCCAAACCACTCCTTTGTAATTACCCTTCATGTAGAACGGGTCTTTAGGGACCATCGTCATCGCCAGTAGTGCTGAGAAAACATTTGTGAAATATTTATCGATGATAAAAAATTTTGAGATTATATCGATTGTATATTAGGAAGAATATACCAAAATATTTAATTTAATTCCTGCAATATGGATATTTCAAATGCAGTATAGTTTATTGTTTTAAATTCTTTATCGTGTGCTGACCTATTTTTTGTTTATATGAAATGACATTTGACTCAAAAACAACCATTGTATAGTTTCTTACAGATTTTCCGTGTTATATAATCATTTTCTATAGACAGACACACATGATTATTTGGTCAATAAACGAACATCCTAGATCTGATAAGATATAGAATAAGATCCAAGACACAAAATTTTATTACCCACAGTACCCAAATTACTCTCCTATGTTCTTGTCCGAATACACTTGAATGTCTGTTGGTTTTCTTTAAAACCTCAGGAATGGTATTAACATGGTGGACTAATACACAAATAATACAAAAAAAAATGTTTTATTGAAACGTTATATTTATATATATAAATTACTTTAAAATACTTATTTATTTACCCCTGACTACCGTACACTACCAGCAATACCAAATTTGAGAGTCTTGTCTGAGAAGAACTGGTGAAATAAACTCGGACAAGAAAAGTGAATTGCTCCCTTTAATTTAATATTTACAGAGTGAACTAACTGTATATTTTTGTTTTGCTATTTGTGATCTGGATTGATTGATTTTAGTTGATCAATTAATGGATCCTTACCCGGTGATATACCTTCATCTCTATCAAAGCCGGATGTTTTTTTTAAATGTCAATAGCTTTTTAATTAAAATGTTGCTAGGACAAGGAGTAGTATTGTTTTCGATAAGAACTCGCGAAACAATCTTTCTTGGGGAATGACTCAGAAATTTTCAAGTAAAGTCTCATAGTGTACAGTCTCGCTAAACACTTTACACCAACAAGTAGGTGTTTATTTCCTTGGCAGGTATTCAAATAATCAATATACTGTTCGATCGAACTGACTCTGTTACTTTCGTACAATTTTGCCTGTTTTTGAGATCGCAAGATGTCTGTACAGCCGTTCCTCTTCAATTGACTCATTTGCGTTTTAAAATCGCTTAATATATTTTTAAACAGTTTTTAGGTCACCTCATTATCACCATTGTTTTTCGGTTTAAACATTTCTAGAGATTTTATAGAATTTAGTTATATAAACTTATTTTATTGTCTACCTTTCTGAAATGAGTACATATGTGAGAAAGGAATAAAAATGACCTTCACTTGCTTCGAAAAGTCACAAACTCTTGGTTTAAACTATTTTAAATTATATTTCTTTAAATGGAAATCTAGATTGATAATTCATAGCATAAAGATACATATGCTGTACCTTCATCACCCTTTTTCTATTAACATGCTATTTATCTTGGCAGCTTTCGAAGGTTCTTCCCAAGTTCACCTAAAGTAGATTTGTAAACCAATGCAAAGAATTTTGATGGTCACAAATAGTTTTAGAGTGAACAAATTGATTTGAGTTTGTCATTCTAAACCATAATCAAAGAAGTAAAAATAAAATTTGTATCATATTTACTTTACCAGTATCGATATTTATTTATCTTCAAATTGTATCTTGCCAAACGTTTCTTTAGCAAAGCGTCCCCGATTTTATTATCGACCTGTAGTTCTAACTTTGTTATCGATAATTGCACAACATTAGCGACTATGTAAGTAATTTTATCATTAACCTGTCACTTCGCTATCTTAGGTCACATGACTATCTTTCATTAACATATCACTTTGACCTGTACACGATTGATTGATTGATTTAGTGTTAGATTAAACAACTTATGGATTGCAAAATGCAAGGATTTGGTTTACATTTTTTTAATACTTGGAGTTATTGATATTATTATAATGTATGAGTGAGACTCGACGGTGGTGTAATCAACATGTTCTCTATCTTCCATTATCGGCATGGCCTCTTATACTAAAAAGATCGATTATATTTTACCTCTTTTCGTCCTTCTTTAATGTCTTTTTAGTGTAGCAAGTTATGTCATATTACCTTACCCTGTCTATTCTCTGTGGTATTGAGGATATTCTGTCTACTTTGACTGTTATTTTACTTCTTCATTGGTTTTCTATGCTACCCAGCTGATTCGTTTTATTTCCCACTTCATATCCTCAAACGCCCTAAATGATTAAGTTAAGTAGCTACTTATATCATTATTTGATTTGTATATGTGTTTTATTTAATACTCATAATTAGTTGACATATGTTTGTAAGATAAAATACACAATCTTAGATGCCATGTGGACATTCAATAGAAATGAATTGGATATCTAGATGTTAAATTTAAAGGGACGCTGAATGTTGAAATATTAGAAAAAAACCACCATTTCTTTCGAACTGACATCAAAGAAGAAAAAAACGTCAGAAATTTATTTTTCTATAATCCTCTTTAAAAAGTTTTATACTAATTCACAACATCCTCCGAGCGGCAAAAAAAACCTTAAATATAAAATAAATCACCAAATGAATCTCAGAATAATATAACAAAGCAATGAATAACATCTCTATGACTACAATACCTTCTTTTGAAATTCGAGTAACAAAGGGCGTTGCTAACGTCATTTAATTATAAAAATAATATATAATATTTATTAAGGTAACATACAGACTTTAAAATATAACAATTTCATTAAATTCATAACTCTGCAAGTACCTACATTTCATCAATATAAGTTTTATAACTTAATACTTCCTTGACAGACAAACTTAAAACACAACCTTTATTCTTATTGAAAATAAATTAAAAGAAAACAACTTCATTTTACAATTAATAAATAGTGATAATCTTACTTATGGAATAAAATAAAACAATAACTTAAACGTATACATCAAACCTACTTGGGAGTCTTACCTTCCTGCCGAGACGCGTAGTCTTCGTTGAATGGACTGTCACCCCACGTCTAGTAGAGTCTGCTGTGTGATCTGATTCTTTTTCGCCTGCAGGGTCGACTGAATTTAATAAGGTTCGATCCTCACCTGATATTTCCAACTTATAAAGTCTCTGAATGGCTCTTACTTTCACCCCAGATGCTGTTTTGATTCTCGCCGTCCTCACAACCCCATCAATACCTGGAAGTAAATCTTCCACTATTGCTAGAGGCCATTTAATCCGTTTTCCATCTGCTTCGACTAAAACGATATCTCCCTTTTCAATCCTATCTTTTTTCTCATTACCTTTCTGCACCAGAAAAGCAAGATAGTCCGCCTTAAACCTCTGACGAAATTGATCACGCAGTTCCTGCAAATATTTCAAGCGCTTATTTAGGTTCGTTCTATCGATCTCATCAAGATCCACAACATTAGAACTTGAAATTGGCTGTATAAAATAAGCAGGTGTTAAAGGTTCCAAATATTCAGCCTTGTCATCGTTTATAAAAGTAAGTGGTCGTCCATTCATAGTAGCCTCGCAGTCACATATAATGGTATGTAACTCTTCATGTGAAACTGCTGCATTACCTAAGACTCGACGAAGTAAGTCTTTCATTATCCTAATTAATCGCTCCCAATAACCGCCCCACCATGGAGCTGCGGGTGCGTTCATTTTCCACGTGATACGTTTCACAGTAGAATATTTTTGTATGTCATTCCAGTCTAATTTAGCCATTAAATTCTTCGTGCCGTGAAAATTTGTTCCTTGGTCGGAGTTAAGCATATTAATTCGCCCACGTCGCGCTATGAATCTTCGCAGAGTCATTATAAAATCTTCTGTCGACAGTGATATCGCGATCTCCAAATGAACAGCACGATAAACGGCACATGTGAATAAGACAATCCAGCACTTTTTGCCATTTCGTAAAAATAATGGACCTGCTAAATCGACACCAGTCGTCTGAAATGGAGCTGAGCATGTCACGCGCTCCAGAGGCAATGGTGCAACAGGAGCTATAGTTGGCTTCGCTTTGTGTCTCTTGCAAATAACACAGGACATGATAACCTGTCGCACGAGCCTTCGTATGCCAATGATCCAAAATCTAGACCGAATATCTGCAATAAGTTGATTTGCACCAGCATGTTGTAAATGAAGGTGACGTTGTCTCACTAACATAAGTACAACTGGATCTCTCGCTGGTAATAAATATGGAGATTTCATAGACTCGGGAAAATCTGATAATAACAATTTCGTTTTAATTCGAACCACTCCGTCACTGTCTTTAAATGTTACTAAATTTCCTGAACATTTATCTAAGTACTCCTTGTTTACCAATTGTATAAGTTTTATAATAAACTCTTCGGCCTTTTCGAATTCTTTTGATGTTAATTCTCCTTTCCGTTTATTATCAATATTTTTAATATTATATGCAAATCTTAGTACCCAAGCAGTCATTCTAATAGTCTTTGAATATATTGAAAAATATTTCTGCAATCTACAAATAAAATTCTCATCCGTGTTTACATTTATATTACAAACTGTCTTTTTTGTTTCAGCAAGTACCTCTCTTTCGTTTACGACTAACTCCGAGTGGGGCCAGTCTGCTGGTGTTAATCGTAACCATGACGGTCCTTCCCACCAGCGACATTCAAATAACTTTTTCGCGTTACATCCCCTAGATGCCAGGTCAGCCCAATTTAGTTCTCCTGGAACATGGTACCAGTCACAAATATTTGTGTTTCGCCGGATTTCTTTCACTCTGTTGCCTACAAATGTGTTTAGAGAAAGCTCGCGTTTTACCCAACACAAAGCAACTTCAGAGTCTGTCCAGCAATATTCGGAACAGTTAGACAGTTGTAAACTATCTCTGACATTAGCCAGTAGTCGAGATCCTATCAATACAGCAGTGAGCTCCAATCGAGGTATAGTCATATTTTGTGACGGGGTTACCCTCGATTTAGCGGCCACTAACTGAACTGACACCTTCTTATCCTTCTCAGACCTTAATAAGACACAAGCACCATATCCTCTTTTACTAGCGTCACAAAATAAATGAAAACTAACACTACATTCACTCAAAATATCCACCGACAACCGTCTCGGTATAGAACATTCACCTATAAAATTTATATATTGATACCAGTCTTGAAACTTCATAAACAAATCTGAGGGTAATTTTTCATCCCATGGTATCTGTCGTTGCCACGCCTCTTGCAGAAGAAGTTTAGGCGTCAAAACAACTGGGGATGTGTAACCAATCGGATCAAATATCTTTTGAGCCACAGACAAAAGTTTACGCTTTGTGACTCCTTCAATTTCGCTGAATGTAGGAAGACTACTACAATTACAACATAACTCATCCGTCACTACATTCCAATTCAAACCCAAAATAGAAATCACACTCTTACCAACCTCATTTAGCCCTTCAGAAGATACCCACATTCTAAGATTAAACTTACCAACTTGCATAATCCTTTTGGCTTCAGAAACTACCTTAACAGCCTCATCTTTTGTATCGACACTAATCAAACAGTTATCAACATAAAATGATTTATTTAATAGTTTCGCTGTACCACCTAATGGTCCATTCTCCATATAATTTAGGTGATATTGTAATGTAGCT
Organism: Diatraea saccharalis; assembly: GCA_918026875.4. Lineage (NCBI taxonomy): Eukaryota > Metazoa > Arthropoda > Insecta > Lepidoptera > Crambidae > Diatraea > Diatraea saccharalis. The sequence goes on along the minus strand of OU893343.1, from coordinate 19,933,446 downwards.
GATAATAAAAATGGACTAGATGTGAGCCCAAATACGACTCTACAGTGTCTATATGTGACTAATTTCGTCATTGTATCATCTTCAAACCAAAGAAACTTCAAATATTCTCGATCAGGCTCTGCCAGACTTATTTGAAGAAAAGCCTTCTCAATGTCGGCTGTCATCCCTATGACTCCGACTCTAAAATTATTGATTAAATTGGGTATTTTATCAATTAAGTTATTACCCTTTTCTAGACACTTATTAAGACTAAGACCGTTTTTATCGATAGCTGAAGCATCAAAAACGGGTCGAATACTCGTCGTGAGACTTTGCTCTTTTATCACCGGCCTATGTGGTAGGTAATGTCCACAGTTGATAGTAGTATTTTTCGCTGTTTCAATAATTCCTAACTGCAACCACATTTTAAAAACATCGTCATATAACTGATATTTTCCGCTTGCAATCAACCGTCTAGTCAATGACTCTAACCGTTTATTGGCTTTCTCAAAATTCGGAGTTAAATCATCAAAATTCGTCTTAAATGGTAAATTAACTTCATACCTTCCATCGTCCAATGTTTTTATATTCTCTCGGAAAGTCATTAAAGTATCAGCGACAATTTCCGTTTTTGACTTTACCTCCGCTGGGTCTCTAATCCCAAGTGTCTCCAAAGACCAAAATTCTGTCAAATTATTATTATCACATGAGCAATAAAGAACAGATAAAACTTTATCAAATGAATTATTTATACTCACCGGTTTGCCCTGTAACGCCCAACCCAAGTTGGTTTTAATTGCGACTAGACCATCCTCCAGCTGAACTATAGTACCTGTTAACAGAAATCCTAAATAGTCCGCACCTATCAACAACCCAATGTCTGAGATGTCACCCTTGTCTGTCAGGGAGATATTATGTCTGACAAGCATATTTTTAATATTCACATCTCTAAAATTAATTTTTGGTATGTTATTACAAATAGTATTTAAGCTTATAACAGATACAATTATACTAAATGTATTCTCTAAGGAATTCAACTTAATATTATATACGTTACGGTCTTGCGATTCAGTTTCATGTCCACCAAATAATGAAAAAGCTAACTTTTCCTTCGTTAAAGGTATCATACCTAATTTCTTTACAATATCTTCTCGTATATATGTGCGCTGAGAACCCGAATCAAGCAAAGTACGTACTCGTAATTTCTTACCACCACATTCTACTTCAACTATAATAGTTTGTAACAGAGTCTGTCCCTTTGTAAAAATGCTGGAAGAAAGCGCAGCGGCCTCATCTGACTTTCCTGAAATTACTGGGTTTCTCTCAGTCCTCTGATCTGTACATAAGACCGTAGAGTGGCGTTTCGCACAAATGAAACACTTGACGATCGCTCTGCATGCTTTAGGATGATGACCCTTTCTAAGACAAATGGCGCATGCTTTTTTGTCTTTTAGCATCTGGCGTCGCTGTTCCAATGACATTTTTTGTATTTTATAACATTCGAGGCTTCCATGTGTGCTTTTGTCGCACCATAAACATACGAGTTGTTTTTGTTTTATGTTTGATATGAGACATTCTGCAGTACTTGGTTTTCCAATTGACAAATCTTTTTGTTCCTTATTATTAAATGTTTCCCTTGACATAAGAATTCTTTGCTCACTTGCAACTTCTTTCTTCAAAAACTCTAACAAATCTGTTAATTCTTCGGACAAGTCTTTTGTCTTCTGCTTGTTTCTTTCCCATGTTCTAAGAAGCTCTTGGGGTATAGCAGATTCTACCAATGGTAATAAGATCGCGGCATAATTTTTAATAGTAAGACCTAGAGTTTCAAGCGCACGCAGTTGAGCGTTTAACTTATCGTACAAATGAGTTATTGAATCTTTCTTGTCTACTAGAATGATTCCCAAAATTTCTCTTACGTATATAAGTGTGAGTAAGTCAGTTCTCGCGTATCTCGCCTTTAACTGTTCTAAACATTCGTCATAAGTTGTTGGAGAAAAACTCTCGATCAATTCACGAACCTCCGAGTTTTCTTTTGCTGACTGTACCAAATATTGGTATTTATCAATTTTGTCCATTATTGGGTCACTATCAATTTTACTAAATTGACCCCAAAAAGGCAACCAGTTTTTTAACTCGCCATCAAAAATATGTAATTGTAATCTTGGCAGTTTTAGATTTCTGGCTTGTTGATTTAATTCTTTATCTATAATATCTGCTTTTTCCGCAACTTTAGATATATCGTTAAATTTTTTCTTAATACGCAGCCATTTTTCTTTATAGGTGTCAACTGATATAAGTTCTTCCTCTAAATCGTTTTCGTCAAATTCTTTACTTAAAATCAAGTTTTTTATTTCATTGTCTAATTTAAAAAGATTTTCCGTATGATCGCTTAGCTTTGTATAGCACACGTCTAAATCTACGGTTACCTTCTGGTCTAGCAATGTTTCGAAACTATTTGTGGTATTGGTAAAAAGTCTTCTCAACACAGTTCGTTCCTTTTTCTTATTTTGCAAATCCATTTTTATTACTAATAAATGCCTACGGTCACGGTCGCCACAATGTTAAATTTAAAGGGACGCTGAATGTTGAAATATTAGAAAAAAACCACCATTTCTTTCGAACTGACATCAAAGAAGAAAAAAACGTCAGAAATTTATTTTTCTATAATCCTCTTTAAAAAGTTTTATACTAATTCACAACACTAGATGTGATATAGACCTGGCAATAAAGTATAGTTTTTAGTGACTTCCTTTGTATCTAGAAATATTCTCGATTCTTCTTTAATGTTTATAGTTAATAATTTTACATAACATTTAAATCTGTTAAAGCAATATTTAAATGTCTTTGGTTGTATAGAAATACCACTTGAAAAATCGTTTGAAAGCAGAAAACCGACAAGATACACCCAGTTAAAAAGAAACATCAATCAGCACATTTATTTTAAACTACCTATCAGATTAATGTGAATTGAGGTGTTACCGAAGAAAGTATCAGACGTAACTCATTAGTAATTGACTCGTCTTACGATCGACTTCCCGTTAAAGTGCTTGCATCACAAAGTACAGTTTTCTTTTGTAATCTACCGATCAGTTTTGGCTGGTGTTCAATACAAATTACTGAAAATAACATCACACCTTGAATGATTCTTTTTTTAATAATATAGGTAATATGGGCAGAATCTTATTATGATCGATAGCGACACTATGTATTTCTCAAGTAACATTTACTAGGAACACTACTAGTATTATAATATCTGTGCTCGGAACAAGTATTAGATTCAGATGTTAATTAATAGTTAAACTCGTTGGGGTTCTGGAGAATAGGAATTGCGTGATTATTTTGGTGTTAATTGATGAGCACAGCTCGGCGGGTGGTGTTTGTAACAAGCCTGCCATGTTTGTAAAGTGTGGGAAAGTAAAGGGAAAGTTGTTACCAAACTTTTTTTGTACTAATAAACAAAACCTAGATTTGGGTGAATTTTATGCGTAAATTACTAGGTACAAACTAGGTGTATACTTTACTTTAACTACTTTCGTTTGTTGAAACATGACCATGACCGATATTTTTTATGGAAGTCCATCATATGATTTGCGATGCTCCAGATCTCCGCAGAGTTATATGTTTTAGAGTTATTAAAATAATTCTTACTTAAGCAGGCTGGGAATACAATTTCTGGAGATCAATACACAAAAATCAATAAAGTTTCATTTGGTGCAAATATATTTGGATTATAATTGTTGTTGCAAGTTATTATTACCACAGTGTAGCATTCACTTTTTTCAGAACCGTGTCTTATCAAAAATCTTATAATAATCAATAACAGATATTGTATACCAACTTTGATGACCTGTATTTCGATGCTTTAAAAAATTGCAGAACGGATAGAAAACTTGATTAATCTTTGAATCAAATATTTTTACTTGGTTTTAAAAGTACTTTGCATAGCGACATGTGTTTTAGTAATAAGATATTTAGACTCATTTTACAACGACACGTGCTCTAGTATTCTTCCTCAGAATATTATTAGAGAAATTAACAATAAATTTAATAGGAAAATTGCTACAGCAAGACAGAAATGAGCGTTTCTGAATATTCCCTAGCCAAGATGCAACATACTGCGAATATTAACCGACGAAATTATAATGTTTACCGATTCTAGGTACATTTTGATGGAAAGCTCCCATAACGTTAGAAATTTAACTGTGCCTTATGATGTGAATGAGGTTTGTTTCTCTACAAATAGAGCAAATAATATATAATCTACGTGCCACGTGGTTTGATTCCAGAACCTCGTAAAAGATCATTATGAAATTGCAATAACAATCTAGCAAGATTTCGTCGTGCAATTTCCTTAAGATCGCGCGAGATTGCGAAATTATGCCACACATCATAATCCGCGTCTGACTAATTATATTAATAATACCCCATCGCCCACTGATGCGGCGAGTTTAGTGAGAGGATTTGCCGTATCAGTGCAATTAGTCCGCACCTAAAATGTTACTAATAGGCGAGAAGTGTTGGTCCGTGCTTCTTTTCCATCTGCCGTCATTGTGGGTGCAATCTATCTTAACGGACCCATCAGGGAATTGGGCGACCCCTGATGTATCAAGCCTATTGTACTATGATGAGTGGAGTAAATAGAGCGCGTATAGGGCCGCTGCCTGGGGGTCGCCAGGGCTCGCCCGGAGCTGGCGCCGGGCCGAGCAGAATGCGAGCCAGCCAACCCCGAGGGCCGGCACGACCATCTCGCCGGCCCACTCCACCATCACCACCAGCTGGCTTGGGTCCGGCAGGGTCTTCACAGACCCAGCAATCGGTCCCCGCCGCTGGTGGAGTACGCCGCATGAGGTGGACTACTCCACAAAACGAAAACATCATGCGCGCGTACTACAGGGCGACAGAGACAGGTGTCGGCGGGGCGGGTTATCGGGCAAGATTGCTTGCTGCGTTTCATACCCTGGAGCCTTCGCTGTCCGTTACGGCGCAAAATTTGGCAGATCGAGTTCGCTTTATTCTTCGGAGAGAAATCTTTACTCCAGCAGAACTCGGTCAACTACGACTCGAGGTTGTGTCGTCTATGAGTCCCGGTAGCAGAAGGCGGAGCAGAAGGCGGAGTAGCATTGCGCGCAGCACCATATGCGACCCCAATGCTACAGTGGCCAGTCCTGCTCCTGATGAAACGGGAAGGGTAGACGACGCAACCGCCCAGAATTTAGAGCAGATCAGGGGATTACTTGAAGAGGCGATTCTCGAATTTCGCGAGCTCCCACTTGAGGAGAGGCCGAAAATCCCGAGGATACCCCTAAGTCGTAAAAATCGGGATGTCGTTGAGGCAGTAAGCCAAATGCTTCTTCCATACTTGGAAGAAAGCGGCAGTCTCAGCGATACCAACTCGATCCTATTTGGCGCCGCATTGGCGGTCTGTCGATTCATCGGCGCCAAAGTGCCCACTGGGAGAGCTGAACGGCATACCAATGCCCGGCACAGCGAGACTCCGGCGTGGCGTAAGAGGATTGAGAAACGTATTGCTGAGACCAGAGTCCTCATCGGCAAACTGATTAGTTTCAGGTCAGGCAATACGAGGCCGAGGGTGATGCATTTTGTACATATGGCAATGGCGGGGATCGATTTCAGTCTTGCAGACCCCACCTTAATGCGAAAAGTGTCGGAGCGCATCGATGACCTGAAACAGAAAATTGCGGCTTGGGGAAGTCGGATACGGCGGTACTCCGAGAGAGCGGCAAGGTTTCGCCAGAATCGTCTCTTTGGGAGTGACCAAAAGAAGTTTTATCGTACATGGGAGACACGAGCTGGCCCCTCCACTGTCCAAGGACCGAATGTCACAGATGTCATTGCCTTTTGGCGGAACATCTGGTCCCGGCCTGTGGAGCACATAGAGGGCGAATGGATGGCGCCTATAGAGGAAGCGTGTGCATCGATAGATGCGATGAACCCCATCACCATAGAGTCGGATGACGTGTTGGCTGCGGTCCATAAAGCTCCGAACTGGAAAACTCCAGGGATTGACGGACTGCACCACTACTGGTTGAAGAGTTTCCGCTCGTGCCACGCATTCCTGGCCCGCCAATTCCAAGACGCCCTAGAACAGCGAAGTCTCCCAAACTTCTTAACAACTGGGGTCACTCACCTAGCTCCAAAGTCCACCAATACCGCGGATCCGTCACAATACCGCCCCATAACGTGCTTGTGTACCACCTACAAAGCACTGACATTCATTCTGAAGGCTAAAATTGATGCTCACGTTGAGCACAATCATATCATGGTGGACACTCAGAATGGATGCAGGGGCGGGAGCCGCGGTTCAAAGGAGCTTCTCCTGATCGATGCGGTCGTGGCCCAACAGGTCAAACGCAACCGACGCAACTTCTCTGCAGCCTGGATAGACTACAAAAAAGCGTTTGACTCGGTTCCCCATACGTGGTTGAAGAGGGTCCTCGAGCTGTACAAGATCGATTGTACAGTTCGAAACTTCCTCGAGACCTGTATGGGGCAGTGGAGTACGCAGCTTAGTCTGTTCGGGGTGCAGCTGTCGGATGCGGAAGACCGAATAAAGATTGAGAGGGGTATATTCCAGGGCGATTGTCTGAGTCCACTTTGGTTTTGCCTGTCCCTAAATCCGCTTAGCACTTTGCTGGATAAACCAGGGACAGGTTTTCAGTTGAAGAGAGGATTGTTCAAAATATCTCACCTCTTCTACATGGATGATCTCAAGTTGCTTGCTCCAAATGCTCAGAGGCTGGCGGAGCTGCTGAAAATCACAAAGGATTTCAGTAGCTCCATCAGCATGGAGTTTGGGCTGGACAAGTGTGCGGTTATCCATGTGGATAGAGGTCGGATAAGTGATTCCAACCAAGTGGACCTACCGGATGGATCCACCATCCGTACCCTCTCCGAAACTGATACATACCGGTATCTGGGTATGTCACAGAATCTGGGTGTGCATATGGCGGACGTGAAACAATCCGTTAAGGAGGCCTTTTTGGGACGCCTGACTAAGGTGCTTGAAAGCTACCTATCAGGCGTCAACAAAGTCAGGGCCATCAACGGTTGGGTCATGCCAGTCCTAATGTACACCTTTGGCATACTCAGATGGACTCAGACCGAATTGGACGCCCTGCATCGGAAAGTCCGCACAACTTTGACACTCCATAGGATGCACCACCCGAGATCGTCAGTGATGAGGCTGTATATCCCGAGGAAGAGCGGCGGTCGTGGGCTGCTCAGTGCGAAAACCCTGCACAACCGCGAGATACACAGTCTCCGTAATTACTTCCTGGCGAAATCGGAATCCAGTGAGTTGCATAGAGATGTCAAAGCATGTGATGTAGGACTAACCCCTCTCTCTTTGGCCACCGAGCAATGGCGAGAACCGGCAGTACTTAGCACCACTGACCGAGAGGCCATTTGGAGGGAGAAGGAGTTGCACGGTAGGTTCTACAAGGCGCTACACGAGCGTCATGTGGATCCGAGAACCTCCGTGCATTGGCTGCGCTTCGGGGACCTCTTTGGGGAAACCGAAGGTTTTGTCTGTGCAATACAGGACCAGGTCATTATGACCCGAAACTACCGGAAGTATATCCTGAAGGATGGGACAGAGGATGTTTGTAGAGCCTGTCACCAGCCCGATGAGTCACTCAGGCATATTACTTCCGGTTGTCCTGTACTGGCTAATACCGAGTATTTGCACAGACATGACCAAGCAGCCAAAATACTCCATCTCGAGCTAGCCTTCAAATACGGCCTCATAGGCGAAAAGGTGCCGTACTATAAGTATGTGCCGGAGCCAGTTCTTGAAAATGACCGCGCTCGATTATACTGGGACCGGTCCGTCATTACGGACAGGACTGTTCCTGCGAACAAGCCTGATATCGTACTGATGGACCGGGCGGAATCTCGGGTGTTCTTAGTGGATGTCACCGTCCCATTCGATGAAAACCTCGTGAAAGCCGAATCAGATAAAAAACTTAAATATCTAAACCTGGCGCACGAGGTTACCGATATGTGGCGAGTGTCATCCACTGAGATCATCCCAGTCGTAGTGTCAACGAATGGCCTAGTCCCGACTTCTCTTCACGACCATCTGAAGAGGTTGGGACTCCGTGACGGACCAATGATTGCGAGGCTCCAGCGGGCGATCTTGCTCGATAACGCAAGGATCGTCCGCCGTTTTCTCTCTTTGTCGCCCTGACCCCCGGCCGTCTGGCCTCCTCTGCCGGGGGGAATCCTCCCCCCCCCCTCGAATCGTCGAGGGGTCGGGAAGAGTAAATTATAAATATATTTAAATAATAATTATAATCGTAGTTATTTGATTATTTCTTGTAACTATAATTTCACAAGTTCTTCTTAATGTATATACACACAGCAAGCAATTTGGATAAACAGGGAGTGGGTCCGCCTAAATCTCTTACCATGATTCTAGCCATAGGCTACGATACGATCGATATCTTATCGATATTATGCGATATTTTGTTTCATCTAACTTTTTTTAAATGTCTTTTGGTAGATAAATATACTAATTTAAATCAAACATCAAATCTACAATCAGCATGCTTTATCATTTATTCATCCTTAAAAAAATACATGTTAAAGTAGTAAACGAAACGAAATTTCGACACAATATCGATAAGATGTCGTATCCCATGGCTAAAATCGTTGCCTAGAGAGTTTTGTATAACTTGATATGCTGTTGACCGTACATTCACTGCAACCTGTTATGTGTTGTGATAAATTTAATTTCACACGTTTAATTTACGGGCTATCATATAAATGTACTTACGAACAAATCAATAAAGGGTATCAGTGAGGACTGTTAAGTGCCAGATGCCACGCTGTTGATATTTAACGATACTCAATTAAAGCTGTGTACACACGGTTGTTTAAAGTACGGTTCATATTGTCTACTGTGCTGTAAAGGAACGCTTTTTATTCACGTGCTTTACCTTTTTGCGTTAACTTTCAAAAGGTATTCGGCCTAAAATATTATGTAGTTAAATCTTTGTTCCAATTACAACTCTAAACAAACTGTATGCCTTTTACTTTTATAATAGCATTATTTTAAAAATATAAGTTTTGTTATAATTCAAAGACATCTCTAACGTAATAGCTGCAGACATAGTAGTCCACTACTGCGCAATCCACAATTTATTAATAAAAATAAAAATTTCTAATACTAAATTAATTGTATAAAAGTCAACACCCATGTATGCTTATCGTCAGTTATTCATCATTCGTATTATATACCTAAAGACATTTTAACTTCGATTAGATTACTTATGTGTGTACTCTCTTTAAAACAGAGCAGTTCTTGTGTAGAGGGCATTGCTTTCGCACGGTTGGTGTCTGAGTGAAGCCGCCTTTAGAACCGGAGAAGGTCGAGAGCTGGCTTTTTTATTAAATAAAAAAAATGACAGAATATTAGAAAAGTTCTTTTTTTGTATTTTCTTTGCGTTGTATTCTAAAACTTAAAAAAATCAACCCACCATTGCTGTCTCAGGCATCATGACAATGGGCCATGATCCAATTCGGAAACCCAGTGCTAATTAGTGGGTGTTAACTAAACATGTCTTCGTCGTGACGCACGGAAGAGCTTTTTATAATAATTTTTTGGTCACCCATCCTATTTACCAACCTTTGCAGAAGTTGCTTAACTTCCACAGACCGAATGTACTACTCACAGCACCCTCGAGCTCCTGAGGTACCTCCATATCTATGTAAAACATTTTTTCCCATTCGCAGGTCGCGCAGTTCTAGACCGCCTGAGTGGCACCACAGTGGGTGAGGTTACGATACCGAGCGACGCGAGAGATGGTCAACTCCTACCCCCACCACTAGACGTGGCGCCTTACGCTCAGATCACGGCAAATGCTACGTGCGGTGACAACGGAGCTGAAGAATACTGCAGAGATACTCCCGGCAAGTATGTAATGCAGCATTTACCTGTGGGATTTTATGACTACGGTCTGACATTATTTGACCAGACATCCTATTTGAACGGCTGTGCGCCTGTGTCCTATTCGGTTGACTGTCCTGTTGTCCCCGACGACAGCTATGACGATGACGTAAAAACGACCCATTTTTCGGAACGACGTGACAATTTTAAAATATTGTCATCCTTGAGTTACGTCACAAGTATTTCTTGACTTTCATGAAATAAATGCGATGTCCCGTTTTCATTCAAAGATGGTCACGTTAGCAATACCTACCTATTGCAATGAAATTAAATGAAAATGTCTTTAATAATAATAATAAAATAATAATAAAAAAAATGTATCTCCCCTACCACTTATTCGGGACGTCTTTGAGCTGACAAGAAGAACAAGCGAAAGAAACTTACCAGCTCTTTATCACAAGTAATGCCATTTCCATAAATCATGTCATTACCATTTATTTGGGGCCTCCATCTTACCGATTCGTTTCGAAGTATACTTATATATTTTGTTACGAAAGTAAGTATACATTCGTAATGTTTCATTACGACACTGTGAATGGTGTCAGTTATATCTGTCTTGAGTTATAAGTACACTAAAAAATTTGGGGTTGCAGTACACACTGTCCAGTACTTAACAGAGAAAAAAGTAATAGAGAATCACAGAGCTGAAAATATGTATATTTTGTATTTCATATCAATAGACGGGGCGTCGTATGCGAAGTATGCGAGGGTACAGACGGCCCTCCATCTCGGAGGCACCCAGCGTCACATGCCATCGATGGAGACCCAGCGACTTGGTGGCAGAGTCCCACCCACGCCGCCGGTGACTACGGCCACATTGAGTTAATTACCAAGTTACCTGCCGTGAGTATATTTCCAATATCTATTGTAACTTTTACTTAATAAGGCATCAAAGAATTCTAAATTTATGTTGAAATTTTTAAATTATTGATATTAAGTTTTTGAATGCATATTTATCTATATAAAGAGGAAAGATAAATATTTGTTTGTTTGAATAAGCTTCGAAAGTAAGTAGGTACTGGACCGATTTTGAAATTTTTTTATCGACAGGAAGCTACTTCATACTCGAATGACACGCATAGGCTATAATTCGCAGGCGACGACACAGCAAAACAGCTAGTTCTTACGATCTGAATAAGTGAAAAATTTCAAAGTCAAAACTCATTTGCACGCTAAGAGTGCTTTTAAAGCTGTAACACCCATTTTAATTAACCTAGAACAAGGCATAGTTTAACTAGGAAACGCCTAATATTACGAATCGCCTAAGCAGATTAGTTAAATTCTAAATAAATATTTTTTTCTTTTATCCCTTGATATGTTTATGACCTCTCATATACGCAAACGCCTAGCGCAAGGCGTCGCAGAGCGAACATCATAAATTTAGACACTACTTAATTTCGTTAGGTGGTTCCTAGTCAGTGGTGAAATGCATATTCACCTTAGGCGACTCCTAAATATTACGGCGACAGATTTGGTCGACTCCTTTGATTTAGTTGAGTGAAAACGGGCATTAGTTAATCATATTTTTATAGGTGCTACCTGCTGTGTTCCGACATGAAACCATGTAAACATTCCGACACTATCCAAACCAGTATATTACGTGAAACCCGTATTTCCTACAGAGTTGGGTTTGATTAACACAACTTAAGGAATCGTTCACACTGAATATCGACTAAACCGTAAATTATTGTCTTAACGTTATCCCTGCAAACTGTTCAATTTAGGGTAAATGTTATATCGAAAATAGCAACATCTAAAATATGTTTGTAGATATTCCATGTTTTGATGCACCTGCATATTTATTTTGACAAAATAAAAATGTCGATTATTAATTGTCAGCAATTATCTATTTAACAACTTAAGCGTCAACAATTGTTGTTTTATTATAAAACAAGTACCAGGTTTAAACAATTACTATCAAATAAGTAAACACGTCTCAATTCGACGTTTCCTCTTCTGTCATTGCCAATTTCGACGGTCAATAGTTTGAGCTAGGTATTAACTTGAATATTCGTTTTATAATAAGATAGTTAATTCGTATTTTGAGTGTGAATCTGTCCTTACAAGTGCGCAGGCGCAGACTCGCCTACGCAACGTCTCGTTTGTTCAATCACTCACAGTAAATCTTTGGATGTTTTAAATAACATTATTATTATTAATAAAGTGATTTATTTGTTATTTTCCATTTCTTGATATTTTTTATTTATCTTACTTTTCCTTTCAAGGTTATCTATCAAAGAATACAATAAATAAAGTGAGCCCATTAAAAATAAAAAATAAAAACTTATTCAGAGGGCTTAGAAGAATGAATAGCTACCATTAATTTATAAGATTTCCATTTCTAATGCACGGTTTAGACAACCTTATACATAATTGAATTTAAACCTGATAATTGTAAAGGTAATTTACCTGAATATATTATTAATATTCAATAGAGTTTTACAATTATGGACTAACGTAATAATAATAACACTGATTCTGATTAGCATACCCTATATGGTTATATTTAAAAGTAAATTATCTATTTTCATTGGTGCTTTAGTTTTGCTACTCGTCACTAGATGGCAATAGCATATATATAACTGCAATCAAATAGTTTATATAAGTAAATTTGTATAAATATTTTTTTGTATTTTATGTTAAAAAATAAGTGATACTTGCGTGTTTTAAAATAAAATACCGAACAACATAAGCTATTAATGTAAGTATTTAGTGATATAATCGATCAATTATAATATTCAGTTTTGGCAACATTTACCCGCTACAAATTATCTCATCTCTTCATAATATACAATTATGCTGATGTTTATGGGTTTTAAAATGGTCAATTTTGTAAACTGCTATACTGCGTTTGCGCAGTTTTAATGGCGATTTACGTCAGAATATAATCGATTATTGTTATAACGTAGCACTTAAAGCAATATGTTAACTGTACCGTTATTAAAAATATAAATTATATCATTCTTTTAAGTATCTTATAATTTATTTTTATGAGATGTCCGCAGGTGTAGAGTTACAGTCACAGTTAAGAGGGTGAACAAACGAAAATAAAAATGAAAAATGCACAATATATATATATAAGGTTAAAAAATAACTATAATTTTTTTTGATGGAAAACAATTACAAAATAACCTCTAAATTCTATTTGATTTATTTCCTCTTTAATAAATATGTAAATCAGTTTGGTGTGTTGAGCGACCTTTGAAGTCATTTACAAAAAAGCTCATTAAAAATGAAAAAGTGAGTGAGGATAGATGTTGCTTGAATTTTTCACAGTTGTTAAGATTTTTCGGAGTCAATTTAGTTTTTTAACGCTCTGTTTTCCGTAATTCCTATCTATCTCATGTATAGACCCGTTGATTTCGTTTTCATTCTTTTTAATTATAAGGTGCGTTTGATCTGCAATTTGTAGAGCCAATACTTTCTAAAAGGTCAGACAACAAAATCTTGTATTGCAAATTTTGACAATAATTACGGTTACAACGTTAAGACAATAATTTACGGTAAACTTTCTCTACGCCGTGAATATTGAATTATCTGAGAAAAATTCACAATTTTATACTAAAACATAGTTTTTTAATGCTTTGAATTTATAATTTTAAATGAAATAAACAACCGTTTTATTGAAAATAAGTATGGTAACAGATTGGGAATAATTCGTGTGTTTTGCACAATTTTTGTGTAGGAACATTATTATATAAAAAGGATTTTTTAGTAAATCTTATGTCATTCATCGTATCCGAAATAATGTAAGTCAAATGTCGCATGTCGCAATGGTCTATTAAAAATCATGCTTTTTTTAATAAATAATTCTTAAAACAATTCATCGGCGCCGGCGATGCGGCCGTATAACTCTGGTTATATCTTTGAAGTAGTATTTATGAAATTATGTAAGGAATAAACTTACTAGCTTTCCGTCAGCGGCTTCGCCTGCGGGCTCTTGTATTATACATAAAAACCTTCCTTTTGTATCACTCTATCTATGAAAAAAAAAACCGCATCAAATTCCGTTGCGTAGTTTTAAAGCTGAAGCTATGCATAGGCATATATGGACAGAGAAAGCGACTTTGTTTTATACTGTGTTGTGATGAAGTAATAGTTACAAATCTGTAATTTTGGGTTTAATAAAAAAGTTAAACTCGATTTAAATAAATTAAAGCCGCTAAGAACTATGCGAATAGTTATTCTGCACTATTCAATAAGTCAACATTGTTAATAAATTTTCTATTCTGAGAAAAAGAACGCCAAAAATGACCATTTTAATTTAAGAAATATAAATCGAACCATCGAACAAATTAGTTTAGTTATTGGGGTAATGTGTATACATGCTGTGTTTCACTAAAGTCACTAGTTACTGTCAATATGTAAATAAAAAATATAAAATCAATAAATACCATCAGTAAGTTGACGGACTAATCCATATTATGATATAATAATATATTTAAACAATAATATCATGAATTGATAAGGTCTTTTTAATGAAGATAGATGACTTCACTACGATTTTGATTCACGCTATCACAATTTCAAATATTAGGTAGGTATGTTCGTTTTCTTAGTTTCCACCATAATATTCTAACTATAGAGCTATTCCCATGGGCTTACCCCAAGCTTACTCACCCATAAATTATTTAGTTTACAATCGCTGGTAGTAAATTTAAAAAATATCTGAGAAGGAGCAGATCTTTCTTGCTTGATTCTCTCTTTTTTAACCTACTATCACCAGAATTAAGAACTAAGAAAAGATGTCTATAAACACATTGGTACTTATAAAATACCTGCTGGTACGTGGAGATCAGTGACTGTTTTTTGTCAATATGTCAACAACTCGTAATCTAGACCCAGGGTTCATCGAATAACTGAAGTTTAGTCATAGAATGTATCAAAAGCCTTACACTAAGAATCACAAATGTATATATTAGAATTATGTGAAAACGAAACTATACCGCGATTCACAAATGGTTAGCGTCATCTATTATCCCAAATTGGTAATAATTGTATTCTCTCAGTATCTATTATAAACTTTATATTATGCTATAATGCTTATTGTTTAACTACATTTATTTATCTATTTATTATATTTTGTTTGTTTAATGTATGTAGAGCAGGAACAATATGCTATAAAAATATTTGTAAATTTGTGACCAATGAAAATATAGTTGGTTTAAAATATACTATTTGGAAATCCTTATCAGCACATATCTACCTGCCAATCTGAATGTTCTAAAATAATTTTCAATTAAAGCCCCCACAAGGTTTCACCATCCTAGATAGGGCTGGTAGCCAGACAATGGGTGCTGTCGGCCAACAAAAGAGGCAAATAGCCTTATCTGCTTAACGGATAAGATCTGGGTATTATATCAGAAAGACGCGGGCGGCCGCGGGGCGTCTGGTACATCATTCTGGAAGGTGGTCATTTGTAGTGCTCTGAAACTCTTGAACACGTTTTAGAGTAAAATCACTGACCAATAAATACCGTGATCAACCTTTTTTCTACTGGTCCGAATTTCGGTGCATTAATTTATATTATAAGCCTCAATAGACGGACAGATTATGATATGATAAGTATGGACAAAAAAGACAAACGCAAGATCTCGTTAATGAATTCCATTTTTTACTGCTACCCTTAGAAAGTATATTTTTTCAATAGACGTCACACATTGTGAAGATCTTTTATTTGAATAATTGATTTTTAATCTGATTGACAAAATCGCCGCTTATTGATTGCCGATTTATTATTTATTTTTGATATTTATCTCAAATAAAAATACTTTTAAAAATGCTTCAAATGGAGTGGTCAAAAAAGTAACAAGTGCTTAGAAATTAGTATTGTTAGATCCTGGGTAGCTCAGTGGTTAGGGCAGTCGCCCAGATTGCGAAAGGTCATGGGTTCGAGTCCCATCGCAGAGTGCCAGGAACGAAGTGGATTTTTTAAGCAATTGTAAAAACATTAACTGCCCCCCGAATTACTGCGACATTCTGTGAAGGCCGCATGAAAATCTGATCAATAATCTTCGAGTTTATCACGAGCAGACAGACATGACGGGCAGACTTTATTGTAGTAATTATGTATGCTTAATGACGTTAATATTGAAATCTGTTTATCATATATTATTTAATCCAAGCTTATCTTAATTCATTGTCGTAATGAGGTAACTTAAGTGTTAAGGGTTGGTGCATACATACACTTATGACGAAGGAAATTCAGAAGTGACAAAATAAATAATATGACATTCAACCTTACACACTTGACGAATGATCCGTTAGGGCGCTTGTGCACTACACTGAATTTTCAGGTCCGGCGGTCCGATTTTTTCCGGTCCGGAATGACATGAAAAACTCGGATGAGTAGCTTGTGCACTTGTCCGTTTTTTTCCTGATCGGAGCGGCGCAGTGTAGGGCAGCTCTCTTTGAAGCTACACGTCACTTACGCTATGTACGATGAGATTTTTGGAATGTCGGTAATTCCGTTCGAAGACGTAGAAAGGTACCTAAATAATGATCTGATCGTTTTACATAAATCATAATAAATTATGGCAAGACGAATGAAGCATTTTTTTTACTACTATCGGATGACTACTATCAGATGTAAAAACTTATACCCTTACTAATTTAGGAATTCACATACACATACAAGCATTATTCACATACAATAGTTAAAAATATTTGTGACATTAGAATAAAATTACTGATAATGTTCTAGTACTTGATGTTTAAATTTTTAAACGTGCTATTTTTTTTTCGAAGTTTTGTAAAAACAACTTTCAGCGATTACAGAGATAGACCAATCGGTGGCGCCATTTCGTAAACAAATCGAAATTAGTGCCGTGTTAGCGGAGAATTATTATGCTAAATGAACTTTACGAGATCAGTTGACTATATTATATATAGGCATAATTTTATACGCGTAGTGTAGTTTCTTTATATGTAGTTTCTTAGAATACTTATTTTTTTTAAATTCATTAATGACACAATCATACATTTAAAATTTTATTAAATGCGAAGATTACATTGAGTGTCACTTAATTACTTTTGTTAATCTTCTGTTTATTCTTTATTATTACTTCTGTTGTGAAATATTTCTCTATATTTATCAATTGTCTAAAAAAAAACTGATAATGACAAATTTCCAGGCAAACTTTCATCCCCTATTTTTCGCGATAAATGTAGCCTATGTCCTTTCTTAAGTTAAGTCTATTTACTATATTAATTTCCATTTAGATTTAGATGAGTTCAGTTGTTTAGGCGTCTAAGCGTAACAACACTTATTTATCTTACCATAAGCTATCGATACTTTTAATACGATTCTAAAATCTAGCTAAGTATCGATACTAGAACCATACGCTGATCAAATTAGAACTATACCGAGCATATGCCAAAGCATATGCAGTGATATATACCAACTATATTAAATCATCATATAAAATATAGCATTTTATAATCAACAATAAATATCGATTATAAGTTTATTGGAAATTAACAATATTGCCGAAATAAATATCGATTCAAATCGATTATTTTTTCCCAAGCCTATTCCTTATGAATTTTCCGGATCTCGGACACAGCAGTGCACAAGCGTAAACACGTTTTTCATTGCCGCCATCACGGACCTGAAAAAACCGGTCCGGAATAGAGAAAAGTAAAATTCCGGACGGTAAAATTCCTGACAGTGCACAAGCGCGCATTACCTACATATGGCCTGACATATCGGACCTGAAAAAATCGGACCGCCGGACATGAAAATTCAGTGTAGTGCACAAGCGCCCTTAGTCCGTCGAGCTTCGCATACGTCTATCGATATGCTTAAGGGATTTGTACGCCAGATTTGTAACAACCTTAATACCACATGCAGTTATTAATTAGTGATAAAACTAATGAAAAATAATATAATTTGTAGCCGGTTATTTTAAAATTAAAATTAAATATGCCGTAGATTAAAATTGAATGTTTTTACTGCAGATTTACATTTAATATTTTTGCTATTATTTACGGAGGATAGCATACAATTACGTTCTTATTTTATTAAAATTTAAGCCAATTTTTGAGCTCATGGTAAGGCTTCGGAGCTGAATCTGTCTGAGTTTTTTCAAATGTACAGTTATCGTAATTAAATATATGTTTAATTGCGACCTCACGTGAGGCTGGAAATACCGCGAATATTCAGGAATTCGCAATCAAAGGGTCAGCAGAGAAATGTGCGCGTGCGAATTAACTGCACTGCGATTGTTATCGAAAAAGAAACGGAATTATGCTTGTGCTCGATGAAGCATCTATACGGCAATATTTTTTTAGAAATATTTTATTATTGCTAGTAACAATTACATTACTGTTAATAGAGGTTTTCGAAATTATTCTAATAGTAGTTAGATGAAGGATAGAAGGTGGCAGGATAGGACGACGAAAAATGTATTGCTTCCCTCTGGCTGGCTGGATATTATTAGCCCAGGGACTATGGTGCAATTGATAAGGTTAGATGGAAATTGTATATGAATGTTAAATGTTAGTTAACGTCAAGATAGTGTGGACGAACTTTCATATAAAATTTTTACTAATTGTACTATAAAAATAATATTTGTATCTCTGTGCTCTGAAGGCTAAAGCAGTACGGCAAAAGTTCGTTGATCGGGACCAAGTGACAGGTCACTTTGACATCAAAGTATAGTATAATTTAAATATTATGTTTTTTTTTGTCATAATTTATGTCAAAATTAGAATATTTGTTTAATCGTCAAATTATTCATTATATTATATTTGTTTATGGATTTTTTGGTTGTTTCTGAGCGATACCTCTATTATGTTGTATTACAGACGAAGCCACGGCCAGAAAGTAATACATATATTATTTGGAGATTAATATCAGCGGAGTTGTAAATGAAGTCTTGTCAAGTTGTAAATCAACACGTTTAATTACTTTGATACGAGCCGTGCGACCGACCCGAGCGGGCGAGTTGAGACACGAGTGCCCTTTAACTCATAATTAAATTGTGACCAAAATATCCAATGACATTTTAAAACACAATTAAAAAATGCAGAGTGCGCGTCGAATTCGCACACAAAGATTTCTGTACCATTGTGTATGAAAAAAAAACTATATTTTTAAGTATTAGTTATTTAACTTTGAAAATTTTGTTGCAACAGAAATAGGTACATAATTCGGTAGAAATAGGTATAAATTTCAACTGTCTGACTACAGTGGTTTATGAAATACAGCCTGGTGACAGACGGACAGCGGAGTCCTTACCTTAGCAATGTAATAAAATTGGTTTATGTTTATTCAAGTTTTTCCTAATTCAGACTTCTCTAGAATACGTGCGGAGTGTTTTACCGTTATCGAACACCTGACAGGCGCGTTTACTACGCACTTGATATAAAAACTATATGAAAGATAAACTCTCTAATAATATCTTTCATTGTCGTGGTTGAGCCCAACCTCAATGGCTACCTATCTCATGTAGAAGAGGCTGTCACATTAAGTCACGCCTATATTACATCCTTTTTACCCACACTTTCTTATTACTTCAAGGAGCGTTTCAAAGTCAATTTCCATATTATTTATTCAGTCTAGACTGTTACAAGCATTCGTGAGTGTCTAAAACTATGTTGCTGGTTTGCAAATCTGCGGTCTAGAGACCTTGTACTAAGGAGACCTTGTAAAGGCAAGAAACTCAAGGGCTGCTTTTATCTCACTGTTTTATTTCGTGCAGCGAAGTCTGATTGCAAAGTGACTTCATTAGATTTTGAGACTCCAGTGACTACTACAGTTTTTCAAACAAAGGTTTCCGCCATTTTACAGATTTATATCATTGCATTTGTATGCAATATTATAAATCTGTAAAATTGCCGTAATGGATACAAGCTCAAAATCTTTTAACCGATTTCTAAGGGTCTATATTCGACTGGTTCGTATTTTTATGTGTAAGCATTTCTTCGTGAATTATAGACAGATTTCGTGCATATGGATGTGGTGATGTGTTGGTTGCGTTGTGTTATATGTCCATGTATTTGTCAGTTTCGGTATGTGGTATCTATATATTTATAAACGTATAACATAAACATAAATAAGAACATATAAGAATTACCGTGTGCTTGATATTGCCTCAAATTTTATATAATGAAGTACTAAATGAGAGAATCTGTCTCCTTGTGCGGGCGTGTTTTTTATATTTATTATCTTTTATTTGGATTTCATTTGTGTAATTAGTCGAAAAAGTTAGCTATTTTTATCAGTTGTGTAACTCTGTAATTGGCTTAAGTTACTTTCGCATCACATTATTATAGTATGTATTTATAAATAAGCTGTGGAGTTTCTGAATAATAATAAAAAAAATGGGTATGGGTATGTTACTTTGAGCTTCGATTGGTTCTTATAATATTAGAATAAGATTTATTATCCAATGTACCTTTGATGTTCGTTGCCCGTCGTTCTCTCAATATGTACTCAGCCATACTCGTCGGCGCTAGTGAATATCTGATTCATAAATGTCATTCAACAATGAACGCAACGTAATATGTATTTGTTTAGTGATTTAGTGTCTTAATTTGTTTATTTATTCTGTGATCAATTATCTCATATAGTGCAGGGACAAAGTGGATCTTTTTAAGCATTTTTTTTGTGTAGCACTGTAAATGCCACATGCATAAAATGTAATGGCTAGTATCATATGTTTTTTTCAGCCAACCAGGCTTTTATTTTTCACGTTTTGTAGTAGGTTTTATTTTAGAAAAGTTTCAGTTAATTATTTCTTGTAGAAGGCTTTAGAAATGTACTTTAAGACAATTGGTATTTACCTATCTCAGGTTGATTTGAATAACTGCAAAGGCCAAACTTTAAGTAATTATTTGTTTTCTTGTTAAGTTTAATTTTAATTGCAAATATTTTGTATTTTGTTGTAACAGACAGCAAAGGTATATCAATATGCTAATCCAATTAGGGTTCTTTTGGATACAGAAACTAAAAAAAAACTGAATTTAAATATGACATTATTTATTATTAGTTACAATACTGATATGTTGATTTCAATATAATACACAAAACAGGTTTATAATTATTATTTCACACTTCCAATAAAATAAAATAAAGTAAAAAAAAAACCTAATTTTTATTTGGGTTTGTTTTAAGGTTATTGTGTAACCACTTTACATATACTATGTAGTTTTGCGGTTTTGATCACAACTCGTTTGGCGGTTATTTCTTTGTACAAAATCAATTAAAGGCGACGTACAGAATATTTTGGTATACACGCTCCCTTAATAATATCTTATTTTTACCTACGTTCGAAGAATGGCACACAAAGTTCTTTAGATAATTCTAGCGCAGAAATTTTTCCACCGACTTTAGTCATCGAACCCAAGAAGTAATCACCTTGAGGTGGCAGAAAGCCTTGTTACGCGACTGTACATAATAAAATAAAATTAAAATTATTCGCCTTTCGCTTATTTACTAAATAAGAATTTCAAATAAAATTACCGTTGACAGACAATGTAGGCAAATCAAATAGTCAAATAGATATTATTTACACTTGAAATAAATAATTGATGACATTGGAAAATTCTAGAAATATTTCGAGGTAATTTATACAACTACATAATATTATTCTCTTTAATACGAAAAATAAATGCTAACATGACGAAGTCATCGATTCGTAATATATATTTGTTTACAATTTATATAATTTTTAATGAAGTCTATAACTTTTAAAGTACTTTTATGAAGTCTATTTGAATAAAGATTATTTTGACTTTGACTTTGTTTCAAATTAATATTAATTGACATTATATCAACATTAAAGACCCATACAGTAATGTTGCCAATGAAATCTATTCTTATAATATGAACAAATAACAATCATATTTTTGTTCGATAAATTTACTTTTAAAAATAATATTACTACTCGGGATATTATGACACTAAGAACTAATGTTTACTATATGCTCGAAAGCATATACATGGATGCTAATTTTACAAAATTTTCTTTCTCGCTATTAATCGCGTAAAGTATTAACCCTCGGCATGCCTATTTCTGTGGGTTCGTCAGACACACCGCAGCGGCATGTTAACCAAAACAAGGTACATTTGTCTATCAAAAGTCACATTTGTCTTGATCATGCACACAAAATGCTATGAAACAAAATCCCAAGAAAACGTTGATGCGAGTGAAGAAGACTGATTATTTTAAAGTAATATATAAGCGTATGTTAGTGCCTTACGTGCTATAAAGTTTGATTTGAGATCTCTTATAATTTGGTAGAAAGAACATGTTATCAAAGATTTAATGAATATTCTTGTTGATAAAATAATCTAGCATAATTAAAAATATTTCAAACAGAATTCCACTAGTATGTATCTTTTTTATTATTATTAGAATATTGTTTATCTCCTTATAAGGAATGACCACGCCAAACAAATAGAAATATACAGAATTTGTAAAAAAAATATCCAATTGAAAATCTGGGTCTGAGGGACCCACCAGGCATAGCTTTTAACTTTTTACCATCAGGCATACCAAGGGTTAATCAAGTATTTTTTCCAATGTGTGACTTTTTTATATTACCTATATTATATATCAAAGCATGGGCTAATTAATATATCGTCCATGTCCAAGGTTTATACAATAATATGCAGAATTAAAATAGGACACTTGGTAATAGACGGATTCGTGAATTATCAACAATCACTTTGCAAAAAGCCCCTGCCTGATAAAATAACTGTAACACAGATAAAATATATTGTTTTTATAAGCAATTTTCAGCGAAAACCACACAAATCTTATCGAACAAGTGTCTACTATCTACTTAAGATTAACGACTTGTATTTGTACGAATTGTACTAAAGTTACAATTCGTTAATTTGACTTTGAATTTGCCTATGCCTCCATGTTATCAGCAACCTGCATAATTCTGCAGGTTTTATGGATTAACTACGTATAAAATTCAGGCAAAGTATGAAATATACTTTAATCGAAAATTTTAATTTAACCAAACCGATTTTAAGTCAATAAGGGATGTTTAGTTTAACAAACAATAAAACTACATGAACGAGCTCGGCATTAGATATGTAGACTAGGTATTCCACAAAATGTGCGAGTTACATGTTGCCAGTACCAGAAAACAATTTTCTAAGGTTGTCTAAAAAAGATTAAGTCAATTCCTGACATTTCAGGCACTTAAAAAGAACATTTACACACTCACTTTCAGCTTTTTAGTAACAGTTCATTTCATCACGTTCTTTTTTAATAAAAAATGATCCTAAATGTAAATAAAATAAATATTGATTCTAAAAAGTCATAGATCACAGCCCGGGCCATGTTAAAGCTCACGCATAAATAAAACCTTATTACGATAATATTAAGGTTTTAATCGGGCGCAGAATTGAATCTGCTGAATATACCACCTCCGACGAGGTCGTTTGGATTGCCTTTGGTAAGGACAACAGTTACTGCCAGCCCTACAACTGCGCCAAGAAGTACTGCGACCGCAATAGCCAGAAACCTCTGCCCTGAGGTCCACCTCGAACAGGCCCAGTATTGCTCGATGACCACACTGAAAGCAAAAAAAGAACTTTCATTTCTAAAGAATAAGCATACAAAAGTGATGATATGAATCTATAAGAGTAGCTCGGTGGCGTAGTGGACAATCGCACAGCAGCCCACGATTGTTGTTGTTAAGCAACTTTCACAAGGGTCGGTCACGGGTTGGGTGACCACGGGTTGGGTGACCAAATAATTACTGTGTCGAGCTACTCCGTGCTGCGATAGGCACGTTAAGTCGTAGGTTCCGGTTGCACTTGCAGTTCTTAATACCCTCCAATCCACATTAGGCCAACGGTCATGGCCTATCCTCTTTAACCATACATAAGAAGGCCTGAGCCCTTGGAGTGGGGACGTACAGGGGCTGGTGATGATATGGATAGTATTATGTGTAAGTATTTGACCACTTTTTCGGTCAAATCGTTGGGAAAGACTATATCTTTAATCGAAATAAAGAACAGACAATATTATGTGAGAATGTTGTATAATACCAGTAATGACTTTTTGGAAACCTTTAATATAGTTACTCGAGTAACTAAATTAAAGGTTGCTAAAATGAATAGGCAAATTAAACGTTATAATTGTTAGAAATATTGATATAGGGATAATGTAACTGGGCACATGATATCAGTTCGACGTAGTATCGCGGACTTTGTTATTTTTATCGTAATACTGATTGTTATTATTAGGGCTGCTGACTGTCACTAGTTGATTTAGGAGCGTGAAAATTGACCAAGAATTAAATTATCTATTTACCAATCATTTGTTGTTTGCTGTGTATAATTAAATAAGGAAGTATTAAAGATTAGTTTAGAAAGTACAGTCGCGGCGGTCGGCATCATGTCAGTAGAGTCTCAAATGCGGTAGTGCAAAGAGGAAGAGCGACAGAGCAATTCCTTTTGCGAATAAAGATAGATACCATCACTTATCACTTTAACATTTTTTACTATAAATTATTGCTTTGTCGCTCTTTTTGAGTCAAATCACATGTCAACAAAAAAATATTTTTTTAGAGTCTGATATTTAGTGATTATTTTCTGATTATACACAGCGAATAATAAATAGAAACTTTATTCATAGTAAATAAAGTTTGCTTTTATTTGCAAAAAAAAAATATATGGTGTTTTGGCACATTTCTTGAAAGGCTGTTGCATTTATGATGCAAGAGTGGGTGAAGGTGACTGTGGGTCTGTAGGAGGAGTTGGCAGAGTGTCACGGCAGTACACGTAACTCATTTTTTAACGAATTTTATGTGCCTTATAATCTAAGAATGTCATTCAAAAAGTGTGAAGATGACGTGAACTGTTTATCCGGTCTTAATGCCTCCACTGTACATAAAATTACGGTCTTATGAAGCAGTTTATAAAGGCTCTTCGTCAATACTCTGAGGCCTTTACTTTGGTCAGAAACTAAAATGAAAACTGGTCTATTCGTTGGTCCACAAATAAAAAAAAATAATGGCGAGTGAAAAATTTCTTAAAGTAATAAACGTGGCTTAACCTTAAAACAGTCATCTATGGCTTCCTTGGCAACAAGAAGGAGCTTATTTCTCTACAGGCATCTTTCATGCGAACTTGGATAAATTCAAAGACAACTTGGATAAATATTCAGAAAGACAAGGGGTACGCTTCCACCAGTATATAATGAACTTTGAACGATAGTATCGAGGGCAATATAATGAGAACATGATGGGTGACTACACTTGGGAGTCCGTACGCGAAAGTTCTGTCTTTTAAAAAAATATGGAGCAATGCCTTCACAAATCTACTCAGATAGAAAACGAAATAGTATGTAAGTATTTTTTTTTTCTGTATCGATGGGGCTGTCGTGTTTTAAAGACAAAAGCCCCCAAAAAATATATACTAAACATAATAGAATAAAAAAATACGAAGACGATGAGTTTTTAAAGCTTTTTTGTATTTTTACGTTTATTTATACCACCTGCTATAATTAAAATTAATAGAATACATAAGTTATAACTTGTTTTTCTTTTAAATATAATTGAAATAGAAAAATAGATGTTTTTCCTTAAAATTTGTAATGTCCTAATGCAAGCAACAAAAGCAAAACTTATTAGATAAAAATATTTTTCATTTTTTTTAGTCATATGAAATCAAAATCATAGATACAGAACTTAAACTCAACATTCATGTTGACCTGTATGTATGAATTGTGTTCTGATTTTCATTCTGGTTGAATTGCATTGAACTGACTTTTCATTTGAATAATAATATGTACATCGTCATCGCATTTCTCGCTTTCGCTCTAGGTATTTCGTTTGATACCTAAGGCTCATAACTTTTTTTTTTTTAACTGAAATTTTGACATCATTGTTGGGTGACAGAAATGTTTCAAACAAAGTGCTGCCATCTAATGATAGGTATTTTAGTAGTTTCTTTTTATATATAATTACATCGATATTATGGCATATTTATCATAACAGATTATAATTGTTTTTTTTTATTTATCTCTAAACAGTAATTAACTATATACAATGACGATTATCGATGAAAGCGATGACTATATCATGGTATCAGGTAGAATTTTATATTAGCTATTATATAAGAGAAGAAATGTTAATTAATTTTTCAAAAATAATTTACAAGTTTTCTTTTTAGCGCAAAAAATTTTTTTTATATATGAATTTTTCTAGTTTTCAAATCAAACTAAAATCAGAAATCCATGTATTACCTTCTTTTACAACAAAAAATCCGGCAACTCAATCTTTGAAAAAGCGTGTGCGTGACTCTATCACTAGTGGTAGTATCAAATTGAGTTCTAATAATTTGCATTATTAAATATAATTCTTGACTTTATCGATCATTCTAAAATGTTCACTTTCACGAATTTCGACGAAGTTTAAAAATAAATAGCAAGAGCGTGTTTCGATGATAATGTAGCATATGAATCAGTTGCTAAAAGTACATCGTATTCTAATTCTTTGCATGATTATTCTAAAGCGCTTTTTGATCGGTCGATTAGGCCCTTATGCGGCGTTCGGAAGGTAGCGTCCGCATTAGGGGAGTCAAATTTGCTAATCAATACGGTAAGTAATAACTGTGTAGCTCACTGCTATAGATAAACAGATAGAGAGAAACAGGTATGCGTATGATTGCCTATTAACTATTGACTGTCATTCATCGGTATCAAAATAAAATTACAATCTTTCGGGTCATCCCCGTATTTGGTATTTAGATAAATAAAAATTACCTTGAACCTTTGGGACAAGAATAACGAAACTTCAAAATTATTTTCAAGTTGCTGTTTAAGCAATAACACCTTGATAGATTCACTTTTTCGAAATCAAAATCACAGAAGCACCTTTAGGATTAGTAAGCCAGTCGCGAAACCGACTGGCTTATCACACTAATCAATTGCTACATTACATCACTTTGATTGGAAAACTAATGGTGAATATACAGATATATTTCATACAGGACCCTGTCACTTGAAACCAACCTCGTAGGCGCTTGTATCGACCTCTGTTGCTCCTGTATCCTCACATTATGCGTGCTGGCTACAAAAACAGGATTCACGTACACAAAATCTGATCTTCCCGTCACAATATTCCCAGTGTTATTTCCCAAACGTCCCCTCCGCGGCTTATGCGTCAGGGAATCCACCCTCAACTCCTGGAGTGCGTCTTTGTTTGGTGCTTTCGCCATGGCCACGTGTATTTGCGCAGAGCTCACATGACGATATGACTGATAACTTGTATCAGGGCGAGCTGAATTTCTTTATCTATCCTCACGATAAGCTGATAGCGCTGGCCCGGTGTGATGCGGCTTCCGTTCTCTTAGATAAATTAATCTCTGATTTAAGAACAGTTGTGTGTATAAATAAATATGACTTCGGTTAAGAAAAAACTCGAATCTCTCTCGAATAATTTAAATTAAAACTCAAAATAAAGAATTTTCTTTTAAAATGTCAACACATATTTAAAAAAAAAACATAAGCATTAAAATTCAGAGGTAAATTGTAAAAAACAAGAATTAATTTTCCCATACAAACTGAGCGGCACAAATTTCCATGGATTGACTTATTTGAAATAAAGATTGAGCTTGACTGATTTCCAATCTGTACGTTAAGGGTTGAAACTTCATTATATATTACTATGAAAATTGTCAAGTAGGTACTTGTGTGTGTTGTATAAAATTATTTAGAATACTAATTAACCTTATATTTGACTTCTAAGTAAATTTAATTTTACAGTACAATGTTCGCTAATTCATTTATCGTTATCATCTTATCTGATATTTATTTTTCAATTACGGATAGGTATATTTTGATTTTCAGCAAAACTATAGTCCCTTCATTTATACACAATCTTAGTGAGAAAGTATAAGTACAATTTGGTTTTACAAGGGGTCGCTCGACATCGCCCGAAGCCGGTGTCGAGTTAATACAAGAAATTTTTAATGCCTGGGAGGATTCACATGATGCGTTAGGTGTTTTCTGTGACCTATCTAAGGCATTTAATTGTGTTTTTCATGAAACATTGATTAGGAAACTGCATTTTTATGGATTTAAAGATAACTCATTGGATTTTACTGTCTCATACTTGACTGACAGAGTACAGAGGGTTGATATCAATGGCAAAGATCCCCTGGATCGAAAATTAAGATGGGCGTTCCGCAGGGCTCAATACTTGGTCCTTTCTTGTTTTTGATTTACATAAATGACTTGCCTTATTTCGTAAGGGATGATCACGAAATAGTTTTGTTTGCGGATGACACTTCACTCTTGTTTAAAATTAAAAGAAGGTTACCTCTAAATGACGATGTGAACAATTCTATCGCTAAAGTAGTACATTAGTTTAATGTAAATAATCTTCTCCTTAATGAGGGAATAACAAAATGCTTAAAATTTGTACTACCTAATGTTAAAAAAGTAGATATAAATGTTAATATAAAAGATAATAACATGGGCCGTAATGAAGATACGTAGGTTAACTGACATAGATACTGCCAGATTAGTATACTTCAGTTACTTTCATAGTGTTATGTCGTACGGTATCCTATTGTGGGGAAATGCTGCCGACATATAAACAATTTTTGTACGTTGTGATAGTACGTTAATGATATAATGATAGTACGTTCGTAAAAATATTAGTTTGTTTTCTATAAAAAGTGACGTACACAATTTTAATACAAGAAATAAAAATAAATTAACGGTGCCTGTCACTAGACTGCAAAAAGTTAATAACTCATTCAAGGGTCTTTATGTGCGCTTCTACAATAAGGTCCCAAGCAAAATACAACAATTAGATATCATGCAGTTTAAATCTATTATTTAAAAAATACTTATTAAAAAAGCTTATTATAAGGTATCCGATTATATAACAGATAAGAACGCTTGGACTTGAGATGATCCAGCAACTGGATAGGTGATTACTTCTAAACTCATTATCTTGTTTCCATTATTATTAAATGATTATGTTATTATTATAAGACCATAGTTTTTTTTTCTATCTCTGTTTATAATGTATTGATCTGGTAATGACTTGGTTTTTGTAAATGTCATTACTCTTATTAAAGCTGGTGAGTTTCTTGCTCGTTCTTCTTATCAGCCAAAAGACGTTCTGAACGAGTGGTAGGGAAAAAATGTTGGACGATTCAAAAGTACTTTTAAGAAGTCTATTTGAATAAAGATTATTTTGACTTTGACTTTGACTTTAAAAAAAACATTAGTTCCGGTTTTCTTTCATGTATCAAAGTAAATTAATTTTCAAAACTCAATAAACAACTCATATTCTATTTGAACTTTTTCGTATTTGTGTTGATGTCTAAGTTTCGAACTTTGCAAATTTCATTTTTTTAATAGGTTAGTTAAAAGGAACGGAAATTAATATCTTTGGTCCATTCGTTTCCTGCAAATATCAACTTTTTGTTGA
Source organism: Diatraea saccharalis (assembly GCA_918026875.4). Lineage (NCBI taxonomy): Eukaryota > Metazoa > Arthropoda > Insecta > Lepidoptera > Crambidae > Diatraea > Diatraea saccharalis. The sequence goes on along the minus strand of OU893343.1, from coordinate 19,904,075 downwards.
ATCGCCATCTAGTGAGCTGTTTTTTTTTAAATACTTCCTCATTAGAGAGATCAGTTTTTTATTATTATACGGAATATGTTGAGAATTATTTATAGCATCGGAACAAAATATAGTTAGTTGTTCATCATTAGAACGGTGCATTCTTCCAGCACAAGCATTTTCTTGTTTAATTAAATAACAATTTCATCGTCTTTCTGCGTCCTATGGTTTTTCTCGACCCAACTGCAATAAACTATAACAACGACAAAAAGTGCTGGCGGCTCGCATACCTGCGCTCGCGCACGCTTCTCGTTAGCCGAGCCCTACATGGCCAATGATGGGATCCAGTTGCTTCCATACGAATTACCAAATAGCTGTTCACTACACAAGATCGATCGATAATAGCGTTCAATAGATTCAATGCGTACACTATCACGGTATAACGGAATCTTGGACGATGAGTGAAGAGAATAATGTCTAGATTAATATTACCGATTGCGATATAAGACAACTTTTGTTTCAATTCTTTGAACACAAAACATATTTCTCTAATAAGTATCCGACATAAATATAAACGTAAATCTGTATAAAAATTATCTTAAATCATAATGTTTCCGAGATACAAATCACAAAGTCGGTTGATAGAATCTGTGAACGCCAGTTAATTTACACTTTCAGATGTTAAGTTCGTTTAAGAGTACCCAAAGAAAAGATCCACAGTTAAATAAATAGTACAAGTAGTTATAAGGCTATTCTTTTCTTGATATTTCAATGTTTAATTGCATATTGATCATAAAAATGTAAGATATTTATACATTAATCTATAATGACGCGGGCGCCTCAAATAGAACGCAGTTTAATCAAATAAATTAAGTATGTGCGGTATGACACTGTACAGAGTCATATCAGAAAGTTATAGTTTAGTTAACGCCTTTGTTCATAATAATATCTCGGAAGGTTGTGTAAGATATTATAGTTAGGTATATAATAAATATATTCATATTCCATATTAATATTATAATTAGAAAATTTGTTTGTTTATTTGTCCTTTTTCATGACGATGAAGACTGGAGAGTAAAGTTAACTTATATGACAAGAGCCTTTATTCTATTTTCCACTTGGAACACGTTGGTACATCCGCGGGTAACTGAAGATCAAGATATTTCTATTTACTATATTTTTTATTGAGGCTTACGTGTTAAGTTATTTCGAAAACTAAAGTAAAATTGATTTAGTTTAGATTTAGAATTGATTTAAAAATCTGCCTTCAATGCATTAAGGTTAAAAATCAAGCGGAAAAAGTTCATAAATTCAATGTAACATGACGCGTTGTTGACTGTACCGAATGTTGTCTTTGATATGGTTACTGCCGTTTCTGATATGTTGCCGGATACTGTTTTAAATGTCTAAGGTTTTGGCCACCCATCCAAACAATATAAAAAGAGTTATTGTAACAATAAAAAATGTTTCGAAGAGGTATAAACGAAACCTTAAGAATACAACGACTACAAGTTTCAAATTTTAGGATTACTAAAGAAAGTTAGGGGAAAGTCGATTAAAAAAAAACGAAAGAGAAATTCATCTCGTTGCAGTTTTCTAAAGAAGAATACTTATATTTATTTGTCAATAAACAGTTTAACCAAAATTACTTTCGAACTGATTCAAAGACAGACTTGAAATACATTAACTAATTATTATTTCAGAAAATGGAACTGCTCCATGTGATAGTGAAGGCAGGACCTTCGCCTAGACCTCTGGCATGGTCACTAGAAGTGTCTTCATCAGAACACGGTGATGATTGGCGAATGATACGCGCTTTCGGAGACCGGGATCATTGCAAGAAATTGTGGGACCTGCGACCCGAGAGGCGGAGAAGAAAAGCGAAGCGAGCGGCCAAGAGGGCCAATAGAGCTGAGAAACCGACCTGTTCCACGCAGTTCGCCAGCCCCAAGCCCTTGGAAAATGGAGAGGTAGCTTTGAATCTTTGATTTCATAGAGAAATAGGGATAATCAGGGATGATGTCTGGATAAAAAAATCTTATTAGTTCCTCAGTCAGCTAATAGAAAAGTACGTATTATTTTTTGCTTCGAGTTAACAAGAAATGTAAAGGAGTAGGTACAACGTCACAACTATTATGTAGAAAATCACATAGACGTGACGTCATTGCAATAGTCGTCAGCCCTATTACTTTTGCTTCTTGTGATTTTAGATTTTCTTCAGACAGCTAAAACCCCTTCGAAGTCTTATCCAACTCAATTTACAAGAGTACAGTGTTTGTAGATTCAAATTCAAAATTAACTTATATTTTATATATTTTAAAAAAATTTAAAAAAATATATAAAAGCACGACTGTCAAGACCGAACTAAAAATGAAATAAAAAAGTTGTATTTTGGCTTGGCTTAGCTAAATTCTCTGGAACATTTGTAATCTAAGAGGTCTTCCTAATTGCAATGAGAATTATGAAATTGAAACTATGAGACTTTGATATGATGCTGTATGTACAACATAAACGGTACCTACACAAGTTTTAATACGCTTAAGCAGCTCCCCATTCACACAGGAAGTAGAGGATTTTCATTGATATTATAAATATTATCAGAGTTTGATCAAGTTAATGAATCATGTATTTGTGAAATATTCAATATTTATTACCTACTGATAAGTCATAATAGTGAAAAAGATAAATATTGAATTTAGTTAATATCAGAAGGTAAGTGAAATATAAATCGGGTTAATGAAAATTCCTCAGACCTAATGGCTTTGTAAAAAAAAAATCGAATGTTAAAATTATCAAAAAATAAAACAGAATTAAGCGAGGAATGCACTAGATGGTCATTCCCGCGGCCAAGTTTACAGACATGTCTGCAAGACCTCTTTTAGTATATGGCGGATATGTCTGGCCAATGCTGGACCGTCGCTGTTATTACACAGACCTATAGTAACGACGTCTGTCGACTTGCCCGCGGGCATGCCCGTCTAGTGAATTCCCCGCTTAATCATTGTATACTATATATGTATAATTCTTTCTTGTTTCTTGGATGTTTGTTACTCTTTCATGCATCATTACTCTTTGACGCAAAAAGTAGTTAACCGATTCTTATGAAATTTTGGCTGATTGAATTAATATAATGCTACTTTTTAACACATTAATTGTTTCCTAGGGATAAATCTACTGCCAAGTCATCGTTGCCACGCGGGCGAAGCCGCTGGCGGAAAGCTAATTATTACAAACTTTAAGCACAAAATTTTAACACAACACACATTAGAATATCAAATCATTGTCAGATGCACGTGGGCCTCGGCGACGGAGTCTCAGCCCGTCGCGTGCGCATATCGTTTCGCGCCGCGCACGCGACCCCCTCCCGGCAGCAGTACTACACGGTGCGAGCGCTCACACTCGCCGCACGATGCCTGTGCCACGGGCACGCGACACTCTGCCACGTGGACCACCAGGTAAACACAACCAGTTATTCATTAGGATCATGATAGCTGAGTGCAAGGGGAAAGGGCTGGTCTCATGCAAGATTATTTATCATGATATATGTCATTTTTTATGTAATAAGGACGTATTTCATTTAGTTACTTATCAACCATTTGCAAAAGCATAAAATTTCGCAATCCATCCATACAACGCATACTGAGAAAAACTTTAACTGTATTTTAACTGTAAAACTACAATATATATCAACATCCACCCAAGTTAGCGTCTACAAAGTATCTGTGCACTGTCCGCAAATAAATGCGCGTGCACAAACGGCATAAAATTTACCACAACCACCAACTATTTCTACCCTGCACGTGCTTTAGTCAACCCTCCACGGCGTTTTATTTTCAGGCAGTGCACAGGTATCTTTCAGGATTTAACAGGTGTGGAAGTTCCTAAATATCATCATAGGCTTACACTTATTACAATAAACTTCCACAAGGTAATGATAAAGCTGATTTTGTTAAATTTTATTCGTAATATATATTAGTATACCTCTATGAGCGTTAAGAATATATGTATTGATTACTTATTCTAATAAAAAATATGTTAAGCCACAAGTTGGCTTGAATAGTTTATTTGCAAATATAATAAAACAAAAATGTTTTTAATTCATAACTAATTATTTGTATCTTTTATTATAACCTTAACAATTTTGTAGTGCCTAATTGCCACTCCGATCTGGCCTTTAAGTGTTATATTTGTATTCGTCACCAAATATACAATGCGTCATTGAATCTATGACGTGAATAGTTAAAAATTATCATTATTACGCTAATGTTATCTGATTAGCTGACCTTTTAACAGGACCTAATATAATAAATCACACCTTATTAGAGCGTGCGATAGTAAGGTACTTATGTTACTTACAGATATTAAATAACAATCCAAATCAGTATTCCCAAATCATTAAGTAGAAATACTGATTTTAAAAAACGTCCAACCATGATCCTTGCAACTGATTTCAATTAGATCGAATGCACTCAAAGTCGGATAGAGTTTTAAACTAATCCAATTTTTATAGAGAATTCCTTTCTTGTAGAGTGCAAAATGTGACTGCCAGCATGGCACTTGCGGAAATCATTGCCAACGTTGTTGTTCCGGGGAGCGGTGGCTGCCACATGAGCCTTGTTCTGGTAACGGCGGTACACCGGAGTGCTCTTGCGAGGAGAGGGGTACATGCGCATACGACGATACTGGAGCCATACTGTGCGTCAATTGTACGGTACGTTTGCGGATTCGAATATTTTGGGATATCGGGAATAATAGATATAAAGAAGCGAGATGTTATTTTTGGTTGTTATATGACAGCAATACGTTGTTTTAGTAAAATACGTAATTGTTTATTGCATTTGTTCTTCCTCTGTTGTTTGTGCGGGGAAAGTATTGATAAACTTTTGATTTATAGATGAGGATAACATGTACATTGCACATATGTATTTAGTAATTGTAGTGATACCAATAAAGGAAATATTATTTATTAATGCACATTTTAACTAGTTTAGAAATAAGTATATAAATTTCAGAAAAAGTTACGTAGACAACCAAAATGAACAAGCCAAAACTGAAACAACGAAAGTAACACAACACTCAAACCCGATATGATTATAGAAATGTTCACTTTGACCGAACCGGGAATCGAATCCGGGCCTCAATAATGGTGACACTTTAAAACCGACGTGCAATATTGAGTTATTTATTTTACAATAAAATATATCTGAAAGCTATACAGAACTTCTTTTTATTTACAAGACGAATGACCAAAAGACATTTATCAAATTATAATTGCGAGAAAATGCTTCTATACGGTTATATGTTCTTGCAGGAGAATCGTGCAGGTCCACTGTGTGACCGCTGCCTGAGCGGGTTCTACAGCGACGTGCCCGACGGACCCTGCCTGCCCTGCGACTGTGACCCTGAAGGATCTGATGGTACCCCCATATTCCGACTACTTACTTTCATTTGTTTCTGCAGTCTTTTAAAAATAATGACATTTTATTTGTGGGCTTATACATCGTATTGGGACTAAAACTAGTTATAACATTTACTATAATGCATGCCTTCTGGAGGTTTCTTTTTGTACAGCTAATGCGATTATTATTATTACTTATATGGTGTTTTTAGGGTCTTGCCAATGGGATCGCAGACAGCACGATATTCTATGCACGTGTTATCCGGGCTTCACGGGTCAATCGTGTGACGCTTGCGAGAATCCTAACGCAGTGTTCCCAAACTGTCAAGATGTCACCTCAGCCCCTGATCTTACCTGCAAGTGTAATCCCGGGGGCATCGTAGACCCCACGCGTGTTTGTGACGACGTTTGCGAGTGTAAGGTAAGTCGACTAATGATTGCAGTCTACTGTTAAACTGTTATGAATTTTATTGAGGTTACTATCCTTGAAAATAGATGCGTCTAGTTTGTCCTTAGTTTTACTCCCTACATTGTAGTACATTTACACTGGTGATAAATCGAAGATTTTGATATAGCTTTATGCCGGAATCAGTCAATTGGGAATTATTAGTAAAATCACTTATTTAATTTATTTTATATTTGAACTTTTCTATACTAATAAAGAAAAGATTTGATTCATTGATTGTTTGTATAGTTGTTTGCATCGAATAGACTCCGAATGCACTGGACCGATTATCACCTACAGGTAGCTACATTCTATGAGGTTGACATAGTGTCGTATAACCGCGAAACTCTGATATCTAGAAACTTCTACACCCAGTCAGTATGTACCGTTTGTCCATTTGAATTTGTATGCGGGCGGTATAGAGCAGGTCTTACGGATAATGAATGTTCGTGGAAGCAATGGACTTCTGCAAAATAACACCTATTTGTGGCATATCCTTCTTCCAGAAGAATATTAACTGTACTATGTCAGTAATAATTTACGCCAGAGCGTAAGCCGTGTGCCCATATAAATACTGATATACCGATAACCTAATTCTAGACAACCTGTTTCTGCCTCGTGTATCAAACCAATTTCTGTCTTATGTATCCAGGCAAACGTGTTGGGTGAGCGCTGTGACGTATGCGCTGACGGTTATTTCTGGTCGGGATCGGGCTGTACCCGCTGCTACTGCTCGCATCACGCACACTCCTGCCTACCCGCTGATCATACACCCCCTCCACCTGATGTGAGTTCACTGCGCATTCAGTATTGGTCAGTTCTAAAGAACCATATCTGGAAAACTATGATATTTAACAATGTTCATGTATTTAATTGTTTGCGTGTATTTATTTGCGTGTTGTACACATAACTTAAAGGTGCTTGTTTACTTTACAGTTACCGCAATGAAGTTTTTAAAGTTAATATTTGAATTAAAAAATAAAATATCTAGACAAACATCTTTAAGATATATAATATAATTATTAAAATCCAAAGTTACATTATTTTAATGAAATATTTTTGTAATATTTTAAATACTATCAACTTCTTTTGTCGTCGTACCTTTGTTCACTCGAATCCACTCGCTGAGTAGTCGTCGTTGTAATCTTATCTTGTTTGCAGATAATCTTGCCAATGGGTGAAGCGTGGAAGGTGACCGATTCTATGGGCAATGAGACCGTCGAACCCTCGATCGATGATCAGGGGAATCCATTTCTGATAAGCTACGAGGTTAGTGATTGGTTATATAGAAGTAATATCATTTTGCCAGTAGTATTTTCTTTAATCACAACATATAAGTGGTTTTGTGGCAACAATACATTTTGATAATTTTGAAATTATCAACACCTTTACGCATTCTTCCAATAAATCTGATTAGATGTGTATACTGTGATCAGGTGGAGGGCTGGGAGTTGTACTATTGGGTGAGCTCGGCCTGGAGCGGCGAACAGCTGGAATGGTACGGGGGGCAGGTGAGCGCCGCCCTCGGCTGGGGCGTGGTGCGCGGCGACACCGGCGGGAGCCCCACGCAGGGACCTGATTTCATACTTCAAGCACATGGTCAGTCTACACTTGTTGTAGCCTTTGCCCATCATTTTAACGGACGAGCGATGATTACAATACCAACTATTAGATTACGAACTGAATGCAAACATTGAAAAATGGAATCATTTTTCACATCTCTACCACATCGCGCGCTGTGATCAATTTGACACTCCTCTTCACCCATTTTGGATATAGCGAATATGAGGCACGTTTCATTATCCAATACATGAGACCGATTCCTTGCAAAAAGCGCATACTTCCATACTCTTGAGAGAATCAAAATTTGTAGGTCATTCCGTTGATCATTCTATACATTTGTAATTAGTTATATCATGAAAATACTCCAACACACGGTCGGATTTTAAATTGAAGCTACGAATTCAAGTCGGATATCTCATTAAAGGACTTGAGCGGTAGGGAAAAAATGTCGGAAGATTAAGCTTATTTGACTAAAGATATTTTGACTTTGTGCATATTTTATTCAATTCTAGAAGTATTTGTACCTAACTTATGAAATACAGGACCCTCGGTGTGGTAGTACGACTCGCTCTTGTTCGATTTTTAATGTTCAGAGTGGTGGCAACTGCAGTTTATTTAAAACATGAAAATAATGAAAATTAGCTTAGTAAAATTAATATAATATATAAATATGTGTCTCTACTTACAGATGGTACAAAATTAGCATTTGGTAACACGAGCCATGAGCAACCCGGTCAACTGACGCTAACGGCTCCACTGCTAGAAGATAGCTGGTACTCTTTGGAGGAGCCAGGCTTACCGATCACCAGGACTCAACTGATGGACGTGCTGGCTAACTTGAAGGCGTTGATGCTCAGAGCGCACTTCCATTTTGATCAAGACGAGGTAAAAGAAACGAATATCGGAAATTTGGATATCATTGCTCATATTCTCAAGTTGAAAATGTGCTCTTTTTCCTAGTCTTCGGTATATATTCTTGATAATTCGGGATTTCCGAAGATCGTTAGTCATCTTATAATTGCAATACTGTCAGTGTGGTGTTTGACAATTAAAATGTATTTTCGCCTTTATTTTATTAATCGAGTAACTTTAACTCTGATGACATTGTAAAAATTATTCATAAATATTATTTTGGTGCAGGTTCGCATAGAGTGGGTGAAGGTGCATAGTCGTGGCGTGGAGGTGGTGACGGAGCAGTGTGCGTGCGGGGTGGGGTACGCGGGCAGACACTGCCAGCACTGCGCCTGGCACCATCTGTCGCATGCGGGGCAATGTCTGCCCTGCCCCTGCCATCAACACGCCACGTGCACTACCGGTAACTACACTATACGTACAGTTATATAATATACTGATATATATATTAACATCACATTGTAAAATTCGCCAAATACATTTGGCATTTGATTGATTCGATTGTAAAATTATTAAACAATATAATGTTTCTATCTCAGTGGATGGGCCCTGTGGTGAATGTCAACACAATACGACAGGACCACATTGTGAACGCTGTTTACCAGGACATTACGGAAACCCGGTACAGGTAATTCGAAGCCCCAATAAGTTTTTAGTAATATCATTGCGTGTAAAATTTTATGGTCCTTCAAGCTGGCTTTGATACATTCGGTTGTTCTAGGGTGATTGCAAGCCGTGTGCGTGTCCATTGTACTTGCCGTCGAACAACTTCAGTCCTAATTGTGCGCTGGCTAGTGCCGAAGGCGATGAATTTGTTTGCACTCAGTGTCCAGATGGCTATGCTGGGGACCACTGTGAGAAGTAAGAGATTTTAATAATAATAATGAAATTTATGTAAAGAATAATATGCGCATACACACACAACACTAATATAAACATATTAGGGGTAAACCCCTTGTTTAAAAATCACATGAAATTTGTCTTTTTTGTACACCGTGATGTGCTATTGATGACTCGAGTCCCGTACAACAAAACACAGCACTACGCTGAAACAATACAATGTATTGATAACTATACGATAATAATAAATCATATAACTAAGCAAGCAATAATTTCAATACGTAAATTTTTCTATCAATGTGAGATTCGGACACCGTCATATAAATATTAATGATTGACATTAGTTCGACGAATGATATCCTGTTTATATATTTGCCAATAAAAAAGAATATCGACGGTAACGTATTAAAGTTGTTCTCTGTTGTCAGCTGCGACTTCGGTTACTGGGGCTCCCCCAGCACGCCGGGCGGGCGGTGCCAGCCGTGCGCGTGCGGCGGCTCCCCGTGCCACCCGCGCACCGGCGCCTGCCGCACCTGCCCGCCGCACGCAGAGGGCGCGCGCTGCGACCAGTGCGAGGTAACGACGCACTGTATCATGCTTCTGCCAAATCATTTACGTGATGATCGTTTGAAAAACGTTTACAATTAAGTGACCCACACGCCGGGTTCAAGGTGTTATTACCTCTAAGTTGTAAGTTCTAAGTTGTAGTGTAAGTGTAAGGGTGTTACCCTCTTTGTTTCAGATTTCCATAATACAAGCGCTTCGTCTACTTAAATTAGGATCAGAGCAATGTGTGTGATGTTTTGTCTAATATAACTAGTACGAGTACGAATTGATATAACACCTGAGGGCCTATTCTATTTTTCATCGAACTTATTATTATTTTATCTGTACATCAGAAATTATAGGTATTATCAGGTCTTACTTCTATTGCATCATAAATTCTCAAAAAATGCGTTTCTTTAGAGTCATTTTGGCATTATGAAAATAGACGAAATATCATTTACGACGAAATTGTGTCATGTTAATTCATACGACTAGTAGTTATTTATTTTATATTTAAGGAGTAGAATCACAATGAAATAGACGTTTTATTTAACCCGTCCATTTCATGTTGATTTATTTGGATCTTGCATTTTCCAATCACCTATTCTATCTTAAGCTCATCATCTTTCGTGCTAAAAATCTATTTATAAACGTTGTTCTGTTCTTTATCAATCTGCGATAGTGTTGGATAAATTTAATGTGTCAAACTGAAAACACCTAGATCATTATAGTTATTTAAGATACGAGTGCGGAAAGTAAGGTTTTACGAATAAGGGCCAAATTGATTGCACGAATTCGAAAAACCTTTTACGCTCAAGTTTCTTACAACATTTTTCAATGCTTTTTGCGGGGAAATAAAACAAATATATAGGTTAATAAAACTAAGTATGTATTAAAGGTAAAAATTATTTGTTAAAATTAAACGTGATATTTGAACATGTTTTCGTGTCATACATTTTTATTTTAATATATTCGTTATAGGCTCCTTGAAATACTTTTGCCTCAAAAGTTTGACATATTTTCATTTTTTTTTTTATTTCTTTGGTGCTCGGCCAAAAAAAAAATAAAAAAATACTTTTAAGCACGTGTGCAGTAAAGGATTTCAGTACATTTTTATTTAACACGTGTTTAAAGACTCACTTTCGGTGTTTACAATGGATTAAAAAAATAGCGCTTTATGAGCAACTGCATTGAAAAAATTTTTACCTATAATGTACAGGAAGGTTACTGGTTCGGTGAGAATGCGACCAGCACGGAGGACGGGTTGGGCGTGGTGTGCGTGGCGTGCGCGTGCGGCGGCGGCGCGCTGGCGGGCGCGTGCGACGCGCGCTCGGGGCTGTGCGCCTGCCGCCCGGGCTGGACCGGACGCGCCTGCGACCAATGCGCCGCCGGACACGGAGGTGACGTCATAAACATTATTTGAAAAAACCTCCAACCTGGCAGAATTAGATACCTGACGTAATAATACGAAGGACAATATTTATTAAAATTTTTTTGTAACAAAGACGCAAATTATTCCAATTAAAAAAAAAGATGGTATGACTGGTGTGAAGGTTTCAATTTTCCGCACTAAGACGCTTTAATCTGTCCATTGTGCGTCAAAAGTTGATTGTCTAACTCCAGCCAATCTCAACTCCGAGAAGCGCAGAAAATTTTTAAGGGTCTTCAGAGATTCGAGGTTAACAAATTGCCAAGTATATTTATTAGGTGTGAGGTTAGATTCTCTCATTGCAGGAATGCATGAGCGATGGTCTCTTCTGTTTACATACACGCCCTGGAAAGAGAGCTGTCGGTAATTCTTAGTGTTTAATGAGAGGGACAGGTCTGGTTGATTAACTATGATTTAAAGAAGATCTCTCTGGTTTAAAGCGAGAGATGACCTAGCTACTTTAGTCTGTGGTAAGGTCTATAGTCGTGCTCATAAGGATACGAAGTACAGTTGTAGTGGCCGATAGTATTCTTATCTCATTCAACTCAACCTTTCTCGCCTAGATTGCTTTGACACGACTCACTCCTTCAGCAAGACTTAAGATGTCATTTCCTCTGCCTCCATGCATACTAGGCACAATAAACTCTTACCGTTTAATAAAAAAGATTTAAGGTCGACGTAATGTGGTTTTGTTGAAATTTCTGTAATTTTACCAAATAGTATTATCATATCACTGATACTGAAATCGAGTTTTCCGCCTCTAGGTATAGCAGCAGGGTGTCCGGCGTGTCACTGCGGGGTAGCGGCACGCAGCAGCGAGTGTGACCCGGTAACCGGCGAGTGTGCATGCGCTCCCGGCGCGGCACCGCCATCTTGCGACACCTGCCTCGACGAACATTATAGCCTCAATGCCACCGGCTGCACCGGTGAGTATTGCATGCTAGTTTTAACAGCCACCGCTAGATGGCCCTAAATATGTAAAACACGTGTAAACTATTTTTAAAAAGGAAGAATAAGTAATGATGTAAAAATTTTAGCATAATAATTCACTGTGTTTGTAGAGTTTTCAACGCTCAAGTTTCAAAGCGAAGTTAGATAAGGTGTAAAAAAAATACAATAACTATAGTAAGTTTACAATTTTTAAAACTTTTTTAATTTTTACTATTACTCTCAAACAAATAAAATAATGTATACTGAATATCGACATGAAAGTGAAGATAATGTAAACCCTCCCTTATTCAAGCTAACATAAGGCCATGTCATAGATAATGTTAATATTTACACATGTCTAAAGCTAACGGCAACCAACCTACCTACATCGATGCGTGTATGACGAGCTCACGACTAGTTCTCGACGAACGGACAGACATGCATCGGACACGTTACCCAAGGCGATACATGCAATTTAAATAATGTGAGATGACAGACCTACCGCAGCTACCAGCCTGTGGTCGCATCGACATGGTACACATACATTACTGCGTCAACACGAAACTCCCCAGCGTGTTCCATATCTAGACGACTTTACAAAGCAGTTTACTATACTTCGTCATCAGAATGTAGTTAAATTATGGGGTGAGTACATGAAATTATGGCGTCATGTCCGGATTAGTTTAGATGGGGAATTATAGTAAAAGTGGCAATCTTCTGGAATTATGCTAAATTATACACATCACTGTGTTTTCAAACATGAATATAATCTTTGCGATCAGCTTGTTTTATGTTATAAACTGTAACTAGTCTTCTAATTTTAAGCGCAAATCTTCTTGTCTTTTTTTGTATCGAATCAAGACATGATATTAAAGTATTATTAATAAACAAGGTTGAGGGTTGGATTAAATTTACACTGAGACTGCATTAGTATTAGTCAAAATTCATATTACTAAACAGAGACTTAGCAAAGGTTAACCTAGTACCAGGTTCTACTGGAGTAATATTTACTCCTAGATCGAAGTAGTGTAACGGTGCGCCGTACCACCGTTTATTTCGTCCTAGGTTTCCGTATGCAAACTTATTGTCGTTGAACTTCAACGTCATTTATTTTTATTATTCACTTTTCGTAATTCGAATTCGTAATACTTTATGAATGTCAGTTCGTGAAAATTCGTCGAGTTAGAAATATTATACACTAGCTTTCGCCAGCGGCTTCGCCCGCGTGGACCCTAGGGAAATGTTAAGTGGGATAAAAAGTCAGCTAACACCCTATCTGTATACCAAATTTCATCAAAATCCGTTCCGTAGTTGACGTACAAACATCCAAACATCTAAACATCCAAACAAAGAAACTTTCACATTTATAATATTAATAGGATACTTACTTAATTTCAATCAATAACAATTTGTTGTAAAAAAGTATTTAAATCTCCCTTATGCTCACGATTTTGAACACAAGAAAAATGTATACTTTATCCAATCCAAATCAAAGTAATTAAGAAAGTTTAATTACTCACCAAACCCGAAGAAAAGGGTTTTATTTTCATCAAGTTCTCAAGCTTAGTCAGCCTTTTATTAATTTGCCTAAGCATCGAGCCCGTTGCAGTAGGTTTGCTTATCTCTATATAAATGGACTAATACTAACACTGCAATTTTAGGGTAAATTTACTCCGACGCTAACCCTTGTTTATTAGTAGTACTATAAGATTTTATTCGATATTACATTGAGACAAGTTTACACACACACAAAAGGTTTGATGTGCGATTGTTTTCTATATTACCAAAGAGAACTTAATAAAGGTCACCATTGACGAATTACGCACACCGGTATCTTAATGTCGCCTTCTCTGACGTCCTAAGTTCGTATCTCTACGAGTACAGCAGCTTATGAAATCTGACCAATATACGTGATACTTTATCTACTTGTATGAAATATTGACACCACGACGACGAATATTTGTACGAAAACCAATGTCTCTTGTTTATTAACTTACTATTGTACTTTAGATGAGTCACACCTTTAGGGTCAGTTCTTATTTGATGGAAAATGCGTCGCATATCATCGGCCCCGTAATAGCAGAACAAATAAATTTCAAATACATCATTCAAACTTGTATATTAGGAATCTTGGGTTGATATGTTCCAGGGCTCTAGTCGAGTCTTAGCAATAAAAATATTTTATTTATTTTATCAATTAATTTTCCTTCATACCAATATGTTAATTATTTTTTATATATTTACTCAAGCATGTAATTCTATATTAGATAATCTACTCAAACTTAATATAATTCTGAAAACTGTAGCAACCAAAACCATTAATTATGTAAGTAAATAATAAATCAAGAACTATACGTATAGCATCAATAAAAAACTTTTTATGACTATATCTTCAGTTCGGAATCTCACCTGATAATTAGCAGTGTGGCGCTCGGAATATTTATTATTGTTCTGAGGTGTGACGCATCTGCCTCGCTCTGGAGGCGTTTCTGTCATATTTTTATTGACTTACCAAGGATCACTTAAGTCATGTCATATCAATCTATTTCTACTATAATAGACTACCTTTAGGCTACAATAAAGTATACATATAGTACACAATGCTGTTTTTTTTTTGTTTGTTTAACACATAAATTTGACAGCTATTTGTATTTGCTATAAATGGGTGATTGACTCCTTCGACAGCAAATAAACAACGATCATCTATCGACGGCTTTAAATACATCTCTATAAATACTCTGTGGCAGTTGTATACACTGGCGGACACTGTAACGGGCAGTCTATATTATATCTATTTGGTTAACTAGTATTACAACAACAATAAAACTGCATTATCAATACATATAATAAAAGTGTAGAAGGCATTAAGTCTGTATGTAAATAAAAATACTAATAAAAGTTACAGAAGTCAAAAATATGATTTGAATATTTTATCTGTCTGTCTATTGGTCGCCTTTCACACAAAAACTACGGACGGATTTTGATGAAACTTATTTTATGTATAGATATTAGACCTCGGCAACATATAGGGGTTGAAGTACGGGATGTAAATACGAAGTGCGATAACAACTGAATTCCCCGAAACTGAAAAGCTATAAGCTAGTAAACCAAAAAATGCTACTATATTTAAATTTAATCTACTACATATTACATTATATAGTCTACATATTCTAGTTTCTAGGTAGGTATTATATTACAGATAACATCATTGGTGTACACTATTTATAAAATTAAATAATAAAAATAAAACGATTCTTATGTAGTTGAAAATTGACATTACGTAAATATTTTAATTTTAAAAGTTTTTACATAGAAGTTGCAATTCATTTTAATATCCTACATGACTGAAATAATAATGCAATTTGTTAAAGAAATCACTGTTCTTGAGTTAAAAAGAAAGAATGTAATTAATAGATGATGAACGACGACTAATTATTATCTTGTGCTTTTTTTTAACGTTGTTTATCACTCATATTTATTTATCTTTCTTCTTATAAAGTTATCGTCTTGCTCACAAAATTACAATATTCGCGATCGACATGAAACCAGGAAATTTATTTCAACTACAAAGTAGAATTGGACCGTTAAAATGTCCACATTTGTAAACGGTATGCACTGTATTTATTTTTGATCGCGCCTCTGCAAATAATCTGTGCAGTGCCGGTGGCCAACGAAGGTTCGCAAACAAATAAACTCAACTCGCTAACGGAAGAATTGATTCGATTTTAACCAATAGCACTGACTTACGTAAACGATAATTATAATTATAATAATTTTTTCTACCCTGAAGAGGGCATTCACACCAAAGTCACCTTAAACAGGTTTTGAACAAAGAAATAATGTCCAATTAAGCTATAATTAAATATGAGACTAACAACATCATCATTTTAAATAAATCTAATCCTAATAAAATCCTTTTTAAAGGGAAAATTGATAAATGTGCGAGTAAGTTTATAACGGATTTAATAGTAGCACTTTTCAAATACAATATATCGTAATAGTTTGTGAGCAATTGAGTAAAACTATTTTTTACTCAGCTTTTCGCTATACTCTGTCACTATAAAAGTAACGGGGACAGTAATCTCTTCTGAAATATTTAATTAGGTAATTTATAGTTTTAACAAATACATTGTCATACACAATCACATAGGTAATAAAGCTATTTATTGTACAGTTGTGTGTTACCTTATTAACGTTACTATTTTAACGGGAGGGATGAGCTAGCTCCAACCTTTGTTTTTAAAAGCTCACGGTTAAGGGGAAATTCTAGTTTTTCTTTATTTTAGAAGTTTACTACACGCAAAAGACACGGCAAATAATGAAAGATATATTCATCCTGACATTGTGTTAATATTTGCGTAATAAAAAACTTTATTTATTTGTGGTTCTTTCATATTTTGTAAAAAAAATGTTTAAGAAAAAATATTATTAAATTTTTAAAAATACATACCTATTATAAAATATTTTTTTAGTTGAACAATCGATGATATTTTTTTGTAGTCTGAATAAGGTATTAATATGTTAATTATTAATAGGTTTAATACAAAATGTGCACAGACAAAATAATTTAAAATGAAAAATATTGCGCCTTAGCCCAGTTTAGATGTGTAACCTCTTTACTCACAAAACGCCCATCCTTTGATGATATTGTATATAAACATTGCGCGTACGCCACACGCAATAATTCCATCGATGCTTTCGCAATGTTTAGTCAGGGGGCTAGCGTGTACTGCACCGTGTTTACATTGTGGTTGGATGGAAAAAGGCGGGATCATAACAACCTTATAATTACGGAAGTAGTGCAATGTTTGCTGTCTGCAGATATGTAACATGCATTTGTGTATAATAAACTAATGTATGTTTAAGCAAATTGTAAATATGTACGAGCAAAATACCCATTTGAACTACAATTTTCTTAAAACAATCAATTAGATCGTGCAGTTTATTTTACATGACTGCCCAAAAAGAGAATTGTATTTAGGATTAATATATGAATGTGATTTTTTTTTTATTTCACTATAACTTTTGAAAGATTTGTATGTATAGGGTATTAGTAGTAACGTTTTATCATGTATATTTCAAAAAATATTTAATATGGCGGATGTATGACGCCATTTTAATAATATAAAAAAATATAGCAATATTGGTAACAAACTAAAGGTCTTGATGAGTACTTTTTAAAAATATGCAATATATTATTTGTATGCATAATTAAATGCTTACTAAAAGGAATAGAGTACAAATAAATAATTTAAAAAATAAAAAAAAATCACTACTTCCAAAATCAAATTAAAAATAAAAATAAAGTTGGGTTAAAGCTTGAATAAACAAAATTATCACTGCAGGCAGTGATCTAATAGGTTCCTCGACTGTTTTTTTTTATTTGATTTTTTAGTGTTCTACTCATTAGACTGAGACTATTACAAATTTTAATCACACGCGTCACACATATAACAAAAGTGGGTATCACAATCTGTTCTTGAATATACCTTTGTTCAGTAACAACTGAAATAGTGTTACAATTATAAACACCCCAGCATTAAGAATGTCGTCTGTCGGCGATGGCGCATGAGCGTCGCACTGTCTACGCCGACACTCTTTAAGGGGATTTCCATATAACTAATGTAATTTAGCAAAAGTTTAAAATAACACGGTCAAGCTTTTGAAAAAATGTGCCAACTATTACTTCTCGCCTCTTACACGCAGCGCCGTACTATCTCCTTTTAATTAAAATACTAGCTTTCCGCCAGCGGGTTCGCCCGCGTGGTCTTGTATTAAACATAAAAACCTTCCTTTTGAATCACCTTATCTATGAAAAAAAACCGTTCCAAAATCCGTTGCGTAGTTTTAAAGATTTAAGCATATATATAGATATAGGAACAGAGAAAAAGACTTTGTTTTATACTATGTAATGATTAATAAATAATTATAAGATAAAAAATATACCTTTATATCTTAATAAGTTGGAGCCTATAAAAAGGCGACGATGGCACTATGATGATATAATAGTTATGTAGCAATCGTAGTATCTTCTATAATTTTGCGTTTTATGTTGTAAATAAATATAAATGTTTGAACACAGTTTAGTTTATTTGAATTTCGGAATCTCAATTACTATTTATGTAATGTACTTTCCACCTGTCGTCAGACGAGTTGGAATAAAATTTATGAATTTAAGAACTGATAATAGTTGTGCTTTTATTCATATCAACTGTGCAATTGTATATGGTTTTTGACAGGCCGCTGTTTGGAGGAAAACGATTGAATAGCGAAATAAAATCTTTCATTTATCTTATCCAAAGTCCAAATTTCGATAATTCTATAAAACAATTAGCTTTACCTAAGTTTTTGAACCAATTTCCTATTATTTTTTCATTCAGCACTTATCTTTTTTATTGTAAAGGTAGAGTATTCGCCTTAACATCCAACTTCGTCTCATTTCTAGTTACTCAAGATGTCGGTCGCGATTGGAAACAGAATACAAACATGAAAGAAACGACTGTCCGTCTGTCCACAGTAATATAGTAATCGCAATAGCAGGCTGCGTTTGATGCCAATCGAGTTAGCGATGCGTCTGCGCATACTGCTCATGTAACAATCTAAATTTGAATTTACGTTTCGTAGAAACGTTGATTGGAACTTTTCTGTTATTTTTTTAACTTTCTTTATCAAATTGATCGTGTGTTATCAGGAAGAGAGCCATAAAAATTAGTTTCAGTGAAAAATGTCAGTGAAAAGTGTAATTTCAAAAAACTACTGATCTGAACCTTATTGATTTTTAATACTGTTCCCTTTAAAAAAAAATCCATATTGGCCCATTTTTCTCAAAGATATCGTTAAGCATATAAAAAAACAGTCAAATTGAAACATCCTCCTTTTTTTGAAATAGGTTAAAAATTTATGAAAATAACTATTAAGTGGTAGTGGTTGGTTTTCTCTGCCTGTCGCTGGCATGGATATCATTTGATTATTTTGTCTTTTTTGGCGATAAAATAAAATAAAATTTGTAAAAAAAAACAGTTTTTAGCCATTTCTTACCAGAGATAACTTTGATGTCTTTATTTAAGATATTATTACTGTAATCCATGTAAAACAAGGGCAATTTCAATGATACAAATATACTCGTACATCGGCTAATATCTATTCATAATAGCATTAAAATCAAGTTTTTCTGATGATGTTAACATTGAAGTCGTACTAGCGAAATATGGGTTCGATAAAGCGCAGGAGATATGGTAGTCCATTTGTTCGGGTTCACAATGGCAGACTGGGAGTGCCGCATAATCTAATATCGAGTTGCGCGCACGCAGAAATAGTTTCACTCGTTTACTCAGCGATATTTTGTAACCATTATGAAAATATTCTGTACCATTTAAAATTCAAATATGATATGCTAAAATTTTATAAATTATTTAAACCGGGCGAGAGTTCTTCCAAAACTGTACCCTAGGTTTGATTTTGATTAAGTTTTTTTAAGTATTTTATCTTAAGATAAATATGAGATGTCATTGTGACATAAAAAAACTAAATACATTTTTTTAAAGATACAATCGCCATAATTTTTTCTACACTATCCATAATTATGGTCATTTACCAATAATTTTTTTAAAACCTCACTACAATGTACATTTAATTACACTTTTCTGGTCTATTCGTTGGTTACTTAGAAATAACCACATGACTTCCCGTTTGATAGTTAATGAGTTATAATCATTCATTATTTTAATATTAAGTGATCTACTGAACGGAAATTATTTAAGTTAGAAGTTTCCGATCCGGTGCTGAGTGATATTCCGAGAATAGGTCATTCAAAGTTAACAAACAATTCGTTCTCATTAGTGACCGCAAATCAATTACTAGTTTTAATTAGTTACAAACTAAGCGCTCAATCACGACTTAGTGTGATTCATAATTTATAACAGTTATTCTGCTTTTTTCACTATAAAAGTACTTAGTTTTAATATTAATATTAGCTATTATAAATTCAATAAACATAAACCACGTTGATTTTTACAGAAAATTTAGTCATCATTAGGTGGTTTATCTGTTTCTTTCATATGCCTACACCAATGAATATTGATAGATTTATAAGTTGTCTATAACAAAACTAGTTATCTATTGAAATATTTTAACTAAATATCAAAACTAGATTATTTCAGCATTAGGTATATTGGATTAAAACCTCTAGATAGACCCTTGAGAATATTAGTGCAGCTCCTACTCGTTAGTGGTATCCGTTTAATGGCAGATCAGTTTTTGTTACATGGTCTAGATAACGAGCTATTAGAATACACAGACCACTGCAATCTAAAGGAAACTATTACTTATGACTGTTACTACAGTAACTATAAAATACTAAGTAAGTGTACCACAATTTGATCATACTTTAAAAAAAAAAACTCAAACAAAAAACCTATATTATGTTCCCAGTTTCTATTTTTTGTTCTTTACAGTGAACTACTAGTCATTCTTTAAAAAAAACTTATTCAATGAATCTTTATTGAATGTCCTAATCACTACATAGATCTTAGTATCTTCTTATAAAAGTATCTTCTTGAAACTAAACAAAAATTGTAACCTCGCATAATATAAAAATTGGACCTTAATGGTTACACGAAAAAATAATAAATGTTTGAATCATCTTATAAATATTTGTATCATTTAACTTAACAAGATATTTAGATGCAAACGAATATCAAGACAGCTGTAGAAAAAAAGAAATGATAAGAAAAATTTGCTTTAAAACACATCAACATTTAAAACACAACAACATATGATAAAAGCGGCAATAACCTGAAACGATTTACAACTGGAGACATGTAACCGCGTTAATTTGCATATTATAGCAAATATCCGTGCATTGATTGGAAAAGCATAATATAGAGATCGGTAGTGCGATAGTGGACCTTGTGCGTAGGACATAGGGGGTAGGCTTTGATGGACGTGTCTCGCGGTCGACCACCCGTGCGTTTTTATCATCCGTTATCAGGAGACAATCTCTAGATCCGAACGGCCGCCTAATTAGTGGACTCGCGTGCCGGTCCGACGACGGACGCTAAGATGGCGATTACACTCGAAAATATCTCGCACCCGCGACATGTGACTATGAATAAATTAACAGGGATCAAGAAAATATTGTAGGTAAATAATATGAATCTGTTAGTTGTGATTCTTAAAGCCGTCACTTATTACGGTGTAATATCTTCTTGCTATCATGTTTGATTTTATGAAACTGAATGTGTTAAGAAATTGAGTTCTATGATTTTAGAATTACAGTTAGTATTTTGTTATCGGGTCAGGATTGTGAAGCCTATACTCCTAGAAACTCAGAGCAACCGTCTCGTATAGTCGCTAGTCGCCACGGCAAAGCCGAGGTGAGTGCACGCTTACCAGCACTGACCGTCGAACGTAATAAATAAAGTCGAACTTTACGTCTGTATCGAGTGAATGTGTTTATAGGAACCCATTGGATATGAAATGAAAAAGTGGATTATGATAAACAGTGAAGTTAAAAAAGTTCCGTTGATTTAGATTTTTTTTAATGTTTTTTTCAGTTAGTTATTTCCGAAAATCGGATCCATTAGATGTGTTCGAAAACGTGACTAATACAGTAAATTAACTGAAGAAATTAAAATAAGAATAAATGAAGGAGTTCTAGTTCAAACATTTTTAATTTCTGTAGAAAATTTTAAAAATTCTCCAGTGACAATGCAAGAAAGTTGTATTGTACAACTTGCCTTGGCGTATTTATGAAAATGACGAATTTTAGTAAAGCTTTCAAAACTAATTATAAGAAATCGCAAAAGCATTTGAAGAATTGAACGAAAACATTTTGAAATCACAGCATCCAAATATAAAGGACTTGATTTCTTCATGGGAGATAATATTGACAAATCATAAAAAAACGCGTTTATGAAGACTTTTGTTTAATTTATTAAGAAGCTAGTCGCGAATCAATATCTTGAGTAGCTAATGAATATACAAATATCTAAAAGTGATTAGTGTTATTAGGAAATGGCGATTGGTTAGTGGTCAGTCATGCGTTGGTGTCTGTTGGTGATGGCCGTTGTGGTGGTGGGTGTGTGGGGTGTCAGTTCGCCGCGGCGATGCGCTGGACGTGCAGCGCGGGAACGGCTCAAGGCGGCCGAGAAGGTGCGCGACAAGAGATTCTATCTGCTGTGTTGCGCGCCCGCATGCGCGCAGAGGAGGCGTCCCTTACCACCCGCAAGGCGATACCAGCCGTACCACAAGACGTGGTACGGACTCAAATATGGTATGTGCTGAGATTTAACGTGGCTTTGTAGTTTCATTTTCAAAGGCTTAATTATCACGTATAGGTACTCTATGGACCAAGATTCATGTCATTTTAAAACCCTATGAAACTAAAGGGATAAAATATTAGTTAAACTGCAAAAACTCAATACCTATAGAATTGATACTGGAATTTCACCCACTGAGTAACAGTTGATTTCAATTTAAACTGAAAAAGTAATATTGCCAATAAAAAGCAAACATACACAATTTGTTTATGCTCTCATTAGCCAGTAAATCAACACAAACACAAAAACAAAAGATACACTATTGATAATTGTAATTATGATATTTAACTAAGGTCAGGTATTATTGATAATACAAACGGATTTTTAATTGAAATAATTTTATGAACATCTATTCATTCAACTAGGTTTAAACTAAATTGTTTTCATTATTTTATAAGGTTGAACAAAACCGCACATGGTGTTAATAAACATTGGTCATTCATATTCTTAAATTGGCAAGAACCATGATAAGATTTTGCCATGAACCGCACGCACTCACAGACAGATTCCCAGGAAGTGGCCGCTCCCGCATTCCGGTCGTCCAATTTTATCTAAATTATAAGAAAATTGTAGCAGATCGGCGGTGCCGGTCGAAATCCAGATCGTGACCTTTAAGATCGAGGTCGGTACTTCCGCGCGACTCGCTCCCGGCAGGTTATCACGGGAGCGGGGGTCGACGACCGCACGACTCTCAGTTGCCAAATAATTATCCCATTCATGAATTAGAGCGGCCACTAATACTAAACCGCTTGACATTACGATTGGGGTAATTGGAGCGGATTCAAGATAAGATTTCCGTCATGAAACGGCAGTTATATGTGCTAACTTAGCGCGCCCAAAAGGACGCATTAAATAAAGACGTTATAGAGATACTGCGAGTTACGTCGTAAATAGGAGCCGCTTCAGATACCTCAAGTGTGGTAGCCACTTGTACAGATCAATCATATAAAAAGGCGGTTAATCTCATTCAGGGTGCAAAAACCTCTCTACAAAGAATCATTCGCTGTGATAATAAAGCAGTCCAAAATTTTGCCTTAAATATTCCAGAAGCACTTGCGAATTCACAATTTCACAGTATAGGTAATAATTTTCATTACTTTTTTCAATATCGGATGCTCATCTAAAGACTATCTAATGCAGTGCATAATATTGTCATCATGTTACCGCAACTCGATAACACCGTAATCACAGATCGGTATTAAAGTCTCAATCAAGAAGCCAGCGTTTATCAATCAACGCACGATGTTTATACGGAACCAGGTCCAAGTAAACCGGTGCGACCGGCGGCCGCGGCC
Organism: Diatraea saccharalis; assembly: GCA_918026875.4. Taxonomy (NCBI): domain Eukaryota; kingdom Metazoa; phylum Arthropoda; class Insecta; order Lepidoptera; family Crambidae; genus Diatraea; species Diatraea saccharalis. Next base: position 19,880,419 of record OU893343.1, on the reverse strand, counting down.
CAAGGAAATCGCTGAACGAGACTTATTTATCAATCGCGTCGCTATTGATGTATTGTTTCAGTTCACAAATCGCCGGTAGACCAGTCGATGCATCACTGATGTAGCCATTCATTCAGAATAGACTGGAACGTTTTGCCGCCGTCATCAATCAATGCGCCTTTTTGTTTTACGACATCTACCGATGACGAAGGCGAAAGTGCGATATTCAAACAATGGTAGTGAGCGTTGTGAACTATCAATAAGGTAGATCAATCGGAGCGCAACACAATATTGCCGTCGATGTCTCAATCGGGACGAGGCAATAAATCAGATAGTGTCCTGCACAATCGTTACCGAAGGTCCATTGATGCGGGCCGGTGAGCCGTGACCTGGGGTCGCCTCAGTCCAGCTTTCGGTAATTCCTCGTCCGGTAATTACACAACAAAGCGTTGATCGTGAAGATAAACGAGAAAAAATGAGAAGTGAATTCGTTTTGACAGGACCACCTCCCGGCGGGGTCGTCGCCCCCAGGACTCTGTTGTGGATTGAATCGATGCTTGTTAGTCGTTAAATATTTTATGCGGTACGATTGTTTTACTATTTGGAGCTAGTTGTGCGGAGATAGCAACAGACGGACGTAGGTAACAGTTATATTTAGATTTGGATCCGTAAATGTAAATGACGTCAGTTGAGGTACTTGAAAATACTATCAATAGATACACTTCATTTAGTACCAACATCAAAGATCACAAGTGGATCGATGAGCACCCTAGATTAAAACCAATCGGAATAATAAAAAAAAGAAACACTGTATTAAGCTTTTGCCAAGGCACAGCCAATACGGATGTTGATTACCTTATTGATCCGGTTAATAATTTTGAAATACAAACTTCAAGCTAAGGACCAATGTAGTAATATCTGTATATATTGTCAGGGGTGTTCTTTTTTATCTATCTTTGAAGATTACGTATTTAGACATTTTTTTAAGTATTTATTTACTGTCTGAAAGACATTAGAACTTCATTAATGAATACGCTCATTTTACAATATATCCGATAATAGTTTTGTAGAATGGATATTTTAATAACCCATCACTAAAGATGACTAGATCAGGATTGAAACTAATCAACTTCAAAATCTTGTTACGTAAACTCGTCACGCTTCTAATAGATTTTTTTTTATAATAAAAAATATGTCTCCGTCGTGGAGCAACATGTCGAAAGCTTTACCTCTGGCCGTCTCTCGACATGTAACAATGGTCCCGTGTGTGTTAACAAATCACGTTTACCAGGCAGATTAGGCAATGAACGAGTCATCATGACACCATCTACGCCAAAATAGATTGGAGAGTCATTACCGTATGTAGCTATGGACGGGACCGTTCTGTTATCTCTACATCAATATTCAGCTACAGTTATAAGGTTCTAATAACTAATCATTATCTTATTGGTTTATCGTTGAATTAATGAAGTTGATGTTTGCACATTTGATTTATAAAATTGTGTGTCCTTAAAAATGCAATTTCTTTCTAATTTTCACTGTCGGATAATAATTTTCACGAAAAAGATAAATAACCCGTACAAAAATAGGCCCGACCACTACAAGTAAATTGAGTTCGATCTATATAGGTAGTGTATTTTTTAATCAATAGAATCTACATAAGCAGGTAATAATGTGAAGTATGTACTCAAGCTTTGGGAACTTTATCTCAAATACTAAAGAAAACTTAGACATCTATTCACTTACACTGACAAAAAACAACACCAAAATTAGAAGACGATTCTAAAGCAGAAATCTGACAATAGCCTCTAATAACTTCTTACCTCATTTCATAATTTTTACTGTGGTTAAATATAATGTAATCATTTCCATTAATAAATCAACTTTACATATCAGTGTCATAGGTATATTTTTGTTTTTTTTTCCCAAACAATGTCATTTTCAAAGGAAATGCAATTACATTGCAAAACACTCAGAATTTATTGCTGTAATTAAGTACATCAAATTAAACTTTTTACAGTTGTAATACGAGCTTATTACCGTTGTGGCCTTATCCGTATTCTGGAACTACATTCGTTGGTTATTTATTTATGGGACGATCAGGATTCTCCGCAGATTGATGTCAGACAGTTTGATGAGTAATTTCATAGCTTTCGTATCTCATTTCACGATGTCTGCATTCCAATACGAGATACTATAGATTTTATGTCAGCTAAGAGTTATACATGTACACATAGGGTGTGCTAACATTAACCAAACCCTCGGAATGAACTATTAGCTATATGATTTTCTATCATTCGACTTGATATGACTTTACTTATTTACGATATCTTCTCCCGCTTGGATACTTGGTCGCTAGTTTTGTTTTAATATACACATATTTAATGAGAGAGGACTATAGACTGTTTAATTGAAGGGTTATTTATAATCTAATCGTTTTTACTTCAATTATTGACGTTTGCTTTTTGGTACTGAAACCCCCTTATTTTTAAGACCTTTCTATTATTGAAATAGGAAGAAGATATGTGTTTCACCACTTTTACGCACAAATATATTATAAGAAAAGACAATGAGTGTGTTAAAACTCATAAAATTCAGATTAAAAAATACAAAAACACTTACATATACATACCAATATCATCATCACAAAAAAAAAAATCGTATTACCTACGAGTATACGATATAATAGTTGAATCCTCAACAATCAATTACCGGTATAGGGAAGGAATGATAACGTAATGGAAAGAAAAAGGATTAATATAAACATTTATTACAGCGCAGGCGCGCAGCAATCAGCATCTGATACGGATCAGACGGGCAGTTCAATTATCGGCCCTCGCTGCATTTGCATTTTGTTCTGATTAAAACAATCATGTGTAAAGAGTGTAAGTAAATTCATAATTAATAGTTGATGTTTACATATGGTCGATTTTTTAAAATGCAGACTATTGTTATAGATACGTATCTGCGAAAATTAAGGTTTCAAAGATCTCACTGTTCTATTCTTGGGATAAGATATTTAGATCTTAATACTTCTTATTTTCAAATTGATTATTTACTACAGATAAATAGTTATTACTTTATAATTTCCATCAATTATCTACTACTAGATAGCGACGTAAGTTAATATTGAAAGATATAAAGTTGGGTAAGCAAACAAGTCTAATGTAATGTCACTTACTTAGATTTCAAAAGTTTCATCGCGACTATAATTTAAGCTGGTATTTATGTAAATCCTATGGTGTCTATTATCATGATCCACAAAACTAATGCGCTTAATAATACAACATAATTATTAATGGATATTCCAAATATGGTACAATTAATGCGTGGATTGGAGGTAATAATAATAATGTATTAGACGGTATAAATTCTCTAATTAAGATAGAATACAGCAATCGTTTAGCCACTCCTTTATCGGAGAGAGGTCCCTCTAATGCCCTCGGCTATGCACGCTCAGTCTAACCGCTTTGCAATATTACTCTGCATAAAATAGCATTAAAATCAAGTTGTTTGGAAATATTATAGCGGGGGTAGAGTAAACTCTTCGAAAATCTAGTGGCAGATGAGTTTGTTTTTACAATAGCCTTTAGAAATCAGATTTAGGGTTTGACACCCTCGAAAGGCCAGTTTCAAGTGTGAAATGGCACGGATTCTTTCATTTTTTCTATAATTATAGCTACTAAAAAAGTTAACGCTTAAAATGTTTTTGTATTATTGTTTTAAATTTCAATAAAGTCAACTTTAATGCTCTGAATGACATGTTTCTCCCTCTCTACCAATGTACTGTTACTAACAGACTAGTAGAAAAATATTATTTTTATTGAATTTATTTTATAATAATAATGCTTTATAAATTTGTCTTTACCTAAATAATTAGATTGGTTATTAAAGAATGATCGTAACTACTACAACATTTAATGGAAGATCAAAGTTAAATTCCAGGAAATCAGCAAACTGCCAAAACTTTAAAAAAAATCGTTCTGTTTGATTTGAAAGTATCTAATAATGTTTGAACCATAAAACGTGATGTCTTTAACGCGATGAAATTGTAGTGGCCACATCGCGATGGTGCTATACAACCCTAATAGTTTTGTTCCACTTTGCCTACGGCATTTGCGTCGCATTCATGAGCTTGTTCCGAGACTCTAACCATTTTACTTCATTGAAATTGACCTTACTTCAAAAAATTTAAAGGAACATCGACATAAACCATGTTCAAACTTCTTGTAATATCTAATTTTACTCAATAATTATAGATTATTAAGTAAATTTAATTCTTTTAAAACTGTTTGTCATATTTAATAAAATAATATTTCTTTTGTCAGTTCTTCGTAAGTTCAAGTATAGTACTGAAAGTATCTCAAAATTCTCCCTCATCTTGAGCATTCGCATGTAATGTAACATTGCAGCGTTAAGCATTACCGTGGTTAGCACCAGTGCACAACTTAATAATACTTGATACACCTTGTAACATCTCTAAAATCTCATGACATGGAGCTGGTATTGTAATAACGAGTCCATCCATGATGTTAATTGTGAATCACACCTTAACGTTAAGTTTTTTCTCAACTCAATTTGACATTTCTTTGCTTCAATGTTTGACAAGTTCAACCATGGAGCGGTACACGATTAAACAGCGCATTGAGATTGTTGAAGTTTTTTGCGAAAATTAAATGCTCCAAATCATCATAAATTTCGTGATTTTTTGGTGAGCAATTATGCGCAAATTTCAGCAAACCGGGTCTGTAGAAAATCTGAAAATACCTATGCATTCTCTCCCAGTTCGTTTATCGGAAACGTTGCTGTTGTGCGCGATAGTCTGGCAGAGGAGCCAGCAACCTCGACTCGTGTTCGTGCCTAAGAAATAAAGATGATTACGGATTTTCTGTAGACATAAATTGAGGACATGAACCTGGACGATATGTGGTTCTAACAAGATGGTGCCGCTTTCCACACAGCCAACGAAACAATGACTCTTTTGCGCCAGAACTTTAATGGCGATATTAATTGGCGGCCACGATCATGTGATTTGACACCATTGGAATTCTTTCTTTGGGGAGAAAAGACAAAGTGTACGTCAATAAGCCAAGAACAATTCTAGAGCTAACGGATGAGACAAATCGGTACATTAACGACATTGAACCTAAATAATGTCTCGGAGTCATTGAAAATATGGACCATCGGATAGAGTCATGTCATGATATTTTGTTTCACACACATTTGTCATATATCTTTCTATCATTCGATACAAAATATTAAGATAATTTTTTAAAAACTATTTGTTTCATTTACAGTAAACCTCTTGTGTTATGGTTGGACCACTCTTTATAATACCCAGAATCACAGGTCCACTAGACCCCGAAGAACTGCGAGCATTTGTACTAACACACATACCTGTCGTCGCCTCTTTTATTATACAGTCGAGTGCACGTCAGGTTATAAAAATCTGTTAATTTCAATATTTGTTTTAAAACCTTAAAACTATAAGGCTAGAATTATAATTAGAACTGCGGAAATTTGACACAAACCGACAAGTAGCAGCGAGTACAATATTCATTCTCTTTAAGTTGTGTCATTGAGGTCTCGTAGATGCGCAGGCGCCGCGGGCGCGCGTCGCGTGCGGCCTCTTCTTGGAACCAACGGGCCCAGACAGTGATTGCAACCCTGATTGATCAGCACAGTGTTTGAGTTGTTCACATTTTCAATTGATCGATAATCACATATCATTAGCGCGAGAACTGGACCATTGGTTATGGCCACCATAATTGATACCGTTATTAGTCCTTCGGATAATTTTTAAAATTAGGACTTTCTGTTATTAAATTGGCAAAGGGCAAGTTTTTGTATTAACAAAAAGTTTATATGTAAAAATTATCATCATTTTAGTATAATTATAATTTAAGCTGAAATTTTAATTAATTTCAATTCATTAACAATATTCTTCCATTTTATAAAAGTTCCCTTTCGGTATTGAATTTGTATTTATGTATTAGAATTGGTTTTTATGTTTTTTCAATAATATAATTACCGAGTCATGAAAAATGCACATATGTGATCAAAATGACTGAAGTGTAGGATGGGGATTATTCATTGAAGTCGTCAGTTGTATATCATTCCGACCGGTCCCTATATTCTATAAAACAAATATCAATGCACAGCTAATTCACTTCCCACGGTAAGCATTATAATTGCGTCCAAATTAAAGACTCCTCTATAATACGAAATCATGCATGTGGGTAGATTCATAACACTTATCAAGACAAAGGTCAGGTCACGAGTGGCCGGCAGAACCGAAGCGTACACTTAATGAAGGTTATTAGGAGACACCGTTGCGAATCTGAAATATATGATCCAGAAAATTACAGATTTATTGAATAACAACAAAATGTGAAGGCATATAAAAGTTTAAATAAAAATAAACATCTCATCTATCAGCGCATTGAGAATATGTAGCGTACAAAAAATTACGAAGAATTGAGATATGTAGAAGAAGAAGATCGCTATAATATAAATTTCAAGAATAGGACAATGTATATTGTAAATATTTGTACTGATAAAATAACTGTACTTTGACATAACGTCAAAGTAGTTCTTATAGTTTTTATTCACATCATTAACAATAGTTCCGAATAACCCTATATGTGTCCAACAAAATTCCTAAAAAAAGTCTGAAATTATAAATCAGAAGCTAAAAATATGGCCAATAAATTAAATGGTTATTGTTGTTCGATATCGAACTATTCAATTTTTTAATAATAATATTTAATAAGCGTACGCAATCAATTTAATTGACCATACAAATTTATTCCAAGAATGTTGAGAAAATTACGTGGGTATGTATAAGAAATTTACAGCGCGGTCATACAGATTTGATAGAATTTTGATTGAATATTGCATTTGCATTCTATAATTGAAATAATGCAACCTAAATTAATAAACTAGAACTTTGATTATTTGTAAATTTTCTTCTTTTAAATATTTATACAGTATTATGATAAGATCTAAATCGTTGTAATTTTATTTTCAAAAGTATTCACTTAACGAATGGCTTAAATTAATTACTGAAACTTCTGAATGAATTCAAGTTGACAAAAACTTCAGTCATGTATTTTATTAATAGGGATGATGACTATTTTTTGTTTGTTTGTCCGTCAGGTAGATTGTTAAAAAATATTAAACACGTATTTTTTATTTTTTTCGTAATCATAAAATTACGGAGTTACATGGAGTTGAAATTTCGCATGACGTCACGTTAGAGTACGTTTTCTACTCAACTGTGACGTAGCGAGCCCCCACTCCTCAACTTTAATGCCTGTTATCTAAGCTATTTCTTGTTAAATTGAAGTAAAAAAAATACGTATCTAATATTTTTCTATTATCTGACTGACGGACTAAATAGAATTGCATTTTTTTTACCCAGTCATCATCTCTATTACCTAAGTTTTCATATGAATTTTTGGCACCATCAAACTAGTTCATCATCATCATCATCATCATTTCAGCCGAGAGACGCCCACTGCTGGGTATAGGCCTCCCCAAAGATCTCCAAAGCGATTGGTCCTGCGCCTCCCGCATCCAGCGGCGTCCCGCGACCTTCACCAGATCGTCGGTCCACCTTGTAGGGGGCCTACCAACACTGCGTCTCTCGGTACGCGGTTGCCCCAAGGGCCATCAGTCCTGCGAGTGATGTGCCCTGCCCACTGCAACTTGAGGTTCGCAATTCTTTGGGCTATGTCGGTGACTTTCGTTCTTCTGCGGATCTCATCATTTCCGATTCGAACTCGCAAAGAAACCCCAAGCATAGCCCTTTCCATTACCCTCTGAGTGACCTTAAGCTTCCTTATGAGGCCCATCGTAAGCGGCCACGTCTCAGTTCCGTATGTCATCACTGGCAACACGCACGAATTGAAGACTTTCGTCTTGAGACACTGCGTAACGTGCGTACCGAACGCTGCCCAGCCGAGTTGGATCCGTCGATTTACCTCTCTCTGGTAGTTGGACTTACCTTATCGGACTATTTGTCCCAGGTAAACGTACTCGTCGACAGCTTCCAGTGTAGAGCCTGTAACATTCACTGGAGTGGATACGAAATGGGAGTTTGACATTATTTTTGTCGTCTCCATGTTCATTTTAAGACCCGCTTGCTGGGAAACTCTACAGAGGTCTTCGAGCATTATGCCTAGATCTTCCATGATCTCAGCCATGACTACGATATCATCAGCAAAACGAAAGTGCGTCATGTACTCGCCGTTTATATTGATGCCAAGTCCTCTCAAGTCCAAAAGCTTACACACGTCCTCCAGTGCGGCAGTGAACAGTTTCGGTGATATAACGTTGCCCTGTCTCACTCCACGCTGAAGTCGTATTGCTTTCCAGTTTTGATCCTGAAGCCGAACTGACATGGTGGCGTTTTCACTGATATGGTGGCATTTTCAAACTAGTAACAACCCCGTATTTGTAATCCTTTGAAATTCTTAGATTTTCAAGTCGGTATATCTCACTTTCTTTAGCTTGTTGTTCTTGTCAGCCAATGAAATGCAACGATATCGTATCGATCTTGTATCGTATAATAAAAATCATTATTATACGATACAAGAATACCTAAGTGAAAAACTTTAACTCTAATTTAAATGTAATGTTCTAGTTTTGTATTTTAATTTTAATATCTATTTAATTTAAATGTCTATTGAATAGGTAAGTTTTGAAAACAAATTATTTAGTGCATAAAAGAAAGAAATACATATTACCTACATTTTAAAATATAATGCCCTCCCCTCTCTTCAAATTTGCTGTGCCCGACGGGGTCCATAATGAAACTTTTATTTTTATGAACATATTAATACTACATCGTGGACTGCAATAAAAATAAAAAAAATACTCGTGAACTTGTATTATTAGTTGAATAAAAGAAAGCTATTTTATACTCATGTAATCATTTTATATTAATATCTAATGCAGACACATCCTTGTTAATTTTAAAGAAAACTATTACATTTTATTTAAGAAATGTTGATTGATATTCTGGTATCTCCAGTATCGATAAAAAGTTATCAACTTTCTTAAATTGTAGGTACAATTTTTTAACCTTCGGAGCTTTTTCACTTTAAGCTTTATTATACCTGCGAAAAGCGACAACCTGTTATTTTTTCGTCAATCATATGAACTGCTACAAATTGGCGGTAATGAGATAGTTATAAACTTAATGGGGTCAATTCGTACGGTCTGTTTCGCGCGAACTTAACCCTGCCTGTGGTCTCGCCAGGGATGTCCCATCACACTTTCACTAATTAAATTATTATTTTATAAATAAATAGTATTTATTACACAACAAGAAAATTACATGGACATACATAAATATTTTACACAATTATAAATAATAAATAAATAAATAAAATCCATTTATTTACTACAAAAATAGAAGCAACACAATTACATAGGCAACTAAATCTGTGTCCCAAAACGTTTCCAGCTCAGCATATGCTGGTCTTGTGATATGTAGTAAAGGCAGCCTTATTTCTGGCTGTGATGATGGAAAACAACACGTTAAATAGCAGATTGAAATCAAATTGTATTTTGTACTAGTACAAATAAATTACTAATAATATTTATCATCTACTATACTTATTCTTAAAAGTAAATCTAGAACAGTTTCGTCGTCCATTTTGCTCTGTTTTTAAATAAGGACAGAGCATGTAAATTAACTGATATATTAAAAAGTTACTATCAAATCTTCATTAATTTTCTTGTAACTTTGCTTTATCTAAAGCTACTTATCTAAGTGCGTTATAAGTAGTTACTATATTATAAACAGATATTTCGTATGTAAACAAAATTTCATATTTTCATTCAACATATAAATTAGAATCACTTGTTGGTTCTAATTTAGTAATAAATCCATCACAAACTAGTTGTTAATGCATGTCTCGGGAACCTCCTACGTGTCGCCCACCATCACACCCGTCGCTCTTTACTCGTCTAAATAACCCTAGTTCAGGCTAATTTCTAATTTGTGAAAGCCTGAATGGGATTATACTGGTCTACTGTGTATTTAAACATACTTTACTGTACATAAACGGAATCTAAATGGAAATAATCTAGATTCTGTTGATCCGCACTAAGGTAAGCTTATAACATTTAGCGCCATAATTAGAAAGCAAAGCATTGCATTTAGGTATGTGTTACTGATAGCAAATTACACTAACACTCAGTGAGTACGTTGATTTGTGAGATGTTATGTTATAGAAAGTGTAGTGTTAAATATTTTCTAAGAATTCCCAGGGCTGCAACAAAAAAGAGTGAATGTGGGCACCAGTGTCAGGGGTGCGTCGAAATCATCTTAATATAATATGGATAAGAAAAGAACGATCTTCACATAGAGGCTTTTAAAATCCATACACATTAAGCTGCGATGGGACGGGCATATTTTCAAAAGCCTCAATAAAATAAAAGAAAAAACCAATACTGCAAAAATACGGTGATATAAAATATCGGCATCACTGAGCGGGGAGGCGGGTTTACGCTTCTTATGTTATTTAAGTAACTTTATGTTATTTAACACTTCACGATACTACTATATATGAATAAAATAGTTTGTATAAAACAATAATTTGCATAAAAAAGTTTATGAAATAAAATCTTAATTTATTTGATTTACATGAACTCTAAAGAGTCAACCCTGAAAGACAATGCGAAACTGGTGATCTCGTACTTTTATGTAGGTAGAGGCACAAAGCGTGTGCTTTAGGGTCTACTCTTTGTGTGGTGTTTCTCATGCAGACGATGAAGGCCAAAGATGGCTTACACTTAAAACTGTGATTATTATGTAAATATAATAATCATATTTTTTACAACAACTGTGACACTTTAGAACTTGTGCTTGGCTTAATTGTCCACCAAATAACATAATATTGTTGGACACTGGGGATCAGTGAACCAATAATTTTCTTTGGTTCAAAGTTAAAGTGGTTTAAAATTATAAGAAAGACAACTCTGAAGTAGTTTCCAAAGTTCATATATGTTAACATATTTTAGACGTTAGTGATTTGTAAAGTTCAAAAATAATATTTTCATCTTTTTTTTTCATAAAATGACATAAAATATGATCTCGTAAAAATTTATTTTTTTGTCTATGTGTATTATTTTTTTAGTCAATTGATCAAATGATCAATTTCTAATCAGCGATAATAAATCAGTTCATTCACCGTATTCATTATGAAACACAGCAAGAACTATTTAAAAAAAAAAAAACTAAAAAGAAATTAACGGTGGATTTTTTTTTATCAGGAAATTAATCTGTTATTATTAATATTAAAAGTGAGTAGAACTACGACCGACCTCAAAGGTAGTTTTTGGATTGGTCACCGCCTTCCTTATTAGTAATTACAATTTTTCGTATTTTTTTTCACATTGATAGACCGCCTGTTCCGTGTCACTAGTAGTCAAAGAAACTGACAAGAATGTGTCGGACGTTTGAAACTCGTAACACGTATAAAAACAGGTGTGTGTGCGAGTTGCTTTTTTTTTATTCAAATTACTCCTGTTAATTCTCGAGCGACTCTCGTGATTGATGCTAGCAATCAGACGATGGATATTATTTTGTTTTTAGCTACGAGGTTACACGTTACCTTACGTCTATGGAACTTATGAATGTTACGCTTTATGATAACTTACAGTTGTTATACAGATCACATTAGATAATTAGCTATTCAACAGTGACCTTTTTTGTCTGCGTATTTATTTATACTTTCGATTACTAATGCTGAACTTAGTTTAATCGTAATAATAGTCTGTAACTGTCCAGTTATTACGGTTCATAAAATAAGGCCTGGTAACAGACGGACAGATGGACAACGGAGACTTTGTAATAGTGGGTAAAACAGGAAACCCACTATTAAATGCGGAATTTAAATGCGGAAAACGAATGTGTGTCTAAAAATACTAAAAAACAAATCTAACATCAAAGAACATACACATCTATTTGTCACTCGTTTAATTCACTTAATTAAACTTTCAATTGGTCACACTATAAGGAAATCTCTCTTATCGTGTACACTATCTCGTCCGTTTTATTAATGTAATAAGGTTGTTTATAAACTACTCATACCTTACTATTAATAAGTAGTGTATGAGGAGGTGTATCCGATGAGTATAAGTAAAGCTGTCGAATAGATCGGATTCGATTATCTCGATGTATCGATTGACATTTGATGATGTAATCTACTCTCATGACATCGCGGCACCGTTTGTGTGACAATGTGGTGTTTCATTGAGATATAGCCTTGGGAGTCCCGAACACTGACCATGAATTTGAATACCACTAATCTAACATGCAATTGGGATTAGATGCTCTAAATAAATGCTATTTCAAACTTTATCCAGTAATTACTTCGTCAGTACATAAACTTCAAAAAATAGAAATCCACATTCTTATTTAATGAAAGTGATTTTTATAAGCATTTGTCCTTAAGAATATTTTCCAGTATTGCATTCTGAATTCAAAATTGATCAAATATAAAATCAAAAAATTTATGTTAAATATTTGCGTTGAGATCTAGTTCTAATATTCACGTCCCTAATTATTAGTTGTATTTTATTGACAAAATAAAATATTGTATTTAATAATTTTCCTTATCGAATTTTATGAATTTCGAATAACGATACTGATATTACCACAAATGGAGAGCAGAAATAATGATGGCTAATATTAAACTCGATAACATGGGATATGAAATAATAGACCGTAATATGTCGCAACAGCAATGACGAGGCAAATGACTCGTGTTGAGAAACCAATATTAACAAAACACAACATCTTCCGATGTTATCATCAGACGATGGCTCGCTTGCGGATTCTTAGACCGACAGATGCGACGCTAAGATGACGCTTTTACAATAGTTATATACAAATAAATAGTAATAAATTTTTGTCGTAAGATAAGATCAAAATTAATGAAATTCTGCTTATTGACGCAACATATAAATAGATTTTATTGAATTTAATAAAGTATAATGTAGGTACTTCAATTCAAGATCAAACTCAACAATAATATAGTTATAAATTTCAAAATAATAGTAGTTTGATCACTTTATATACCTACAAGCAACGTCCTGATATTTTTACTTACTTATACTCACTATGGTTAATTATTTTCAATATATGTAATCCTGATATATCTATTTTATATCATTAAAGGTTAACGTCACTTCAATGTCCATATATTGACTTCATTGCTATTTCTACCAACATAATAATACTATTTAGGGGTATTTGAAAATAGATCTCACAATTATCAAAGTTTATTTAGCAAATATCTTGCAATTTTCTCCGATAACACATAATGTTACAATCGAAAATAAAATCGACTTAGCTCCATTTTAGACCCGAAGCCTTATTTCAATAAATCAGCGCGAGCGTCGCCGGCGATAATACAGTAACGGTCCAAGCAACGAGCACGCGGTATGCGATGCGATGGTACGCGATACCGCGCCCTACCGTCACGCTTTAAGAGGAGAATTCGAAGATAAAACAACCTTAGATTTGGAACTCGATAGGTACTCAACTTTCTTCAAAACGCCTTTGGTGCATATTGTATTTTGGTGTCTAGGACATTTACCAATTGTACTTTAAGAGAACATGGACAAATAAGCCTAGATCAGATTCCTATCTATTTGAACTGCTGATCATTATGATCTAAGAAGGCCGGACAGGAAGGATATTATGCCTGTCTTGAACTTTTAAAGTAAGACTTCACTTACTTCCTAAAATTCTTTGTTGTGAATCAATACCATTACTAAATTCATACGAGATTTCACCACATTGTGGGACGTTATACGGAATTACCAAGAATATTTTTAGATTCAAAGACAACCAATTTTTTATTTTCACTTTAAGACAAGCTTATCTTATATATTAATGTCTGCAACAGATATAAACTCTACCATTATTGTCAAGTGAGGCGTGGCCCAGATGTAGATATATTCTTTGCTCAGCTTGTGATCAGGCAACATCGTCAAAGCGATCAATTTCTACACAATGTTTTATTCATTTGTCTATTGGTCTGTATCATTTCTGGGTTAATCTGACGTACCCATTGCGATGTGATATCGTACACGGATAGTAAAAAAGGTGGTCGGCATCAGGTTTTACGGTGACAGTAATGAGTTGTTTGGAGAATTGAGATGGTTGCCGTGGGCAGGTAATACCTTGGTGCGATACGATATGTTGTATAAATTGATACAAGCCGAGCATTTATTGCCAGATACCTGTCCTATTTCCGGTGTGAAAAAAATCGTTTTAAAATTTAAAAGTGACTGATTGTGTAGTGTTATTATGCACCTAAGGTTACATACAAGCAGAGAACAATTTTTTTGACGATGTATGGTCTTAGTTCTGAAAAGACTCGAAAACAAATTCAAAAAGGCTAATAGTAATAACGCGAGCACTTAAAGCATAGCACGTTCACGTGATTCTATGAAAAAGAATGCTATTATTTCTAATATTTTACCCTTCTTTACAGTTTTTTAAACTGCAATACCGATACACGTTGTTAATATTTTTTGTTAAAATTATAATAATAACTATATAAAGGATAGAATGAATGGGTTAATTACATGTCTTAGACTGATCAATTGTATTAGTTTGTGATAATAGTATTGCTCTATCCCTTAGTATTGTTATCATTTTCGGTCGAATGAATTACGAAAGGTTTTCAAGTTTTTAGAAAACTCATATTGGGATATAAAGAATATTCTATTTCATTTAATCTACAATGAATAAATTAAATTAAAGTAAATATGAAAGAGTTATTTTTTTAATAGAAAGTACTTTAGTGATTTTTTTAAATCGTCCAATGTTAAGACATTGGACGATTTAAAAAACTGGCATAAACTGGCATAACAGGAAATGTGAATCTTGTAGTTAGAGTTTCTCAATATTTAATCGACTTTTATTCTGTTTACGCGTGATTATTTTATTGACATCAGTTGAATCTGTGTGATCTAATACGTCGGTAATCAGTAATGCTTCCGGCTTTAATGTCATCTCCGTTTGAAACCAAATGTATATGTATTTATGCTAAAGTATTAGTAGTAAATAAGTTAATATTACAAAAACGCAAGGCTGGTTCGGGTTTCATAAGAAAATATATTAATAAGTTCACTTTTTTTTCTAAGGATTCAATTATCCCTGTTTTATTCCTTGTATATATAAATGATCTTACCAGTAATCTACCCGATTGGGCTTTCGAAATTATATATGCAGATGACACTTTTGTTGGAATAAAAGAAAATATACAGCACAAATTAGATGAAAGGATTACCGAAGTGTTTCAAAACTTGAAAGACTGGTTTCTAGCTAATTGTATTGTGCTAAATACACATAAAAGTATTATGATTAAACATAAATCACGTGTACATTAAAATGACATTAAGCAAGAACATATATATTTGGGCATATAAATGATTATACTTTGAGCCATTTACCCCACATTGAAAGATATACACTAGCAAGTGCAAACTACCCTCTTTCAAATTTAAACCGCTTACTGACAGTCAAACTATGATAACGATTTATTACGCGTATGTCCATTCTCTAATTAGATATAGCATAACAGTATTGGGAAATAGCGTAAATGCTAAGATACGAGGGTCAAACTGAAAGTTCTTAGAACTGGCCACTTATAAACAATATAATAAAAAAATAATTCTAAAATTTGAAAATATAACTCTTTGCCAATATTACTGAGTATATATTTCATTCATTTGTCATTTGTTTTACGATTTGGCGGCAAATTGAAAATTGTCTGTGTCACGTCATCATGAATTTAACACGAGAAAATTTTCGTGCAATGATTTTTTATGACTTTCGATGTCATTTAAGTCAACAAGAAAGTTATGATAGACTACGATTGGCCTTTCACGATGAAGCCCCATCTCGTGCGACTGTTTACAACTGGTTTAATGAGTTTAAACGTGGTCGCACTAATCTCACTGATGATTTACGTGAGGGACGGCCTTCTACGGCGACGACTGAAGATAACATCTGTGTTGTGCGGCGTATGATAGAGACTGACAAAAGAGTGACCTATCAACAGATTCGGACAAGCTTAGGCATCGGTATGAGTCAAGTGCACAAAATCTCCACGAACATTTAGCGGTCAGGAAGCTTTGCGCCCGGTGGATACCTCATAATTTGACTGAGGCTCAAAAACTCCATCGTGTGGATTGGTGTCGTAAAATGATTGAAAGATTTAACGGAGGTGACTCAAATGCTGTGTTCGACATACTAACAGGTGACGAAAGCTGGATTTACTGTTATGATCCTAAAACCAAAAGACAATCTGCTCAGTGGGTGTTTCCTTTCGAGGAGTTGCCAACTAAAGTGAAGAGAGATCGAAGTGCGGGAAAAAAAATGGTGGCCTCGTTCTTTGGAAGGATAGGTCATTTTGCAACAATTGTGTTAGAGGATCAAAAAACAGTTTCTGCAGAATGGTACACTACCAATTGTTTGCCACTTGTCTTGGAAAAAGTTCGAGAGAAACGACCTCGCAGTAGGATCCTCCTTCACCACGACAACGCCTCGTCGCACACCGCCAAGCGAACGATCGACTATTTGGCGACATCAAACGTTGAATTACTGGGTCACCCGCCGTATAGCCCCGACCTCGCGCCTTGTGATTTTTATTTATTTCCAAAAATTAAAGAAAAACTTAAAGGAAAGCGGTTTATGAATGCTGAAGAAGCGGTGGCTGCGTATCGCGATGCCATTGAAGAGACCCCTAAGGACGAGTGGGCAAAGTGCTTTTCCCAGTGGTTCCATCGCATGCAGCGGTGTATTGACGTGAATGGACAATATTTTGAAAAGATATAATAAAACTAATAACTGGCTAATGTAATCAGTTTTTGATTTTCTAAGAACTTTCAGTTTGACCCTCGTAGTACTCATAGCACAAAAAAGAGCAATAAGAATATTAGCTGGAATTAAAAGTAGGAATCAGCAAGGAAGCATTTTGTGAAATAAAATCATGACTGTAATATCATTGTACATATATAAATGCTTATTAGGAATTCATGAAAATAGAGTAAGCTGTGTCAAAAGCATGGATATACACAAATATAACCTAAGAAACAAACACAAATTAATATTACCTAAGGTGCGACTCACCAAAGTACAAAAACAAAGAAAATACAGTAAATTACTTATGTACAATAAACTACCAATTTCAATAATGAATTTAGCGAATAATAAGTTTAAAAGAAAAATTAAAATGTTCTTTGAAAAAAAAATGCCTTTTATACACTTACAGAATTTATCAATATGCCGTTGACTGAATGCTCATTTTCGTAGATTTTAAATGATAATAACGTTAAAAATAATATCCGATTGAATTATTAATTTAATAACAATTTATTTTAATCACTTTTTTTTTAATATTGTATTTGAAATTCTACATATACTTATATTTGAAATAATTTATTTTATAATTATTAATAATCATGACATTATAACAGTTTATATCATTTTCTTAAATGACAATGAATGTGTATTATGACTTACCTAGTGTAACATTCTCTGTTACAAGGTTAATAAAGAATTTGATTTGATTTGAATTAAGAATTGCAAATTCATAATGAAGACAGAATTGCGATCATTTAATCGTTATAGATGCTGAGATTAACGCGGCTAATATTTATCTGATAGGTCAGCTAGGTCCTGAGTGGGTGCGCCCACGCAGACGAGCCTCGTTCTAGAGACAGCTGTACTCAAACTGTCATGCCACCTCAGAATTTAATCCTCGTATATCTAAATATGTTATTAGCTCCAGCTCATATAAATATAACGTTTAATGTTAATATTTTGAGAAGTGACATCAACTGGGCCTATACCTAGGTGAAGTCACATAATATTTATGATCTACTAACATTATCTACTTAATATCTTACATCAGCGGCTGTACAGCTTTGATGGATTTGTCGGATCGATTTCTCAAATCTTACCAGTGCCAAAGCGGGTCAAGACACCGTCACATACGTCTTTCGCTTCTTTGACATACATAAATCTTTTCATACATATAAGGACTATTTTTATGATATCACTCGAGCGAGAGAGAGAGAGAGAGAAATATTATATCGGTGCATAATTCGAGCATGTAATGTCTGTAAAATACTAATTTTCTCAAAAACAGTAACGTGGGTTATGACATTGGCACAAAATGATAGTCTTCTACGGGATTGCTACCATGTGCGCCTTGTTTTTTGTTGAATTCGCGATATTTTAGCGCTGTTGTAAGCACAATGATATGGTAGCAGTCCCGTAGTTTTTTTTTTCTAGAATATCTCTCCACTCCTCGTCCACTCTTTGTAGAAACGTCAAATAATTATATTTGGTACAAGTTTTAATATCTCTGTTTCTGTCAGTCTAGGTTAGACCTACAGGTTCTCGCCTACAACAATACCGGTGTGATTTACGCCCAGGGCCGTTTCATTCATGGAACGGACGGACGCAGCTTGCGCTGGGCATATCGCTTCCGAATGTTTCGTATTAGCTATTGTATTTATTAGTGGTAGCGGTAAAAGAGAACATTCAGATTTTATTATTCCTGGATAACAATGTGAAAATACAATGAATACAGATTGTAATCGTTAAGAGCAAGAACGACATATAAGATAGAACGATTTGGTAAAGAAATAGTTTTGATATTTTTTTATTAAATAACTCTACTGTAATGAAGAACGATATTTGTTGTCGTAGAGCCTCAAGAGTTAGTTTTCTAGATCGGTATTGCATTCGCTAATATGAATGTTTGGTAGTAAAATTATCTATAGAGTAATAAGGAAACAGTTTCATAGGAAATTGAGTGAATCAGTGAAATACTGGAATATTGACCAATATTCCGACATGATATTCCAGTACGTAGCGTACTGATCCACAAACTTGGCGTATATTTGAGAGAACATAAGATGTGATAAGATAAGATCTCAGAAAGCTCACAATAGCTCTTTCTATAATTTCACGTGAATTTCATAGCTCCAAAACAAAGAATAACAGTAAAAAAGTGTTATTATCTGATTAATGCGTTAATAATAAATTAATTGGATATAAAAATGATATTAGAAGGTATTCATTGTTCCCGCTGAGGCGAGGAGGCGTTATGGACATTGACATCATGACTCTATAATTAACTGGCCGCTCAGCTTCTTACAGTTTTTGTTTATGGCCTTTTTTATTAAATACGATTGAAACTCGCTTTATTGTAAGGTCCGAAGGTCACGCCAACAGTTTAATGTTATTGATTTTTTACGTAATTATCTACTCCGAAACATGAAAACTTAATTGATGAAATGGTTAATAGATATTTGCATGCTTTTGGAAATGATGTAATTGGTATAATCAAAAGAATTTCGTTCGTTACATAACAGAGTAACGAAAACGTATGTATTGGTGTTATGTCTTCTGCATTTCCTGTCAGATCCATTGCGGTTGGTAGAAAGAATCCAGTAGTACAAAGAACGGTCTCTTATATTACAAGCACAGTAGTGGATAACAAGCAGAGTCAAACCGAACAAATAAAAAAACTATTGCAACCACAGAAGAGTCAACAACTAAGAAATTGAATTGAATTGTTTAACGATATAGGTGTTTTCCTTTTGTACATACATACTCCTACATTTTTATGGTTTTTGGTTTTTTACTCCGAAAAAAGAGAAAATCAAACACGTTATCGAATAAAAAGTGTATAATTTTGTGTTAATTTTATAAAATTCAAAATTGAAGCAATTGAAATTTATCGATTAAACTGTTATAATAACATATATGAATTTAGTTGATATGAAATGTATTAATTCAAACCACTAACATATGTATTAAAAAAAAACCAAAAGTCTTTTGAAACCTCTTTACTAACGTTTAATGGATGTGATTACCTACATGGTTACATGGTCAATAGGGTACATACGCCGAATGCGGACCTCTGTATTGACCAATACAAGAGCCAATGCTTTGGTATCCAAGATCCAAAATCTAGAGTCGCCCATTGGTGCCTACATATACACTGAACAGTCTCGCACAATGGGCAACTCGCCCGACTGTTATCGTTGCACAAACACCATGGATATAGCTTAACCATAACCACTACGCTTCGTCGACTGCAAGATCTCGACGTAGGGTTGCAACATCAATATATCATAAAAAATTGCTGTTATTGTTGCTGTTTTGCATGAGATATATGTATTAGCCACATAAGCTGTCTGCCTATGTATGAAAACTTTCTTTTTAACCTATCATTGAAACACATCGAGCTGCTTTTTAACAGACTTCAAGGAGTTGTATATTTTTTGTTTTTTTTTTTTAAATTACCATTTTTTCACAAATTTTATCTCATTTTTTCTTTTCCTGTTCTTACTAGAGTGATTTAAAAAAAATACTTTCGAGATGATACGCATATGAATGTTATAATTTACGCGGGTGAAGAAGCGGGCAAATAGCTATCCTAGAATAAGTGAGATAGCCGTGGTCGTTATCTCAACAAATTATTTTAAGGGTAAAGTGATCTTACCCTTAAACAAAATGAATTCCTCCATAGCCGTCTCTGAGGATTTTTGTACATTGTCTCGGGTCTAGATATTGTGGTACCTACTTTTTCTCAGATATTCCATAATAGGGGGCTTTAGCTTCTCATCCTGGAATCTGACTAATGTATGTGCACGGTTGTCTAATATTTATTATTTTATTTAATTATAAGCAACCCTACCTTATGCTACATTCGCAAAACACAAACGCCCATTCACGGGCTGCGCGCGATACGATCGGCGCGCGCGTGCGCACGCCCGCTCGCTGCCATGACGACGGATTTTTTCTTAAATTTATATCTTCTAATCTATGTCTGGAGTTTTTCTTTCATTCCTTACACACCTCTTTCGTGTCGATGAAATTAGTTAAGCATGATCTACCGATAAGAAAAGTGTAATTTTTTGGAGCTTATTTTTTTGTACTTGTAACTCGGCTTATGTAAAAATAATTAATTTCTTTATCAATTTAGTTGATAGCTGTATAACGCATTTAATATTTACAGAATATAAGTTCGCATTATGCTGTTTAAGTTGAAGTTTTACAATTTTTAATTTTTGCTTACAGTAAGTGCTTAATGAAATCATTGATTTATAAAAAATAAATATAAACTAATACAGCTGACAAATCAAGAGAATAAAATTCTCAGAAAATAAGATAAACTCACAAATTTCAGAAAAGAGCTATGCTATTTTGTTAATATCAGTCTAGAACTCGATATTGGATGTAGTGCTGCGGCAGAGCCTCGAGAAAATAATACCTTTATTGCATTGCGAAGTAAGTTTTATTTGATCGAATAAAATCATTTATTCAGTCTAGGCTGTATTACAAGCACTGGTAAATGTTGTAACTTTATGAAACCGGTTCGTGCCACATATATGCTATGACACCGCTACGCTCGACGCTGAATTCGAGACTGTTTTATAGCAAAGCGCCTTGTGTAAGTTTTCTTTTTTACTACTACCAATCACTCACTAGTGAACGCGTTAATAAAACTTACACTTACCCTAGTGGTAAGTGTAACATTGCTGGACAATAGCATAGCATTGTTGGACTCGTACGGTTAATTCCCAATCTCCATGGAGGTTTCTAACACATTATTTAAATTGTACTAGCTTTCTGCCAGCGGATTCGCCAGCGTGGTCCTGTGGTGTACATATAAATAATCCTCTCGCATCACTCTTTCATCTTGATGAAATCCTCGTTGAAATCCTTTGTGTGATTTCAAACATCTCACGAATCACTAGTGTATTATTTAGATTATTTACAAGCCCTAACCTCTGAACTATACTGCTTATTGACTTATATGAACGGGATACAGCATTCCGCCGAGCCAAGCCAGCCACGATTTCTAGCTACTGTATACATTATTGAACTATAGTAAAGACTTAATTTAGTTACGAATGTCTTCGCAATGACTATGCAAAATCACTAAATAGAAAATAATAATAAAAGAGTCCAATATTTGTTTCATTTAAACTTCAGCATAATGTTAAACTAAAATCACAAAAAACAAATTTTGTAGTTTTAGTGGACGTAGTAACATATCTAAATCTGAAAAGTTAGCGATTCGTAATTTTCTAAAGCACCTTACAATTTTTCGGAATTTATTTTTAACTCGCAATCAATTTACTCTTATAGTTTATATGCTCTCTTAATTAGTTAGGCGGCGACACTCGGTCTAATACAAAACTAGCGAGTTTCCAACCTTTTTCTCCATGTTGCATTCCTACAGCTGGTAGATACCAGGCGACTGCATCTACTGACGGAACCACTTAGCTACTTATCACATTGACTGTGAGCCTATCTGTACCGTGATTGCCTGGATTTAATTCCTGAGCATTCAGCTTTTAACATAATTATTTGCTTATTTTTCCATATAATTTTGCGCAGAATAAGTTAAATCAAATCTTAAAATTTAGAATTTTCCTCTCCTCTAGAATAGAAAAGAACTTGCCAGATACTAATGTACGAGTACGAGAAAATTCTTTTGTCAACAAGGCATATTTTAAATTTTGAACTTGACTCTCATTTCACATTTAAGTTTTTGGTGGTCCTTCTTATTTAATATTTCCTTTATACTGCGGGCATTGCCACTTTACTCGCACTTTGCATTTCGTTTTTGATGACATTCAGCAAGTTGCACAAACATCAGGCATGCACGTTCCAGAAAAATGTCATTAGTTTAAAGCCACATTAAACGCGTCATTAAACCCTAATGGGCGTATGTGCAACTGACCTATTATATAACAATTTACCTTACGTTATGTTGTCTCGAGTAACTCAAGACATAAGACATAAGGTCCACTTCAGTTGACCACATAAAGTTGTAGGTATTATATTACCTATTCAAAATTTGAGGGTATAAAAGCTCTTAATTTAATTCTCGGTAGAACATGCAACACGTTGAAAATTAATTAAGTTACACAAAAATATATAACTCGAACCCGTCTAAGAGTTACTTTATCATATAATGCTGCAACTTTTGAATATATAATAATATTTAAATTAATACTGTAACGAGGTGTGGGGGACGACAGCGTCCAGATAACGTGCAGCACCAGCACGCATCAGCTAATTACCGCTGACGTATCAACTGATAAAGGCCAGATAACAGAGACTCACTTCTTGTTCGTTCAGCTTTAATGAAATCGCTGCTTTAATAGCAGATTGTTACCCGAGAAGCTAAGACGACCCAGTATTGATCTTTTCTTTTGCCGAATTTAGAGAGGTACTTAATTGAAACACCAAAAGTTTTAATTATAGATCTGATCTAATTCAAATCTATAATTAAAAACTTAGTAAAATTTATATTTTATTATGTTCATGTTTTAGCCTAGTTATACATATTATGGTGTACTTTGTCCATTTTAATTACAGTTTAATTAGACTTTATTTTTTTTGCTCAAAATTGATTTTAAATTTACTACTTCAGTTAAAGCATTCTCTTAACTTGACTTGTCACCTATATGAAAATGAACACCAGACTCTCCATGGGTCATGGATACAGGTCAACATTGCGAAAGTATATTAAGAGGGGCTCTGTTAATTTGTCTTATTAACTAGTGCAAGGTACTCGTATTGTTACGTATCTTAGAACCATCACACGCTAGACTTACATTGGTTCGATTTCATTCTAAACCAGCGTTTCATTCTAAACTTGGAAATACAGTTTTTTTCGAGCAAAAAACCGAGAATCCGAGAGATCCAAAAAACATTCACATTATTGTCTCTACTCTTATTTCAGTTATGAATTCTTTCCATAAGTTTGACATTTCCCTAGTCGTGATCCTACTCAAACTATATTTATTAGGTTATTTAAATTATTACATTAAATTATAACCCAACGTTTGTTTCTTGCACTCTGTAGTTATAATTTTTTATATTATTATTTATGGTAATTATGGATGTAAAACTTCTCCACCAAATTCCACCAAGCAGTAAGAGCAGCTATGGACCGGGACAAGTAGACTGCGCTGTCTTATGATTCTCAAACCCACAATCTTCAGCAACGAAGAACCTACTACAGAGAGAGATGGATGAAAAAATTGAAAATTAAGTTTTTCTCGAATAACTTATCAAACGATACTATAACGATTACATTTAAAATCTATGATGTGATTTACGAGTTGTATTTTTGAAATGTATGTGTAAAAAAATTGCATCGTATCTTCTAGATAGAACCAAAAAAGAGAGTATGTGATTTTTTCTACTACATATCGTATTTTTAAATATTATTTTTTGTTTGTTGTAAAATGTAAAAATATGTCTTCAATCAAGTTATTTTGTAGCCAAAATATAATACAGCTATTTAAGAATGGTTCACAAGAAGTCAATTGGTTTTCAATATATTCATGTAAATTCCCTTTCTATTTCTGTACAGCTTAATGAATGACAAAAAGTACTGTTATACTTCAAATATTCTATGATCGCAACAAGTTTGAAAGATTTTATAACTTCCATAGTGAAAGATAAATTTAGCATATGAAATTATACGAATGATACACTAATGTATTTGATTGCAACCTCATGCTTGCGGTGTCAGCATCATAAAAAATTTGGTAGACGCTTTATAAAAGTCGTAAAAAGTCTATTAAACGTAAACTTGGATTCCATCAATCGAATGTGAACGATGCCTCTCTATAATCGTCCTAACTGATAGTTCTCAAAGTGTTTTTGATGATGCAATAAAACATAGAGCCATAAAAATAAGAGTTCAATAGCTGTATTATTTATACAGTAATGGCAATATTACATTCAATCGTTTCTCTAAATTCGAATGCTAGGGAATTGTGTAAATAATAATGACAGTTTTTTTTTTACTTAATTATCTACTAATGTTATAAAGAGAAAAAAAAATTAATTGTATATTTTAGTATTTAGAAACCTTCACCAATCGCAGGCAACATAAGCTGTATTTTTCATTAAGAATATATTTCAGTATAGCATTGTGAATGCGGTAGAGCAAATGTTTCATTCTTTTTTCAAGGTTTAAATATTTGTAAAAATATTTCTTTCGGCTGTTTGGATGGATTGCTTGAACATTGATGAGATGACATCACTCCTGTTAGGTCCTGGGTAGCTTCTGGTCTGGGTAACCTGGGTTTTCTTACCAGGTACCAGGTCCCAGACCGTTGTGAGGGTAATACGGGGGGTTTTGCACGGTAGGCCTGCTGGGACGGTTCTTTAACCTAAACAGCAGGAGAGCCCGGGTTCAGTCGGCCTCTCATCAAGGTTGATGGCATGTTAAGGTCAGTTCCCCTCGGTACAAAAAAAAAGATCCTGGGTAGCTCAGTTGTAGAGCAATCGATTGCGAAAGGTCATGGGTTCGAATCCCATCTCAGGGTACTAGGGACCAAGTGGATAGTTTAAGCATTTTTCATTAAAAAGATGTATTTTTTAAGTTCTTTAAACTTTGTAAGCTCCATACTTAGACGCTGCTACACAAACTTTGATGCTGCAACGGAATGTTAATTAACGATAGTTATTACAAGTAATGCAATTACATCACCAATTAAAATGGCTTTCGTTCTATAACTCACATAAATGAGTGTGTACAGTACAGGCAGCACTATTATTATTTGCCGAAAAACGCAGCAAAAGCAACCGGCTATGTTCACAAGGGAAGCATTACAATTGCAGCCACGACAAAATCGCCGATTAATAAATTTATATTCGAGAAATAATCAAATCATAATTTATAGGAATTAATGAAGAACAATTTCATTTAAATTGGTTTTGTTTTATTCTAATAATCTAAAACTATATAAATGTTTCTTCCATATCTTCAATAAAGGCGTAAATCTGCATTGTGAAGCAATTGATCCTAAGCATTGTTATAGATAATCGATTTTCCAATTTTTGTTATAAACTCTATCCAAATCGACTTAAGAATGCTCTAGCAAAACTCATTATATTCATTCTTAAAGTTTCTCTTGTAAACTGTATGCCTTTTCCATAATTGCTACAAATGAATTTTCAATGAAAACAAATAATTATGAATTAATGTTTTCAAGCATTAAACCTTTTTTCAAAGGAACTATATAAATATCAATATGCTTGTTTTTGTATATTATTCACCACCAATCATTACAAACACGCTTTTTACCGCTGCGTTTTCAGTGCAGTTGTTGCATCAAATTCAATGGTACTTGTGAATACGCGTTTATGTCCAACTCTGCCAGTTTCTCAGAACCACCGACGGCCTACGCGTGGTTATTCAATCAAAATAGTAACTGATAATTACCCAATAAGTAGGTCAACTCATCAGCATCGGACCGCTCACTTCAAAGCATTCAATCTGGTACTTCCATCACTAGAACATAAAGAGCTTTATTTTTAAATAAAAAGCATATAATGTAGTAGTATAACATTCTTGATGAAAAATACTTAAAAATCTACTTTGTCCCTGTTACTCTCATACTTTTTAAAGTATTATTTATGTAGTTGTTCAATATTATTTATAATAAACTAACTGATTTCCCGCGACTTCACCCTGTCACCCGTGTATAAGTTTTCTGTGAGTAGGCGAAATATTTTTTAAAATCAATCTAATAGTTTCAGAGCTTAAATCAAAAGCAGATAATCAATTAATTCCTATCACAATAAAATTCTACTACAAATATTAATGAATATTATATATATATATAATATTTTTATTATTTTGTTTCATGCCTATTTTTCAGTAAATATATGTTTCTTTTTTTATATTTTCTTTTCCAGCGAATAAGTAACCTGTGGACAATGTTTCTAACAGTGTTATTATCAGCAGATTGCTTTTATTAAAATTAATATATTAATAGTTAAAACAGATTTTATGACCGTTTGTTATCCTAAATAAAATTTATTATATTTAGAACAACAAACTATTTATATTTAGTATAGAATTAATTGAAAATAAAAGGAATAAAGGAAAAATTAGAGGAATTGGTTTTTTGTAACTCTACAAACAGCAAAACTACAATGATTCTAAAAATACAATTAGAAAATACTGCGGGTAACATAGGCTTTATTTAATTTCTGTTACTTACGAGTCTGTACTTCTTACGAGAAGTCTTCTTCTTTTTTACTAGAGGTTTGTTTATTTAAAAAAATGTTTTACTTAGTTACAGATGATTTAACCCATTGAAACAATAAAAAAATATTACAGAATTACGGAACCATGTTGATATTAGCGATCAATCATTTAATACTGAAGCAGACAGTGTGTCTGTACTGCCCACGTGTTTACAAGTATGTAGTGAGAAGAGATCGGGTAGGGTTGGTAATTATTTTTTTCAATATATATATTATATTAATTTTTTTTTTTTAAATTTAGTTTGAATTAGATTAGATAACACAAGATCAATTATGATCGTGTGTTATCTAATGATATCAGAAGTCATAAAAACAAAAATGTGCGAATAAAGCCATACATATTGTACATAAAAAGCAAAAACACCTGTGGAGCCCGCGTTGTGGCCAAAGTCCTTAGCGTCAGAAAACAGAGTAGTATTGCTTAAACACCGCGTCTTTAAAATTTCAATACCTCTTACAAAAACAACTTTTTTGCAACGTTTTGGCCTTTTTCTATTCCCATATATTTATAATAAACTTATCTTCGAGTCGATAGATATAAGTCGAGAAAATCCCCAACACACTCACACACACAAACACACACACACACACACACACACACACACACACACACACACACACACACACACACACACTCACACACACACGCACTCACGTACGCACGTACGCAAATTCTGAAAGTTTTGAATAAAAAGATTAGCAGTCATCGTTTTCTCCAAATGGAAGTAATTTGCAATTTATTGGTTTCAAAGCGGTGATATTCAAGCTATAAATTAAACGTATTAAATATAAAAACATCATACACATCTACTAATGTAAGATGATATTAAATTTCAGGCCTCACCCTATTCAAGTTCGTATCTGTACAAAATTAGCTATTAACTTACTTATACGGCTTGCTTATTATGTAAGTTTTATATTTATATGCACTCAATGGCTTTATTGCTGAAAAAGCTTAGTAAGATATTAGAATGTTTTAAATGGTAAGTTTAATAAAAATTAACTAAATTAAAATGATTACTTAGTTTTAATTGACATTGTTGTAATTTAAAATTTTTATTGATATCTGATATTTTAATTTAATCTGACATATCTATTTGTTTTATTTTAATTAAATAAACATTTTTCAATGTTCAATTAACAAATAAGGTGATTCATGGCTGTGCTTTTGCCTCCTTTTTGGAACCCATGTTTATGAAAGTAAATATTTTTGAAGCAATAAATAATTGTTATACCTACAAATCTGAAATTATAAGTGTTTAAAAAAATTTTGACAGCCCTGGCGTCTGAGCCACTGCATATCGCCACAATGAGATTAATTTACGATTTGTTTGTCCGAACTCTTTGCGGCTTTCTTAGTATATCAACTCATTTGATTAATGGTGTCATATCGGTTAATGTGCGGTCAATTTTATAGGATGTCAATTATAATTTTGGGTACTGAGACCAGTTCGCTATTAATTTTAAAGCGCTCTTTTTATATTCCTTATTAATGTAATGTTAAAATATTTCTAGATTTTGAGTCAAATTAGGTATTTATTTATGATTATATCTTTTTATTTTTTTCCCCAACCTTTTACGAAAAGCCGACTTCAATGGATATTAAAAAAACTAACCTTATTTATAGCGATTATTTTTTTATTTATATGTAACAATACACGCCAACAGTCAGCTGCGACCCACATTTGTTTATCTTAATATTGAAGCAGGAATATTATTACTCGTATAGAGAATAGCATCCTGTAGAATCATTACACAACATTACATATGCTCTGACCCCAAGCTAAGTAGTTTGTATTATCAATATCCGAATAAAAAAATACCAACATCAAGACCCTAGACAATACAGAAAAGTTCGTTTTCCTCATTGACTCGAACGGTAATCCAACCCGGGACCTCAGTGCTGGCGGCACATTGAAACAGGCTTTTAAGTCTCTCAACCACAGAGATCGTCAATATATAACATGTAATTTACCCTTTTGGTTAGTTCTATTAAATTCCATTAAATATAAACGCCACCAAAGCTCTCGAACACTTAAGAGATAAGTACTAAACTTGTTCCACTAAGCACTATCAACTGATAATGTTAGTATTCATAAATAATTTATAGGTCTAACTCGCTAGTACACCAATAAGACTTTTAGCTTATAGTTGACTATTTAGGTAATGCGAACACATGCTGCTACTTGTTGTTAGTTTATTTTAATAAGATACTTACACCTACACCTACGTACAGTGAATAGCGCGCATAATGCGTTATAATCTAATAAGGTTATAACTAAAGTTCTTTTAACTCAATGAGATAATATCATATCTTTAAGTGAAGACCCTAAAACACTTAACAAAGATACCACTTTAATTCAACGTTACTCAATTTCTTTTCCTAATAATATTTTTTTAAATTAGTAATTTGCATTTTTGTGTTACCAATTAATGAGGCCAATCTAACAAAAAGTAATCTAAACTTAATATAGTCGAACTTTTCCATTGTTTACAAACTTTCCTCTCGAAGGAAAATTCCCTTGCTATTTTTTTATTCTACAAGAAAAAAAGTAAACTGTCGCCACGCCCATATTCACAATGAATCAGTTGTTGGCACAGCGAATAAAACATGAATTCACCTCAAGTATGCCAGATGTGCGCTGGGAAAAAGCTTGGAAAGTGGCCTCGTGTGGAATAATAAAACAATCGATCTTAAGTCGGCCCATCCGATCGTGAATTGGAAAGGAATATACTGGCAGTGTGCAATTTAAATAGCCACAACATCATTCTAACTATACATTAATTAAAAGCGATTAAGAATATAATTAAAACTTTATAACGCAATGATCTCATATCTGGTTTGTCATTTTTTGTATATTTTTTTTTTTTGGTTTCTCTCAACCCAAAAAATATACAATAAATGTCGCTAGTCCCAGATTACCAATAAGTTGATTTCTTTGGTTTCTTAATAAAAATGAATCGTTAAATATAACACTCAGGTCAGTCACTTATATTATTCGGTAAGATCTGAGGTATGTTCTTATGGGAAAGAAGAATGGAAGTAGAGTACCTATAGATTTGTATTATTGCTAATATGAACACATAAAAGTTGATTTCGTTCACATAAAAGATTTTAAGTTGACGATAAAGTATGAGATTAGATGTCTAAGAGACCTCATAAACATCTAACTAATCTAACATAAACATCTTATTAGCAAAGTAATAATTTACTGTCGCATCTCTCTCTGCTCTAAAAAAGATTACATAATATTTGGTTTGAAATTTTCAGTAGTAGTAAGGTAATAATTAGTTAGGTACTTAATTTATAAACGGATTTAATTAATATGCAAAAGAACCTAATGAAATTTTGTCTTTACTTTTTTGTTTTTTTTTTTTATAAAATTGACTAAAGGCGCGACCTACACAATAAATCAATAAAGAACATGAATAAATACTGCGTGATTGTACATCACAAGACGTTTCCGCCGCTACGAAGATTTGGGTCGACTACGTAGGGCTGCCAATGATACTTTTGACAACAATTAAATTCTAAATTTTAAGTAAATTCTTACTTAACAAGAAAAAGTAAATATGTTGAAAATCTCATATATTGTAATCAGACGTTGTAGCTCATTGCTATACGCAAATGGTAAGTTACAAAAATTTACAGATAATATACCAAATTATAGCACTTTCGCAAAGAACGCCTGATCCTTAAATAAATATATCAAGTTTCATTGCTATAGGTTTAGATAGTATTTGATTATGAATAATGCTATCAAAAATAACCAGCAGTATGAACCGTGAGATGGGACTTGAACCCATAACCTCTCGCAAACTACTCTAATCATTGAGCCAAGACCCAACAGGACTACTGAATTTCTCAAACACTTACAAGTGAGCGTATTTTCTTCAATGTTCAGGCAATCCATCTATTATAATATTTTTACTATTATTTTAAACCTTCGATGTGATATTTAAATGTGTTCTCATTATTAAAATCGATATAATCTATTTTACATTCACAATGTTATACTTTTTTCATTACTGCTCCTTCTATCCCTTCTCGTGATACTAAGAATTGTCTAAGCATTTTTCTATAAAGATGTTTATTTGTATTTAATTAGTTTACGATTTTGAAGATCATCGGAAAGTAATTTATTATGTGAATGCGTTATATTATCGCCATTGCCACAGACTGATAATAGTGTATTATAAAGTAACTCACTCTATTAGATTAAAATAATTCCAGTTATTTTGTGATTTTTATATAGACGACACTTCATTTTCATACAAATGTTGACATTAGAGCGGCCAAGTCTTTGTAGATGTTAATCGTCTCTACAATTTAAATAAGTACTGTACAGAAACTCTTGAAAAATGCATTATTCAAAAGAATTGTATGATATTGTTTTACGTTGTTATTATTTGAATAAAACGAATTCTATATTGAACTAATTATTAAGTTATACAAATAGTTGCCAACCCTAAGCTTGTCTGTCAATCAGCTAATTCAATTCGCCCAACAGATGCATAAATCCTCTTACATCAACAGACGTCGATTGTTTTATAAACAGACAATAAAATTGCGGAAGATTTTTTACATTATCTGAATTGTTTACTTATGAATGAATTTATATTTCAACATATTGAACCTTAATAGATATATCTATAGTTTATAAAATAAATGAAGAGATTTTTAATTCGACTGAATTTTATATTTATTTAAGAATGTGATGATTCTTTTTTTTTTGTTGCAAAGGGTTCCTAGGCATGAAGGAGGTCATGTTTGAAGCATTATATGAAAATTAGATCAGTAGTAAAACTTTGTAAACTTGAAAACCAAATTAGATTCATTCCTCGTTTTTCACAAAAAATAAATATTTTTCAATAACTATTTTTAATACGTTACTTGCTTTTACAGCAATCGCAATGATTTCGATTACTGTAAAAGTTCTCATTAAAGCCTTCTTTAATGCTCTACACTTTTTCCTAATTTGGGCTGTTTGAATTTAATTTTGTCTCGCCACCTCTTTGATGTCATACTTTCATATCATCTGTGATTTGCCAACTGATCTTTTATATTTCCACGGTCTCCATTCCAGTAGATATTTGCACCACGAATCGGACTTACGGGCTACATGGCCTATCCATTGCCACTTCAGTTTCGCTAATTTAGCTAGTCCGATACTTTGCTTTGTTTTCTCAAACATTTATTTAGTTTTCAATTACAGCTCATTTGGGAGTTATTTTAAAACCAATTAAATTAGTGAGTTTTGATATACCTTAGGTAGGTACAATCAATCAATCACAATCTAGCCTATTAGGCTAGTTGACAACTTTTTTTTTATTTCATAAATAAATAGTCCATTAACATCTGAGAAATAATGTCGAAGTAACAGCATGTCTGTGATTAATAGTTTCGGAGATACGGTGCTGTGTTTGTAGAACTGTTGCTAGTTGGCCGAAAACGCTCCCTACAAATTCAACGCACTCAGTGACGTCACACGGTGCTACAGTAGCGAAAAATGTATGGGCGTCTGGACAATTTTTGTAATATCTTTGTTGTTTGTGCGTTTATGTTTATAAGTGTTATAATGAAATTTGTAACATATTTTATATCTAATTTAATGCCTTATGTATTTTAGCAAATTTTTGTAGTAGATTTTCTCTACTTTTTTCAAGTTTTCAGAGCGTAATATTTTC
This sequence comes from Diatraea saccharalis, assembly GCA_918026875.4. Taxonomy (NCBI): domain Eukaryota; kingdom Metazoa; phylum Arthropoda; class Insecta; order Lepidoptera; family Crambidae; genus Diatraea; species Diatraea saccharalis. The sequence continues at coordinate 19,847,610 of OU893343.1, read as the reverse complement.
CAAATCAGTGACTTAAAATTTGTTTAGTTAAACATTTATAAGTTAAAATGGTTCACATTTTTCGAAGATATAACAAAAACCTGTATTTTTACTTGTAGGACACAAGCCTATTCCGCAGTGGAAACTATTCCTTGATAAATCAACCAATGCCTGGACGTCCAAGAGAAACAAATATTAATAAACTGAAGGCGTTAATTGAAGAAGATTCTAGACGCAGCACATGTGATTGGCTGTAGAGCTTGGTTGCTCTCATGGTACGATTGAAAATCGTTCAATCAGTCAGGGAAGTCTTAAAAATTTGGCTTTTGTGTACCCCATCAGCTGACCAAGGATCAACTCCCTTTTCGCTCCGCGGCTGCGGCGCTGTCGGGGTCCTGCTTTCACACACTTACATGCATTATACACACACATACACACAATCTACTCTACCCTACACAACACATACACATACAGTCACACATACACAGCTACACATACACCGGCATACATACACTTCCACACACACATTCATACATCTTACACACACATATACACGCCGTACTAGTCTAGAGTAGCATAGTGGGTACTTACCTGGGTACTTACCGGGGACTTGCCTGCTGTGCTTGCTCGACGACTGGTGCGGCGCCGGGACCTCGGTAGGGCCGTAGCCGCGGCGCGACGAGAGGGGATGCGACCCGTCGACTGGCTGGACGCCCCTGTCTGCCCTTCGGGGCTGATACAGGGAGTGATGAGGCTGGTCTTCTGTGGCGCATCGACCTACGGGGGGGAGGGTCCACGATAAGGGCTATGCCTGTGTGGGCCCTCTCCAACACGATGAGTAGGGGACCGGAGATTGCACAGTTGCGCATCTCTGGTCTCTAGTCAGGGGCAGCTGGCCGGTTCGCGCACCGGTCGGCATTGCACGCTTCTGCCTCGTCGTGGGGGTGCGTCTCGAATGTCTCTGAGGCTTACCCCCAACCCGAGTGGGACCTGCCCTTTTCGGGGCGGGCCGAAATGGGGGCGAACTGCGCGGTGTATGGCCTCCGGGCTGATCCCGCGCCTCGCCCACCATGAGAGGGACATCGCTGAGTTTTAGTGGGTAAACTTCCGTTTCTTGTCTAGCCCCCTCGGGGGTGGGGCCACAGGAGGAGTCCCACATCACCCGTGGAGCCCGCGCAGGGTGAAGCGGGTATGCGTAAAGCATTTCTCAGCGTCAAAAAAAAAAAGGATCAACTCCCTTACCGATTTCGTCGCACATATAACTGGCTAGACTATCTCGTCACTGGAGACGAAAGAGTGAGTTATGTATGTTAACCATACATGCAAGCGCCAGTGGCTAGGCCGCAACGATCCTTATTATTTGTAATAAGCTAGGCTTTGAGTAACTAATCGTCAGTAGTGGGTACACTATTGTTATCATAATCAGCGCATTAAAACTAACATAAAATGATGACGGACGTGCCCTTTATATGGGGCAGCAACTGCGCTGCTCATGCTGTTTTAATAACAATCCATTGTGCAAACTTCAAGTTTACAACCGAAGTTTATGATATTCGTTGAATGGGGGAAAGGGGCGTTATATAAACAATATTTCAAATTCCCTCATAAGTAGTAGTCACTATAATCTTGTCTAATTTATCTTTTCTCTATAAGTATACATATAATTTTAACTAACATGCAAACGTTTAAGGTAAACTGACACAGCTGGTTTTTTAAAGTATGTAAATGGACATTTTTAATATACGTTTTCGTGTATTTTAATAATTTTAATATACTCGCAAAATTTTAGTTTTTCTGAACAATATGACTTGATGTAATAAATATAATCAATGAGGCATAAAATAGGAATTTTGTCTCATTTTCATCTCTGCGCGCTCACCTGTACATTCTGTTCTACTTACTTCCCCTATCCTGCTGCTAATTACCAATATGTTCCTGATCTGTTCACTTCGTAATCTAAATTTTCTACTATTATTACTCAAATTATTTATGTCATATATTTTGTTAAATAGTCTCACTGAACATAGCAATTAATATCATATCACATCTTTTTCAATTACTTTATCATAGCTACACTAGCTGGAATATTTGTAATTACGCCGATTTGACTTTTCTGGTACTGATTCCTCTGTCAAATAGATTTCAGGGTATTTTATATTTGTCCGATAAAGTACTAATATTAAATCATCTCGTTAAGTACCGAGTAACCGTTAGCAGAGTCATAAATTAAGGCTGCGATGTCCTAAAGCTTTTAGTCTGTCATAACGCTGCGCGGGAGCACTTAGTTGATTTCAGCTTATTGTTATCGCGCGCATAATTTTGCATGTTCCAATAGATTATCTATACTGCCAATACCGGCTGGAAGGCCATTAACAGTGATAACAAACTTGAATTATCGATATCTGGTAGCTACAAACTATATGGAAAATTTTAATTAGTCGTTTTAAATTAATGAATTAGTATCTACCAAAGATGTTAATATATACTTCTTCTTCACACACTCTAATCAATTCAAAATTATAAAATTCAACGCTATTTGCCCCGAGAGCTGTAAGATTTTCCTAAGGTGATATTTTACGCCTATGAAAATGCTTTATTTTTTCCTCACAGCCTGGCATGCGATGGTCGTACATATGGAATTCACCTACCCATCGGACTATTCTAAATGCATCCACTAAAACCCCTTTTACCCATGTTGTTTTGTTTTATATCCTGTGGTATTATGTTATTTTCTAATATTAACTAGAAAAATTCCGAACATAAAACATCTCAATGTAAAATTAAGGAAATAAAAGCAATGATTTATAGGACAAATAAGTAATGTAAGTAAGTATGATTCCAAGCAAAGACCAGCTAGTAAATTCTAGGAAACATAACACGCTATCGACAAATCTTACAATCACCCTGACACTAAACGCAGGCTTAGTACATTAGGACATTTCGCACTTTGCAGTTTATATAGTGATTTCTAATGATTTAACTAAGTAATATTGCCTATTAACAACTGGGCCTTTTAAATACCAAACTAAGTAGATGGGAAGGTAAGACATTTATGTTTAAACAGGCTTTCGATATCTATTTAACTACAGAAGTTTCTCGAAGCAAGACATTTATTATTAATGGTTTATTATAATTAAAAAACAAAGCAGATATAATATCGTTGTCGTGACTATCTGAAGGTACGAGTAAATAAGACAAACTAATACTTAATCTTCATTAGATGCAATTTTTAGTAATGGATGAATTAATTCTTAGGCAAAATTTGAGTTGACAATTTATTATGGTTTTGTGTAAATCAGGTGAAGTACTGGTATACACTACTTCTCGTTATACATATAAGTTTTAGATGAGTATTGAAGATGCTACTGAATAATACAAAATATGATTTGGCCTTTGAATTTGTTTTTACGAATGTCACAGGATGTTATCCGACTGATATATGAGACGTTTATTTTTTCACTTATAACTTTCAGATCACCATTTATTTACTATTAATTTTAATACTTATGATAATATACTTTGTTCCAGGGTGCAACTGCTCCAAGCTCGGTTCGGAGAGCAACGCGTGCGACATCCGCACAGGACAGTGTCGTTGCAAACCGCACGTCACCGGCCGAGCGTGTGACACTTGTGAGGTTAGTATGAAGCATATATTTTCATATCTTCGAGCGTACGTAGATGTGTCTGATATCCGAAATCAAAACGTACGTTCATGTATTAGTTTAATATTAACATACGCATTCAAATTGTGACTGTGTTAAAGTCAGACATCCTGAGTATACATCAAATTGCATAACTAGAAAAGTAATTAATCAGAATCTTAGTTCAATGAAGACATCTGATTTGGATACGGTAAAATTATAGAATAATTACAGAGAAAATGCTTATTTAGTTAACAACATTATTAAGTGCACCGGAGCAAAAGCGTGAACGTCGGCAAGCGCCAAACAATTCCCACAAAAGCCTAGCATTTCCGAGCACCTCGATAACATCAGCCGCAGAAATAACAATTGCGAAACGTTCTCGAATCTAACGACTGGTAAATGTCATTGCAGGGCTATCGTTTAATGGTCCCAGGAGAGTGTAAAAGAGCCCCCGTCGACATTTTCCCCAGTCGTAAACGGAACTAGGGCAATGTGATTCGACATTCGGCCAATAATGCCAATAATTGGCGCTCGCGAACTAACTGTTTATGTCTACCATTAAATGCCAACGAATCCCGTTATGAAACTATATTGACAATATTGATTCTATTAACCTTCAATAGTTATGTTCGTTTTAGTCGTATAACTAATATTTTTGGTATTATGTAGAAGATTTTATGGCAATGTTACCAATTCTGAGAATTTCCATCAGAAAAATTTTAGGTATATTGTTTTTAGTGGCTAGCTTAATATTAGATTGTATAAGACGGGTATTAACGCGATAAAAATTTCGATAGTTAGGTTTTTCACCTACCTATATTTAAGCTTAATAGTTTGACAGTAGAAAGCAAAACGTTCAACCGCTAACATGTACTGTATTACGATTATATTCCGATGAATTTAGACTATACTTAAGTGTAATAAAGTCAAATGTGATTTCTAGCCAAAAATATTAAGAGTCTTATTATAAACACAAACGAACTGACTGCGCGGCCATACAAATTAAATTCTGATGGCTGGTGTAAAATAAAAACTATAAATATCATTTTGCAGTTATATTTATCGTTTTTATAGAATAATCAATTTGTGCCTAAAAATATGAAGTCTTTATTCCTTGTACAAATTTTGTCCAATAATGTTTACGTATATAGAAGAAATTCACAGTTAAATTATATCGAAGATTTTAAGTTAATAATAAGTTTATTGTATAAATAATTAATTATACATATTCAAAATTTCGAGGCCACTGCGAACTATACGACTATACATATGAGATATAAGAATATATTTTTTTATTATTTAATTTGTTTAGACCAGTATCTCAATGTAGAAACGCAAAAAAGTGCCGTCGCGCATTTTATAAAAAAAATCTATAATTTTGTGTTTAATTAAAAGTAAAGCATTTACAAAGCGAAACTGCTACAAACTATGCTAATAGTTATCGGTGCCATTCTAAAAGTCTATCTAAGTAAGTTATATATGGACTCCGAGATCAAGAACGCCAAAATTGACCATTTTAACCGAAAATCACGGTCAAAATGTATTATGCCCCTTAATATATTTGATTTTTATAAGAATAAAATTCGAAAAATAATTAAAAATACTTTTCTCATGGCAAAAAAATGTAAAATTTTAATTTTTACATTGATATATATATCACTGTAATTGGCAAAACTGATTTAAGTATGACTGTTAAAAGTAGTGCACGATCGCTACGCGCTTCGTCTCCAACTCATTTGAAATATAACTTCCTATTGAAAGCAGAAAGAACAATTGTCATCATTAAACTTATGTTTTATGTGCATGCAGTGCAACGGTATTGTTGAGATACACACTAAATCAATGCATCGAGGTCTGAGACGGAGTCACGCCTTACTGTACCTATTTCCCATTGATTGATAGAAACTGATCTAGTGCTCGTTAAGGAAATGAATTATTCGAATTGAAAGTTTATAATAATTTATCTGCCTTTATTAGAAGAAGGAAAGTTTTGTTTCTACACTATACAGCGAGTGTATTCATGTGTGTTTGTTTTGGATTTTGGTTTAGCTCTATAAAATAAATTAGTCCGAGCACCAACTTAAACTACTTGTTAGTAAATAATTGGAATTTGGAATGAAATTTCTGTGCTGTGTATGACAGCAGAACATGTTTACGTTGCAGAACGTTGCACGAATATTCTATTGCAGCATATGCTGTGCTTATTCGATGTGACAGTACGCCAATTTACGACGACATAATGGAATGTGAATTGTAGGGGAATATTTAAGGCTGCTTTAAATTTTGTCTGGACACCATTTTGATAATTGTTGTTCATTATAAACGGGACATGGCAAATGTCACAAAATCGTGAATTACATTAATAAATAACAATTACGTGAATCAATATCGATTGCTCTAAATAGTAAATCTAATCGTTTTTTTCAAATGTTTACTGAATAGTGAACAGATTTAATGCGAAAGCTGCCGATCTAGACCTGCTCTTTTTAATCGACATCTAAAAAGGAAGAGACAAAGCTTAATTTGAAGACCGACGGTTAAAATTTGAACAAGCTCTTGCTCAAATTCAATTAAGTTTCTTGAATTCTTTTTCGCTTTTATTAAACGATATAAGGCCTAAAAGCCCTATGGAAAAAAAAACAAGTAGTATTTGATATGTTACATGATATGGTTTGTAAAACGGTGTCTGTCTCTGGGTCATTGAATAACATAGTGTACCAAGGTTCAACTCGATCGCTCCTGAAGGCTTAGTCCGTTTCTCCGAAAACAAAATTTCACCTATTTTGTAAAGACTAATATTTATTTAATTATTATTACAAGCTTACAACCATATAATTCCAAAGAAAAGAAGTATTCGATAATTTATAATATAACAAAGGTAGGACCTTACACGACGTCTGATACGCAGACAATCATATGATATGATTTTTGTATATTTCAATTCAAGATTTTTTTTGAAATTTCGCTTGTGGTTAACTGAGTAGGCCCTCAGTTTTTAAGCAAGTTAGCTAATTAGCTAATGATCTCACAACATTTATACCTAATATAAGTGAAGCAAGTCTTGGTTATCCGGCAGCAGACAGGGGTAAACAAACACGTTAGGCAATTCTTCCCATGGACCATTTGTATTAAATGGGATAACATCATTTCTAGTCGCTGCTGGCTTCAGATTTCAAGTTATCCGTTTATTCCCTCTATAAATCGTATGACTCGTGATAAATGTTGTTCTTGCAGGAAAATGTCTGGGGCTTGCATAATTTTACATGATGCCCGCAGCCGCGGCTGAGGCTTGTATATTTTTACATGATTTATGTGCAAGACTTGACACCATGATTCATTTAGCTTCACAATATTTATCTTTGTGATGTTTATCTTAATCGGTATTCTATAATTTTTGAATAAATTGGGATTTAAAAACTCCTTAAATGTAGTTACATTATACCTATATATTGCTAAGAGACCAACTAACCTAGTTAGGTTAGGTATTAATATTGATAATGTCGATAAGTTTCGCATATTCTTGTTAACTGAATAAAAATTTCGTCGAAAAGCACTTTTTATATCTATAAATGTGATATGAGACAATCTATCTAAATATACATAACTCAAAAGTGACTGACTGACAAAGTGATCTATCAACGCATAGCCCAACCCACTGGACGGATCGGGCTGAAATTTGGCGTGCAGGAAGATGTTATGACGTAGGCATCCGCTAAGAAAGGATTTTGGTCAATTCTACCCCCAAGGGAATAAAATAGGAAATTAAAATCTGTATGAAACTTTGTCGATTTTAAACCGATCGGGCTGAGACTTTGCATGCATAAAGTTACTATGACGTAAGCATCCCATGGAAAGAATTTTGATCAAATCTACCCCCAAGTGGATAAAATAGGGGATGAAACTTTATTTCAGGTATTTTACACGATATAATGAATAAATATACGTTAGAAATGCTGCTCAAAGTAACTTTACGCTTTACTTTACGAGGACGTGGGCAAAAGCTAGTACACCTATATATATAGCTTAGAGACCTAAGAAATCAAGTACGTATATAGCTTAAGCCTTTACCATTGAAATATTATGTAAATCTGAAACAACGAAGATAAAACACTCACACTCCAGGCAGATCCAGAACCACTCAGATGGAACTTGACACCAGCATGCCAGCCATGCGACTATCGAAGTCATTAAAGCTCTTTCAATAATAAATTAAAGCTCCCATGCCTGTCTAATCACTTACTTAAATAACACCTATCAATCCGTGCTGAGTGTGGCAATAATGTCCATAAAGAAAGCCTATGCCCAACAGTGGGAATATTAATAGTTTGATGGTAATAATGATGGTTGCAGGAAGGTTACTGGGGCTTACAACAGGGCGGTTGCAGACGGTGCGAGTGCGGCGCGGGCGCAGCTGCGTGCGACCCCCACACTGGTCTGTGCGCTTGCTCGATTGGCGTGGGTGGCACACAGTGTGACACATGCCTTCCAGGATACTACGGATTCGGACCTGCTGGCTGCTTGCGTTAGTATTACAAAAAAAAATGTGACAATACACCTTATGCTTATACCACAGTGTTTAGATGTGCTAAACCAATTTACAAGCAAGCAATTTGTCAAAACCTACTCCAACACAGTATAAGCTGTGACATGAGAGTGAGACAAATTTCTCTTTAAATCTATTGTCAGTATTTTGAATAATCTTATAATTTCAATTCATTACCAACAAATAAATATAAATGAACTGAATTTATCTCAATTCGTACTTGCAGCATGTCCGAAGTGCACTGATGGCAAGATATGTTCCGCGGAGAGCGGACGGTGTGTGTGCCCACCGCGGTCGCGGGGCCCAGGTTGCAAGTACTGCGCCCCGGGCTACCACTCCGGCCCTGCTGGATGCAGTCCATGTAGGTGTGGAGCCGGCGCTATGTCCAGTGAGTACACCATAGAGCAAAGTATAGAGAGATAGTACAGTTATGGTCTATGAATCGTTTTGATAATTATTATTTTGTAATAAGAACTAATCGTTTGCTAAATGTGCTTTTCAAAAAATATTTCTAATTATTATGAGAATTCTGCATCTCTTCTTAACAGACCAATGCGATCCACAAACGGGCCAATGCAAGTGCAAGGCGGGTTGGGTGGGCGCCGAATGTGACCGGTGCGCCCCGGGCCACTTCGGACCACGATGCCGGCCCTGTCTATGTGATGAAGCGGGCACTAGGGACTGTCAGGATGGCGTGTGTTCGTGTGACGATGAGGGCAGGTGTCCTTGTAAGGTAAGGTAGTTATTAATTTGACTAAGAAAGAACATTTTTGTATAATGAATATATGTTGTCAATAAATTGTATGTTGTCAATGACAAAAATAAAATTTGCAACCACGAAAGTGACAAAAACTGAAGCACCTTCACATAGACCTGACTATATTTCTTTAAACGGCTATATTTATATTATAATTAACTTAATACATAAATAAAAAAGTATATTTTAGAAGTGTATTTTATTATATTTGCTTTAATCGTTATTATTTATTACTTATAACTGTATGCATTAAAAACTTCTTTAAATTCGTTTCGTTCTTGGAATTAATACACTTTTTTTCCTATTCTTATTCCCTGTTGTCTGACTTTTCATAGGAGAATGTGGTAGGCGATAAATGTGACGAGTGTCTAGACGGTACATTCGGTCTGTCCGCGGACAACCCGTCAGGTTGTACGGCGTGCTTCTGCTTCGGTCGCGCGGCGCACTGCACGCAGGCCGCCGTCACGCGCGCCGCGCTGCACGCCGCCAGCGCGCACCACGTCACCGTCGTACCAGCGCCGAGGAACATGTCGGTCAGTGAACCACTATTCTCATTGACAGGGCCTTACTTTAAATTGATTTTAGCGTACTTAAAGCGAACGCTAATTGATCATAGATGGTGTGAAAAATAAGTTTGCATTTTGTGTTCTATTCGAGCTCAGATGTTCTAATATTATTTGCTCACGAGTCTGAAAACAAATAAAGAAAATATTCTATATGACTATCCCCAGCGTTTTTGAAATTGTAGGTAGACGAAAACTCGCCAATAGCTATTCCGATCGAAAGGGCTGACTCCACAATAGCCGTGCCGTATCCCCCGCTCCCTGTATACGTAGACCTTGACAAGCGTTTCCTGGGGGACCGGGTGACGTCATACGGGGGAGCGCTTCGGTTCACGGTAGAGGAAGAAGGGGGCGAGGAATTGACCCCGCAGAGATTGGCAGCTTTCCCGCTAGTGAGACTCGAAGGAAACGGGATTGAACTCAATCATTATCAGGTGAGACAGTCGACGGGGTCGTTGTGTTTAGAGTTATTGCTATCGCAATTTCAAAATAATTGTTTTGTTCCAAATATAGTGGTCATTGCCATAATATTTTATTGGTATTTTACCCTAAGGCTTCTTTGCTAACTCAGAACCGAAAGAAAAGTTTAGAATGCATGAGTTCGTTATCAACTTGATCCGTAATATAACAAATTAAAACATAAAGAAAATTTCCTGCCATTTCTGTTTATATCAAAATGAAGACAATAAAATGAAAGGAGCTTTCGCCGAACCCTACTTGAATTAGGGGGTCTAGTTACGTTTTACGCAAGTATGCGTATTATATTAGTTCTCTAGATAATCTATTGCCATCTTATATGTAGCTACAGCCAGCCAAGAATGGGACGTACGCGGTCCGCTTTCACGAGTCGTTGTGGATGTTGCGCGGGCCCGGGCTGGTGGGCAGTCGGCCCTCGCTGGTGGCGACTCGGCCCGTGTTGATGGCGGCGCTTCAGCGCGTGGACCGACTACTGCTGAGGGTCACTTCGCGCGCGCCAACCGCACGCGACCACGTACACGCGCTGTCAGTACTGAAGCTAGGTTCACACGATATTTATATAGGTCGAGACACGGTTCATGAGTAGGTGCCTTTAATAGCAACATTTTACTTTAGATGTAGTAATGGAAAAGTAGGTAGTGAACTATTACCGATAAAACTACCTCTTTTGGTTAAACTCTGACCGGGCTGTTGCAGATTAACTTCTAACATTGCGTATACTCATCCGTTTTTAAACTCTTAATTTTTACATAGTAGGTAAAAATGAATAGGATAGGACTCACAAATCGTGTCTAGGCTCATACTGCAATTTATCTTTTTCTTGTATGTAAAGAACATTTTCTCTTTTGTTACTCGAGTTAAAACTCATATTGGGACAACGTGAAAAGAGTCATGTGTAACTGAATAACGGTTATATTTTGTTGATCATGAAGGGTATAGGTGTTAAATGTGTGACCGTTGACACTAGACTGCTGAACGTGTCGTTGGACACAGCCATCCCGGGCGCGAGCCGGTCGGCGCCGGCGCTGGGCGTGGAGGCGTGCGCGTGCGGGCGCGAGTACGCGGCGCCCTCGTGCCAGGAGGCGGCCGTCGGGTTCTGGATGCCCGCGCCCACGCTGCGGCTCGTCGCCGCCGCCGGCACCATACTCATCCAGGTGGACGCCACCGCCCGCCCCTGCGAGTGTAATGGGAGGGCGGTCGCTTGCGATCCCAAGACGGGGGATTGTCTGGTGAGTGCTTTTAGAGACTGACCTCATTTTCATTTTTATTGGAACGGATACGTAAAGTAATTGAAGCTCTACATCTACTTGTTAATTTTATTGATGCAGCACACCTTAATCAATTCGTGTAGACAAATTTGAATCTTATTGCTTTGTCTCACTCGATTGCATGTGCTCGAGGAATGTAAGAAGACGTAATTTATAACTTTTGCACTTTACGTATTTTAATGGCAATGATATTGATTTAGCAATGACCAGAAATTTATTATCTCGGGTTCTTCCATGCTTCAAAAGGCACATCAAGCCCCGGTTGCATCTGAAATCATTATCGCCCATGATACATCGGGGCTCCACGGCCCGATGGATCATGATTCTATCTATTCGATTCCATCCCTATGGAAGTCTGATGACGATGATAAAGATTACATCTATCGGATGTGTGATAGAACTGCACGGGTGGCACGGGGGGACCGCGTTGTGCTACGTGCGCGGAGGGGTACTACGGCAGCCCCGGGGCGGGCTGCAGCGCCTGCCCCTGCCCCTCTCGCGCCCACAACTACGCCGCCGCCTGCACGCTCGCCGCCGGACGACTGCACTGCCTCTGCAAACCAGGTCAGGACATGCTTCAATGCAGTATATATCCTAGAATTATTTTGTGCAATTTTCCTCAACAGGCCAAATGAGTACTTAAGTTATGAACGACATATCTTTATTTTACAAGATTCATGCCTGACGTTAAATAACGAACATCGAAATGTCCGACTAGTAATCATGCCGACTGGTCACATAGGATCGACCGGAAAGCCGTTTAGTATTATGCAAATGGCATCTATTTGAAATCGAGCAGCGGTCCCTGATTATTATGTGATCGTGAGCACAGTTTTTGCTTTCGCTTAAATTTCCATTAAGAAAATTACCTATTTAATTTCAAATTTACGCAGCGAGCAAGAGAATCGCGAGGTGTCTAAAGTGTAATTGTTCGATCGCGCAGGGTACACAGGGTCGGAGTGCGAGCGTTGCGCGATGGGCTGGTACCGGGGCGCGGGCGGGTCATGCGTGGAGTGCGGGTGCGACCCGCGCGGGGCGCTGGGGCCCGCGTGCGACCCCGCGGGCCGCTGCCGCTGCCGCCCCGCCGCCGCCGGCTCGCGCTGCGACCGCTGCGCCGCGCCCCGCACCTATCTGCACGCCGCTGCTGACTGCAGGCGTGAGTACCTGATGCACTTTGCTTCATTTAGTGATCACAAAGCTATATAATACAAATTTGTTGAATTCAACCCCACATCCTATAGCTATATAGTTCGTTTGTAAATATTTTAAATATGTTGATGGATCACATTCTTTGATTTGATGAATTGGAATTATTTAGTATATTAGCTTGTTGAATAATTATATATAACCTAAGTTAAACATAACTCCAGCCAGCCTGAACGGCAGCTTCATAAATTTTATCAACAATAACCATTTCAGTTCTCATATTCAAAACAATAACCACTTAAACGTTTGTTTCGTTTTAGCATGCGATAATTGCACCCAAACTCTCCTCGACTCTGTGGAAGAGTTAAATCTTGACCTACGCACTAGAGCTGATCCCACCGAACTGAGTCGAATACCTAAACCGTACCCGGCGTTGCTGGAATTCAAACATAATACCTCCCTACTGAGCTCCACCTTAGAATCTCTCAGCAGAGACGTGGTCGACACGAAAATCCTCACGCGCACTATCCATGATTTAGAGGAGAAAGAACATAAAATATTCACTGAAGCCTACAGACTTAAAACTGAAGCTTCTACTATAGAAAAACATGCGCATTACTTGAGTCTAGAGAGCATGAGTGGGTTGGAAGAAGTGTTGAAACAGAGAAGACGGCTGGCCGAAGAAGTGGCGGCTTTGGGTGAATTCACGTTTGGCGATAAACATTTATCAGCGCGAAAAGCATTAAAGGAAGCCAAACATTTACTCAAACAAATAAAGGATATTAAGGTTTCCGATTTCTTAGGAGGAGCTAACGATGTTTTTGATTCGGTGAGTTTTTATTTGTGGCTTAAAATAAATATAGACTTAAGACGCTGATACCATGTGCAAAATTTAGTTTTCTACCTAGCCCAAATCGACTCAAAATGTTTACCTGTACCAAACCTACGACCTGGCCTCTACCATCTAAACAAAGAGTTTATACATGAATAATCACCAACATATTCCCCGATTTCACATTCTTGCTCTTGTTGATCTAATCTACTGTGTGATAATTTCATAACTTCATATAATTTATTACTTAGAAATATTTTTAATATCAGTATGTTGGAGACACCTTTAGATGATTGTTACTGATATGATGAGTTCCCGAAACTGTCCCGGAAAATAATTGATATGATAAAATGATAAAACCGTGTTGTTCGAATGAGTAATTTATTGCTACTAAGTTATATTAACATTTATTAAACGTGTGTCGAGTTGCGCGCAGCGCCGACGTTAGCATATTATTGATACATATAAAAATGTACGGGTTTGCTCGTACACAGTATATCTATAAATTACTACTTTATCAATTGGCAATTTTTTTGAAGTAAATTTAGAATTTGTAAGTTATGGCATGTTTAAACAGGCGACACTACAATCAACAGCCGTGCAAGAGTACGATTACCGTTTAGAAGACACCCAAAGACGAGTATTGCAGCTGAAAGATGCTCTAGAACAGTGGGAAAAGAAGTCTGAAGATCTGCAGCGGCTAGGGAACGTAGTTTGGAGCGCGGGAGACCAGGTGGCAGCTATCGAGAAGACAGTCAAACCTAAACTCTCTGCTCTGAGAGACACAGCGCTTCGTTGCAGATTGATGCTTGAGGTTTGGATCACATTAACGATAATATGCATATACTTACTCTAGTCAATCTGATCATAAGTTCAGATAAATCCAATGAAACGATAAATTGCTATTTATTAATTGACCCCTTAAGGGCGAAAATAGACTCTTGAGACGAATCCATATTGGAACTTGACAGCTTTGGTAAAATCTTTAACAGATAAAATACGGATGTAGACAATTTTTTTATATTCTTATAATATTACATGTATATGTGGTCTCCATTCTCCATCCCCATTGATTGCAATACAGTTCTTTAAACGGTGGTTGAGGCCAGTTATCAATAGACGCACGCACTCTTTCCATGGGAAAATCCATAACTGCCAATCGTATGAATTGTTTTAGGGACTCCAAATTATCATATCTTTAGAGCGAAACTTACTATCTAAAAGTGACCATAAACCGTAATCCAGCGGGTTAAGATCTGGACTAGACGACAGCCAGTCTTGAGCCCTGATGAAGTCCGGAACGTTCGTTTCTAACCAACATTGGGTGGATCGAGCTTTTATGACCTGGCGCCGAGTCTTGCTGAAAGGACTATTCTTGGTTATTAAACATGATGTTGTTAAGCGGTTTAACTACCCTCTCGAGAATACTATCTTTATACACTTATGCCGATATTTTGATGCCTTTTTCACAAAATGTGTCTCGATCACTTCTTCATATATCACCAAACCATCACTGAAGTCGAATAATGCCCACATTGTACTCTTTTGAATAATCGTGTAGCTCTTATAGGCTCGACAAGTCCTTAATCATATTTAAAAATGCGCGACATGGTTCTAGGTGTTATCTTCATCTCCCGAGATATTTTTTTTTGTTTCGGACAGGATTTCTTCGAATTCTTTCCTTCACTGCTTTCATTGCCTTTTTCGTACAAACACTGCATTGATGGCCAGATTAAGTAATGTAATCCATTATAATATAACGAACAATCATATAAACTTAATACATTCGAAATCCAAAAGTAATATTTTGTTTATTTTTAATCTAAGTGTATTTATGGCCAGACTAAGTATATAAAAAAGTTTCATTTATATAATAAGTTAAAATCTGAAAATAAATTTAATTTTCAAAGTTTTGCGTGAAAACGCCAACTTCTATCATGGCATCGCTATGGTATCACACTTATCTAAAATTAAATATCATTATTTGTATGCATAAGGTTTAATTCTCTAAGTTCTGATAGGAGTAAAAGGGGCGTGATGGTCGGTCATGTGTCAACTAATATTGAATATTTGTTTTTTCATAATACAAAAAAGAATGTAACTATCGGTAATCGAATATTAAATACAATCAAAAAGAATACTGTCGACACCTGTATTGATATGTGTAAACGTGCTGATATATTGAAATATTTCAGGACATAACATCATTATCTCCTAAAAACTTGACGGACGAAGTGAGTTCATCTCTCCTCCGTGCTCAATCCCTCGCTATTCGGTTCCCGAGTGCGGTGGCCGAACTGGCGGTGCTCACGCTAGCCGCCGAGGAGAAAGAGGGCATCCTCTACAATCTGACGCCGCAGTACCGTCTCAAATATTTGGAACCGGTCGAGAAACACGTCGCATATCTCACCGAGGAGGCGAAGCGCTACAAGAGGTGAGCGGTGATTGAATTTTACAGCCTAGTTTTCCTTTAAGACTGACCAATATTCACTCTGAAATAATCAGTATGTAGTAATAATCAGTTTTGTCCAGAGTGTTCTCTGGCGCGCGGGAGGCGGCGTCCCTGGGCGTATCGGCGGCGCACGCGTGGGGCGCGGTGGCGGACGCGGTGCGGGACGCCGCTGCCGCCGCCGCCGCCGCCGCCGCGTCTGCCACTGCCGCCGCTGCCACCTTCACTGCGGACTCTGTGCCGCGCGCCGCCACATCCGCTGACCTTGAAAAGAGAGCTGCTGATCTCCTCGCCGAATCGGAGGGTATTATGCACTTCTATAATTGATACTGTTGTTGCCGATCGATTGCAACATCACCTATTCACGGAATCATGAAACTAAAATGAAAGTTTAATTTTTGTAAATATATACTTTGAGCGATTCCATCGACTTAAGTATTTTGCAGAACGTTAAGGCTCTTTGTTTTTTTTTTTATTCATAAAAATAGGCTGTAAGAAAGTAGTAAATTTCAGTAATGTTTCAATTTGTTATTTTTACTTTCTCGTTATT
Source organism: Diatraea saccharalis (assembly GCA_918026875.4). NCBI lineage: Eukaryota > Metazoa > Arthropoda > Insecta > Lepidoptera > Crambidae > Diatraea > Diatraea saccharalis. The sequence continues at coordinate 19,831,402 of OU893343.1, read as the reverse complement.
TTTGTAGCCTCCGAAATCCTTTTAATTTAATTTCAAAATGACAGACAAAATATGTATCTATTAAAAAAGTTCGTATATTAAAAATAAAACAACATAAAACCGCGACGTTCTACTTAAAAATGGTGTATCTAATGACGACGCAGAGCTGCGCAACCGGCTGGAGTCGCTGCGCCGCGCCGGTGACGTGGTGGGCGTGTCGCTGCGTGCGCTGGGGTGGGGCGAGCGCGCGCTGGGCGGGCGGCCGCGCGCGCACGTGGCCGCCGCGCTGCGGGAGGCGGGCGCGCGCGCCGACACCGTCTTCGGCACCATGCGCGCGCTGTACGACGACGCCGCCGAGCTGCGCCGCCGCGCGCGGTACTCGCTGCGCCGGAAGTTGGCGGACCTGCAGCGGCACGGGGACACGCAGCTGGGCGCCGCGCAGGAACACGGTTAGCCAGTTAACGCTTTATACAAACCATTTCACAAATATCTTAAAGAAAAAAGTGCTTTCAGCTTTTAAAATAATTCAGTCGATTATTTTAAATAATTTTTTTTCAAACATCAGGTTTAGATGTTATCTAAACCTAGCTTTCAAATGTTATTGTGTTTATATAATACAAGCTGTAACCCGCGGCTTCACTCATGTAGTCCGAAGGTACTGTATGAACACTGGCCTGCTGTACTGGATTCTTACACTTATCTTACTTAAAAATCTACCAGTAAGCATCCACCTTTCATAATCGTTAGCTTATCAGCGTCTTCACTGCCGGGGCATAGGCCTGCCCGATAGATGGAACCAAATAAGAAAAACCTACCGATGTATCTGTGGGTAACGCGCATGTCTTTATAAAATGGTCCAGTTGCTCTTCTTTCCATTTTAGTGCGCAGTAGAATCGACACGCCTTGCAAAAAATCTATTCGGTTACAGTGTCTCAAATCCGCGGCAACACGCTGCGTGGTGCGGAGTTGGCGGAGTCGCTGGCGGGCGCGGCGGCGGCGCGCGCGCGGGAACACTCCGCCGCTGACGTCACGCTCCGCCCCGCGCTGCACAACCTCAGGGACAAGATCGCGCGCGCCAGGCACGCCGCGCACTCGGTCAGTATGCGCACGGAGCAGAAATGCCATGAAACTACCAGCACGTGTGCTTATTCATACCGCCACACAATCGCGATGATAAATAAATATACTACTACCAACCTTTAAATGAAAAGACTTTTTAAAACTATAATTGGAGTAACGATACTACCAATAGTTTGTCATCATCTATCTAAAGTAAACGTGTCCAGGGAAAATAATTATGGAGACCCCGGAGTCTGGATAAATCATGTTCATATACTTCAAAACAAGCAGAAGATTAAAGCAGACCAGAAGGCCAGTAATGTACCTACAGGGAACAGACCATCGAACCATATAAACCGGATCACCCACCATCCCTAAGACTAGTGTGAATTTATGGGTTTTAACGTCTGCAGATGCAGATTCTCAACTGATGGTTTTTTCAAGCTGTTTCCTTTCCAAAACCCAATGGAATTCATATCCAGATCGTCTCATAACCAGACTTTACGATAGAACTATTATGCCGCTGATCCCTTTCCAAACTCAAGTAAACACAGACTTATTCTATTTACGTACAGATAGCAGTATCATTGACGTCAATGGAAGGGACCCCAGCAGGATGTTCGCGCGCTTATTCCCTACCGAGTACATCTCCGTCTACAACACGGTTATCAACTGCCTTCTCGTTCGCTGTCGTACGAGACGGGCCGCTGCTCTACCTCACTGACAACACGCAGGTAACCCACTCCTACATACACACCAGAAGTAATATTCTATAACTGGCGATTCCATACCCCAACTTTCAGTCATACCCCAACGATTCACCATATTATTTTTTTGCCTTGTGTGGCGACAAAGAAGTCTTTATCTCTTGAAGAATTTTCTTTACTACTGTAACATAAATTAGAATATAATATTTAATTCAAAAATTTCCCTAACACTATAATTAAAAAAAAATAGGTTTAATCTGCTCGAAGACCCAGAAAATTTTCTTTTTCTGTTTTTACATCTAGTTATGTAGAGATAGCAAATAAATATTATAATAAGTTCAAATGTCCCTTAAACGGCACAATATGTGTTTTGTAGGAAAAGGAAAAATATATGAAGTTATCTGTAGAGAGGAAACTACTGCGATTAACTTGGGACTTGGGTGCGGGTGAGGCATCCATCACTCACCCTGAGGTTCTGCATCCCGCACATGATGACGCTGATGCCACCGCGTACCGTGTGGAAATTGAAAGGTCAGCTTAAAGTGTATATTATGTATATTAAATATATGTAGGTATATTCTTATTTATATATAACCATTTAATAATGAATATAACAAAGATTCTTTCTGTGAGTTTAGCTGTAAACGGAAGTTGCTTTGTTGTAGAAGCTAGCTGAAACTATTTATTTATTTATTTATTTACTCAAGGCACGTCAACATCACAAATACAAAAATAATCAGTAAACCTTTTAAATGACACTTATCTAGCATTTATGACAATTACAGACATGCACAGCATTTGTATTAAGATATCCATATGCGTTTACATTTCAATATTTATTTAGCTATAATACAATTATAGTTATATACAATACAATACAATTATACAACACAATTACAATTATAACTACATAATAATAAACTACAGTTACAAGACATAGGCGTCAATTAATATATTATACTACAAAAATACAACAGTGATACACATTACAAAACAACAAATAACAAATTAAATTCAAAAGTCAATTATTATATATCCAATGTCAAAAATAATCAGCTTATATGTTATTATCAATAAATTAAAATTAAAATAAAACATTAATTCTTTACTTTAAGGACGATGTGTATGCAGTATTTTGTCTTTATAGTGTCGAAAACTGTCGTGGAAGATATCGAGATCAAAAATTCTATGCCAACTATTATACGAGCTTAACAGCCTTGGCACAGGGGCACATCTACCCACATTGGTTCTACTTACTGGAACACTAAAGAAGGACCTTGAAGTCGGGCGACGAGAATTTATACGCGGTACACTTATGTTGGTCTGATCCAGCACCTCTTGGCACCTCAACCCACCATTAAAGGCCTTATGTAAAAATGTTAGATCCAACATCCGCCTACGATGAGCTAAAGTATCCATCGAAAAATAACTGAGTCTGTCCTCATAGGGACACCTTCTGTTGAGACTAGGAGTTACATGTGCCAAGTGTCTAGTAAAAGACCGTTGAATAGACTCTAAACGAGTTGAGTGTACCTCATATATAGGATTCCATATAACGCTTGCAAACTCTAATGAACTACGCACCAAAGTATTAAATAGTAGGATTTTACAGTCCGTTCGGCGAAATGTCTTAGTATTGCGTCTAATAAACCCCAACGTTTTAGCTGCCTTCGAAACAATGGTGTTATAGTGAGGAATGAAAGATAACCGACAATCTAATACAACGCCCAGATCACGGACCTGAGAAACTGTATCAATAACATCACAACCTATTCTGTAAGCCGAATTGACAGTGTTTATCTTTTTTTTTGAAAAGGTTATATGTTTGCATTTTGACGCATTTAGAGATAAATGGTTTTTGCCACACCAGATCTGAATTCGGTCTAAGTCAGACTGCAGTAATTCAGCGTCGTCCGATTTTTCAATAGTCCGGAAAATCTTCATATCATCAGCAAACAACGAACACTGACTATGAAAAACACAGGAAACGATGTCATTGATGAAAAGAAGGAATAATATAGGTCCCAGATGCGAACCCTGCGGTACACCCGAAGATGCCGTGTACACTTGAGACTCGTAGCCTCTGATTATAACTGTTTGTTTTCGATGTTCGAGATAAGATCTAAACCAATTCTGCAATGTCCCACAAATCCCATACTGGTGATATAACTTGTAAATAAGAATATCATGATTTACCAGATCAAACGCACTCGTAAAGTCGGTGTAAACGGCATCAACCTGCTCACCCCTATCCACCGATTCCATAACCCGAGTCATGTAAGAAGAAAGGTTTGTGACCACAGACTTTCCACTCTGAAAACCATGTTGCTCGCTAACTATCTGTTTTTTTGTATGACTGACTATAACCGGACAGACGACAGCCTCAAAGACCTTCGAAAACGTCGAAAGAAGGGATATAGGCCTATAATTTTTTACATTGTCGTGATCACCTTTCTTATGTACGGGTGTCACTCGAGCACTTTTCCAAACAGTGGGAAATTTTCCAGAGGACAGTGATTTATTAAAAATTTCCTTTAGTGGATATGATAAATATCGTGCACATTTTTTCGCAAAGAGTGGAGGGATACCGTCAGGCCTCGCAGCTTTATTGGGATCAAGATTCTTTAAATGCTTAAGCACAGTTTTTTCGTCTATTGTAATTTGATGGAGGTTAGAAGAGTCAGGGAAGTAGTCAAAACCATTAATTGTGTCTGGATCACCTAGTAAGTGATGTTTATCGTAAACTGATGAAAAATGACAAGCAAAGAGACCAGCAACACCTGGTCCACCTGAAGCAGATTTCTGGTGACTTTTGTCTAATATAAGATATAGGTATGTTAAATTTCTCAGAGCTTCAAAGTTAGTTGAAAGCAACTTCACTATCAGTTTATTACAGAGCGATCAGCACATTACTCACCTCATAACTCACGCAGATTCAACTCATAACTCACGCAGATTCAGTTCAGATTGCTAGGTGTTGTTGAACCAGGACCGATGACTTAACGTGATTTCCTAAGCAAGTTCTCCGACCCTTGCGAATTTTGCTAAACCTTCGTTTATAAGACCGAACGCCTTAATCACTGGGTTATCGAGGAATCTTCGGCTCCGGAGCTCTTACGGCGGTTTCAAAATTTAAGATTCAAGATGGCCTCAGAGGGTCTAGGTGCGACTCTTGGTCGGATCAACATAGAAAATGAACTTTTCTATACTGTCTCAGATCGGAATCTGGTCTTTAGAATTTGAGCGATCTGTGTGATTTTGTTTAATATTTATTTGTGATGGAACAGGATATGGAATACGGTCCATTTGCGTGTAGAGCGGCTGGACGGCATCGGCGCGATGACTGTGAGCAACAGCAGCGACCCCGCCGCCACCCGCCTGGCGCCCGACACACTGTGGCTGGGCAGGGAAGGGGACGGGGGCGGGGGCGGCGGGCTTCCGGCCTGCGTGCACGCGCTGCACTACGACGACACCACACTGGGCCTGTGGAACTTCCGACATCAGCCGTCTAATGCGCACTGTACGGGCTGTGCGCAGAGGTATGCTTTTCATATCTTATCATAATTTTGTTTTGCCTACTCCAGAGCTTTATATCTTTACGAAAATAGAATTATTTTACTTAGCTTTGATCGCGTTCCTACTTTAACGTCGTTTTTTGTCTCTGGTGGGTAGCTTGACTATTTAACATAGACTGTTTCAGCATTTATAGTCATTCTACATTTACATACTACATTCTACAAGAAATATTTATTTGTAAACTAACACATCGATGCGATACACGCATATTGTGCAAATCAATAGGAAGCATACAAGGCATTAGGCTTTATCAAACGCGTATCTCGTGATTTTAAGCAGGCTAAGACTTTGAAAATCCTTTATTGCTCATATGTGCGCAGTCATCTAGAATATGCATCGCAGGTTTGGAACCCTAGATACTCGACCTACATTTCTAGATTGGAAAATATTCAGATTAAATACTTACGTTATCTATGTTTCCGACTGTCCGAGCCATTTTCCTCCACTGATTACCTGCTCCATTGCAAGAAGCATCATCTCATACCACTAGAGCAAAGGCGTTTAATTGCTGACCTCTGCTTCCTGCTTAAGATCACATCCAATGTCGTCGATTGTCCACAATTGTTAGGTTCGATTTCCATTATACCGCCTCGTAAAATCTTAAGATCAAATGCGCTTATTTATCTTCCACAAGTTAATACTAATTATAGGCAAAATTCCTTTATATGGCGTGCATGTAACAGCTTTAATAAAATATGTATCGAATTCGATTTCGACCTATTTATTTCTATTTATTTGAGAAAGCAAGGCGTGCATTGGTGGATGGTTTTTTTTACATCGATAATAATGATCGATGGAAGGATTAATTAAGTGTGATCCCTAATTTGGAACAGATTTATTAAGTATGAGTATATATTGTGATTCGATTTTTTTGTTTACCAGTTTGTAAACCATCTGTGTGGACCTGTAAATGGCTTCCTATAGTCTATTTAATCGCTATGTATTTGTTATAGCTGTTGGTCTTCCCAAAATAAATAAATATCATGATTAGTGAAAACCACAGATAAATCCGTTCGTCAGCTCTCGATATCGTTAAGATCAGACAGACGCAGCTAGTGGATCAGCATCTGCTTTTGTATAGATGGCGTCGCAGCGGGCGTGGCGCGAACTTGGTGTGGTTCAACGGCAACGGGTACGCAGAGCTGCGCGCGGGCCGGCGCGCCGACCGCCGGCACTTCAGCGTCGCGTTCACGTTCCGCACGCGCGACCAGCATGCGCTGCTCTTCACAGCACTCGACGCCAACAATGTTAGTTACCCACTACACGCTATGGCACTGGCGAATTATACGATTCGATTTATTTGTTTACGTAGACCTCACGGAATATTTTCCTTATCATTTGTGGGTACTTCCAGAATCGTTCAGTGTCAGTAATATTGCGCGAGTGTCGGGTCGTATTCCTGGTCCAATACAGTGCAGCTAGATTGGAGATAGAGGATCGCGGTCGTCACTGCGACGGTCAGCTCGCTCACGTGCAGGCGGTGAGAGTGTTCGCCGGCAACAAGCTGGAGAGAGGTAAAGTGCTGATAGAACGATTAATCATTCAAAACATTTCACTCTATGAACGGATTGTAAAAAAATATGATATATCACAACAAAATTTGTCGACATAAAATTTATAATCGTCTTTAATTATAGACTGCTTGTAGCTTATAACTATCATATAGAGTAGAGAATAGTCAACGGATGAGATCCGCAAATGAATTTTGCAGTCGTTGTTGCAACCTTTTCATATTCACATGACTTCCGCGTGACTCTTAATTTCTGAATGTATATTCTCGAATCGTCCATAACCTATCACCAGGAGTCCGTTGAAGTGTTTGATGTGGATCCGGCTAATAAGTAATTTTGACATATTTATTTAGATAGTACGCGAAAATCATGGACTATAGCGACAATACTTTTTATCAATCTAAGCATTATTATATAATATTAAAATTATGAATTTTACTCGAATTTGTCTTAATCGGATCGACAATATCTCACTCTCGACCCGAGAAATGTGAGTTTCGGATGTAGATAAAAGGTTTGTCGAGACGGTCATGGTCATTGGGTAGAGTAGTAATAGTAGTAGTCGTGGAGGGCCGGTAGTGTAGAGGCGGTTGCCTGTCCCCAGGCAGCCTGCGCGTGAACGGCGCGGAGACGCTGGGGTCCGCGGAGCCCCCCGTGCAGGACGCAGCCGCGCTGCCCGAGCTGGCGGGCGCCCGCTACTGGGTGGGCGGCCGGCCTCCCGGCGCCCGCGCTCCCTTGCCCGCGCCCCCGCCCCCGCCCCTGCTGGGCTGCCTGGGGGCGCTCGCGCTGGACAGGGATGCGTACAATCTACTCGACACTCCAGCCCGGCATGGATTGGAACCCACCTGTGACGACCGGGTATCCATCAGACCAATATATACTTTTGTAAAAATTCGTTCTGTTCATATCCATCATCACCCCTTTTCCGCCCACCTACCGGGGTTCAGGCCTTCCTTATGGATGGTTAAGAAGGATGGGCCATGGCCCTCCACGCTGGCCCAATGCGGATTGGAGAGTATTAACGTCCTGCAAATGCAGCCGGGACAACGAGCTTAACGTCCCTTTCGAAGCGTGGACTAGTTCGAGATAATTATTTTTTGGTCACCCAACCCGTGACCGACCCTTGCCAAAGTTGCTTATAGACAACGATTCCGGCTCACGGCCCTTATCCACTACGCCACCGAGCTACTCAAAAGCTTAATAATAATAATAATTCATTTATTGCATGTCACATAGTAAAACAGGTGTTATTATTAGGTACAGTTTATGTACAGTTTAGGTACAGTTTATGACACCCTGTAAGGGTGTAGCAAATTTAAATTAAAATTAAAATTTCATTGTAAATAGTAAATGCTTTAAATAAAATCTTCTATATCTTCACTTTCCTCAATATCTTACATTCATAAAATTTCATTTTAATTCACATTCGTCCCTAATTTTCATTTTAAAAATAAACATAAGTATATAAAATTAAAGTTAATTGTCAGGTAATTTTCAATTAAGTACAATAAATGTCAAATGCTTAGAATTAAAAATTATAAATTATGTCACAATGTAGATGTCAAAACAGAACAAAAGTTAAATTGTCAAGAGATAAATTGTCAAGGAAGAAAGAAAAACATGTTATGTCAACGGCAATAAAATATTACAATTTGTCATCAAAATATTCTTGGACATTATAATAACACTTGTCAATGAGAATTTGCTTCAATGTCGTTACAAACTTTTTGATATTAATTTCATTTTTTAAATTATGGGGTAATCTATTATAACAGTATCACGAGAATATTTGAAACGACTCATTTATCTTGTCCGAAACAATGCGATATTCGACGTCAGCAGAAATAAAACTTTGAATATCTATGATGAACAAATAATAAAACCATATTCCCGGAAACTTTTACCTAATCACTCAATGTATGTTTCGTCCAGGTGATCCGGTCAGCCATTCTTGAAGGTTCTGGATTCATAGAACTCGCATCTCCAACGCTCAAGCGTAAAAGTGCGATCGGAATTAGTTTCCGCGCTCGCAGTCCCGGCCTGTTGCTGTACCGTTCCCCAGACACTACTGATTATGAAGAACCGGAACACGACAATCATTATTTGGCTCTTATGCTAATCGAAGGTGAAAATTACGATAGTAATTAACTCGCAGATTTTTTTACAAATTATTTGCCAGTTGGTTTCCATTAGAATACGCGCTAAAATATCGAAATGAAAATATGGATATATCCCACAGGAGATTTACAAGTTGTGGCAGCCGCTGGCAAAACTGAACTGCGCATGCGCACAAATGGAACGAAGTTTGATGACGGCCGATTACACACCGTCCGAATGAACAGGGTGCACAAACAGGTATCAAATAGACGTCTTCTTGTCGCAGATAAAATGATTTCGTCGAAGTCGGATCTTTTATGTTAATAATACTAATAAGAAATATTATGATGTAACATCAGCTCTCGCATAATGATTTAGCCAAAAGAAAAGAAACCTTTAAACTATATTATTCGCAATACTGCAAGAGTTTAAAACACCTTATGTTATATTCAAGCGACAAATCTTAAATAATCCTCTTTGTCGCTGGTACTCTGAGATGGGACTTGAATCCATGAGCTTTTGCAATCTGGGCGACTGATCCAACCACTGAGCTACCCCGGATCTAACAGAACTGAAGAATTTTTCAAGCAATTGTTACTTTTTCGCTGCTGCAGAACATATTTCATCTATGTTCATGTAATCCACCTAAACAGCCGAAAGAAATATTTTTACAAATCGAGTCCCATCTCAGAGTGCCAGCACGTGTAGCATGACAAACTCGAGAAACGCTTTGTCTACACCAAAATGTCACTTTCTCGGGTCGAGAGTGAGAAGTTGTATGAGCGCACCCGAGAAAAGTGACATTTGAGTGTAGACAAAACGTTCTCGAGTTCGTCATGCTACCCGTGCTAGTACAAAGTGGATTTTTTAAAATATTTTTCATTGAGAATATTTTTCAGTATACCATTGTAAATGCAAAATTGATCAAATACAATAACATGCATAATATGTTCGATTTAATGAGGTACTTATGGCATTGCGTATAGCTAGAGTTGTGGGTGGACGACGTGCGCGTGTCGCACGGCGCGCTGGCGGGCGGGGCGATGCGCGCGCGCCCGCGGGGACTGTTCGTCGGCGGGATCAACGCTACGCTCAATGTGAACACTTCCTTCCCAACTGCGGGATTCACTGGCACCGTGGCCGATGTCATCGTTGATTCTCAGTAAGTAAAAACTTCTTAGCGAACTATTTTGTTTGAAACCCCTATTACGAGAGTGCTTAAAGATTTCTAACCCGCCATGTCGGGCCGTCCGATATACTAGATTTGAAATTGTTGTAACTGAACTAACCTAACTAAGTCATCTAAACTAAATTTGATTCCATCGGTTGAGGATAAGTCCTTAAAATAGAAGTATAGGAAGCTATTAATTACATTTTTTACGGTAACAAATAATCTTTCAATCGCAGGGCGAACGTATAAGACATGTTATTGAATTTGAATTGAAATAGTTTCTGTAATTACCGATCGATGTTATTGCAGAATAGTGGGCTTCGAGACGGCGGTGGCGTGGACGGGCGCGCAGCTGGGGCGCGCGGAGGGGGGCGACAGCGCACGCGCGGGGGCCGACCCGCCCCGCCCCCTGCACGCCGCGCCCGACGACGCCGCGCCCTGCACTAAGGTCAGGCTCCTATTATACATACCTCCAATAGTTATATTTTAACTTTTTAATATCTTATCTTCAGAGCCAGAAACAATCTACTGTTGAATACACGATGAATCGTGTCCTCATCGAACGCTCAATCTAAATAATTTTTGACGGGAACATAGGACTGTAAACTATGTAATTTAGATAAATATTAATTATTTCAATAAAAACACACAACATAAATACCTAAATGTATTTGATTCAATTTTGTCGACGGTGTTATAATAATAAAATAATAATTGGTTCCGTATTTTCAGAGTCCGTCGTACACTGTGGAGGCGGGGGCGGTTAAGTTCGGTGACGCAGCGCACAGTCACGCGGCGCTGCGGCTGCCGGCGCGCGCTCGCACGCTGCAGCTCTCGCTACAGTACCGCACCTTCCGCACCGATGGACTGCTGCTGCTAGCGCCGGTATTACACATATACACTACAGTACGGTCTCACTTACACTCTCGCTACAGTATCGCACCTTCTGCACAGGCGGACTGCTACTGCTAGCATCTATATATACACTACTACATCACACTCTCACTCATACTGCATTTCAGAATTTAACTGCAAATATTTACAAACGATAACCATTATTTTTCACTTTAGGGTCCAAAGACAAAACCGAAGCATTACTTAGCGCTAATGATCCGAGACGGCAAATTGAAGCTCGTGGTGCGCGGACGCAAGCGAAGAGAACTCGCTCTGGACGCTTTCGTCGCCGACGGCACTTGGAGATCGGTGAGTAGCTGTTACGCAGAGATTGTAACGATTCCGCAAATAATTGTCATTCTTATTCATTATTGATATAAGTTTCGTCTGGTTATGTAATTCTTTTATTAATTGTGAAAATATGTGAGTCCGACACAATAAAATTTTAATTTTTCGCAATAATTGCCGAAGCAGCCGATCCCAGCGTCTCGTCAATCGTTTTAATCGTAATAATTTGCAATTAATTAATTAAAAACGTTTTTTGGCTTTCGATCTCGCCATCTTTTTTCTCGGTCCTTAGATCAGCAGTATAAGTATAAGCACGAGGAAACCAGTAATAGTGATACTACCCACTAACTGTTCCACTAACCGTCGGAAATAACACTGTCATTCTGACTGTATATTGAGTTAGCGCTTCTTACTTTTTTTATAAGCAATAATTGCTAAATTCATATTTATTATATAGCTAGTCTGATGTGACATAGTTGGCCCATGCCTAATCGTTCGAGTGTGCAGGTGTCTGTGTCGCTGTCGCGCAGCCGCGTGGCGCTGTCGGGCGGCGCGCAGTCGGCGCGGGCGCCGGGCCCCCCGCCGCGCGCGCACCGCCTCTACGTGGGCGGCGCGCCCCCGCCCCCCGCCGCACGCATGCTGCCGCCCGCTGTAACTAGCTACAATCATTTATTTAAATATTTTACATAGCTGAAGCACTTTTTTATATAACTGTGAAAGTACACTCCTTTATATAACATAAAAGAGTGGAGGGACATGGCCCACCCTCCTTAACCATCCATAAGGAATTCAAATTTCAAACGAAAGGTAAGTGAAAAGTAGGGTAAGTGTATCGTTTCCCTGTTCAGATCAGTCGCGTGGGCGGGTTCGTGGGGTGCGTGCGGCGCGTGTCGGTCAACAACCGCGCCGAGGACCTGGTGCGGGACGCGCGCGACCACCACGCGGTCGGACAGTGCTTCCCCGACGTGGAACAGGCTGCATACTTCGCAGGTATTCATACTTCACTCGACTGACAACTTTGCTTAATTTATTCAAAGCTAAATGTATTTATTTATTTTTGATTTTTTGATATTTTTTACATTAAATGAATTTACCATTTTATGTACCTACGTTGTTTGAGGAATGTTATGGACAGCGAAAGTATTACTAAAACTACATTTTCCCTGGTCCTACATTTTATCAGCTTGTGGGCAAATACTATTGGTACAATCACGTCAATGTACAAACTCTGCTATAGATTTATAGAGATTGTACATACTCTGCTATAGATTATTAAGTACAAAATTCCTGTAAGAGGTGTATTTATTACATAACATTATTATTGTACAGGTGATGCGTACGCGGCGGTAAACGGTGTGGAAGAGAGCGCGGAGGTGCGGATTAAATTCCGCAGTTCGGCGCCGCGCGGCATACTGCTCGCCGCTGAAGGGTTACTGCTGGAATTGCGAGATGGAAAGGTAACTAGCGTCAAAACATTTTCTAAATTAAATTTAAAGAATTATTGTTTTTGCATGTGACTAATAAAGGAGGCACGATTAAAAAACCGACTAAGAGCGAATTGAATTCGCACGCAAATGTTTCTGCACGAAGACTAAAATTTAAAAAACTTACTTATAAATTTTTCTTGTCATCCATCCTTTATTAAGCCTAATGATATATTCTATAATCTATAGGTATTTTCTCTATTTTTTTCTAAGTAACAAATAGGTGGTATAATAAGGATTCTACACGTTAGATGAAATTAATTATTTCTTAAAATGGTCCTTCGAGCCGAATATATAATTAGTATAGGCGCTCGTAACTATACGAAATGTAACATAAAGCTCGATATTCAGCTTTTAACCTAAAACTTTAAGTTTCTGCCCCGGTTAGAAAAAATCATAAATCCGGAGCTGATAAGTACTTTTTTTTATTTATTTTTTTATTTATTCAGGAACAAACAGTTACAACAAAACATATATGAGCAAAATAAACATAACAACATATAAACCTATAGTTCCATACATATGTACTTAACTTAACATTACGAACAAAACATATTTATTTAAGTGCATGTTTAAACAAATATGAAAAACATTTTAGGCATATAGTAATTAATAAAAAGTGTTGCTATGCCACTATAACCTGGCGCAACTATACCTAAATGTTCCCCGTTCGCACGCAGCTAGTGTCTCGAACAGTCAGAACAGTATGCCAGTATGCGACAGGCCGTCCGAGGAGCAGTTGCATTGCACACTTAATCAGAGGTCGTAACATATACACGCCAAGTGACAACAAATTTTATAAAAAAAAAAACATTCAAAGTGAAAGTGAGCTGGTTTTCTACATGCTGGAAGCCATGAGAAGCAACTTGGGGTAGAAGTACTCTTAAATAAATTCTCAAAGTCAGAAATCATGAAAATCAGCGAACGATGGAGGTCAAAGAAGGGTATAAAAAGACGTTACGTCTGCATACCTGCCCCTTTAATCTCGAACGCAATCGCGTTTGATCGACATTGCAATTGTGCCGCCCCGTACTCTTGATTGGGTAATTGCAATGTTAGAAAGTAAACATGCCGGAATAGATCCGGTATAAAGCTGTGGTCTGGGTGCAGGTGGTGTTGACGCGATACTCGGAGGGGTCGGAGACGGGGCGTGCGGAGTCTTGGGGCGCGGGGGGCGAAGAGGGCGCGGGGGGCGCGGGGGCGCGCGCGGTGTGCGACGGGCGCTGGCACGTGGCGGGCGTGCGCGGCGCCGCGCTGTCCGTGGACCGGCTGCCCCCCGCGCGCCTCACGCCCGCGCTGCTGCACGACGCCGCGCCCGCGCCGCCGCGCCTGCTCTACGTGGCCGGCGCACCAGGTGACGTCATGATACCTTGGGCAAGCACGCCCGACGGCTACCCCCAAGTGTAGTTACAATAACGATACTTTCGGTATCGATAGTTTACAAAGAAAACACTCCCTGTAGAAATTATCCTTTTTCTTAATAGCAAACTTTTTCTCTGCATTGATAATGACGAAACACAATACTGTAGATCCATGATGGTCGTGGGATAAAAAAATGGCGATTGCGCAGTAGCACATTTTCGGGTCTCGATCGAAGCGCAGGGGTGAGGATACCGGAAACCGACCGAAAAAATCGCCATTTTGGTTGACTCACAAGCCATAAACTTTACCAGGGGCGTAGCTACCCCCGTATCAGTGATACGGGGCCTACAGGGGCTCCAAACGTGGGCAAGTAAAAATGTTTACCCTTCATTTCGGCTTCATTCGCCACGGTATTTTACGTTCCTATAAGAGTGTGGTAGGTAGAATTATGTTTACTATGCAAAAACAAACTCGGAGCATATCCCGAAGAACCGTATTAAATAAACATGTTATTTTCCAGAAGGCACGGCTGACCTGCCGGACGGTGGACGGGAGAACTTCAAGGGTTGTATAGCCGAGGTGTGGGTGGGGGGTCGCGCCGTCTCCTGGAGCGAGATGAAGACGCACAACGTGCTGCTGGACTCCTGCCCCAAGCGGTGACGGTGACCGAGATCCCACCATAGAGCTCGCCGATCATACCAACGTTATTGATAACGAACTCCAATGCGAGCTCACTTAGCTACTGAAGTTAATGTGTTACAGAGATTGCTACTCTGTTGAAGTGGATACAGAGCGGAATTTAAATTGACCGAAATTGATCCTAATCTCCTCTATCGACTCCGCTTTATTCAGTTTTACTTAATTGATATTAAACTCTATTAGCACTGGCGATGGCGATTATTCCACCGACAAGAGTGGAAAAATAATCTAGAGACAAAGAATTATGCGAGTGAAAATTACAGGCATCTGTACTGCCAACTTCAATTACATTCATAAGCACACAGGTACAACTAGATATGAAAACAGTTTTATTTAATGAATGGAAACATAGTTTAAGACTATTCTACGTGATTTATTTATAACACATGTACTACAATGGTATTATCCATTTCTGCAAATCAAATTTACTAAACTCACGATAGATATCACTGATCTTAATTATGCCTGGCTGATATTAAATCATTTGACCTACAATCGCAATGGAAACGTTGCTTAAAATAATTTTTATAACGTTATATAACAATGTCTTGAAATTAACCAGCCTGACCATCGTAACTTCCCGCCGAAATATTGAAATGAAAAAAAAGGATTTCATACGATATTGAAACCTGACTGAGACTTTACTTAATAGCGGTTACCACTTCAAGGAATTGCATATCCGTAATTCCTGATAGTTGACGCTAGAGGGGGTAAAATACCTAATTTTATTTGAATTTAGACATACAAATTCGTATTAAGGCTTTTTATGTGCCTTACTAAATAATGTAGAAAATTAGCGTGATATATAGTTTATAAAACAAACTCCATTAATTTACCAAACAAGTAAACATCGAGTCGACACCAATATAAATTATCAATCGATGTACTTATAAATGATAATAACTTAAATCACGTAGAGCTGAAAATAGTATTCCAAAGAATATTAATATATAGATAATGATTCAATACTCATGATATAGAGCATTTTCCACGATATCTAAATGCAGTTTGAATACACTCTATATAACATAGAGTGAAAAAGGAATAACAGCATATAATTTTCAAAAAGAAATGTCGTCCTCAAAATCAAACTAGATGTCGCTACATGCTTTTAAACATTTGTGGTATTTAATAGGGATGATGACTGGGTAAAAAAAAATGCAATTCTATTTAATCCGTCAGTCAGATAATAGAAAAATATTAGATACGTATTTTTTTTTTACTTCAATTTAACAAGAAATAGCTTAGATAACATGCATAAAAGTTGAGGAGTGGGGGCTCGCTACGTCACAGTTGAGTAGAAAACGTACTCTAACGTGACGTCATGCGAAGTTTCAACGCAATGTAACGCCGTAATTTTATGATTACGAAAAAAATAAAAAAATACGTGTTTAATATTTTTTAACACTCTACGTGACGGACAAAGAAACAAAAATTAGTCATCATCCCTATTGTCTATGATATGCGTTGCTATTTTCTTTCTGATGTTATAAAAGTAAATTGAGTTTCGAATATTATTAATAACGGTCAGCTGTTTGAACCCATTTATTCAAGCACCATCTACAGTATGTACATAAGCACAGATATTATTTTTACCTACTGTAAATTTGTAGTTTTTCGTGTTTCTTTTAATATCAAAGTTTCGAAGTTAAAAATTTCAGCATTTTTATTATGTCTCCTGAAAAGGAATGGAAATTATTGTCTTTATTACGTCATCGTTTAGTGTCAAGAATTTGCGTAAATAACATAATACCGCCATCTAGTGCCATTTATTTTAGTAGCTTCTTTTTTATATTTTTCCTGTTTATAAGTAATAATGGAAACTCGAGTCACAAACAGAGGCTAATGTAATGTAAATATATATATTTTTAATTAGTATTTTGCTTAAGTCACTTTTATTTATGTGGTCAACACTCAATACTCATGTAAATAGTGAGGTACTTACGGTGGTATGTCACAGTTCCATATAATAGTTGCGGATGTCAAGAGATGCTAGTGGTCTAATTTATTTGCAATTAAAATGCAACTTTGCGCTTAAAATCGTGAATGAGATTATTTGTCTACATTAAAAAGACATCGGACCAGATTCAAATTATAATAATAAATTTATCCAGACAATCCAAATAAATTCATTTTGAAGAAAAGTCAACTGCTCATCAGACTATACAAAACCGACTAATTTCCCCATTCGATTTTATACCTTAATAAGTTGAGGTTAAAGGTCCGTCAATTGCAGAAATTTGACATGTTGTGGTAGCCTGAAGTGTAGCCGTGTGTACGTTATTTATTACTGATGGACAAATGGTCACTTTTTTTTGTTATTTTTCATCATTATTGTATACTAGCTTTCGCCTGCGGCTTCGCCCGCGTGGACCCTAGGGAAATGTATAGTGGGATAAAAAGTCTAAGTCAGCTAATATCCTATCTGTATACCAAATTTCATCAAAATCCGTTCAGTAGTTTCAGCGTGATTGACGGACAAACATCCAAACAAAGAAAATCTCACATTTATAATATTAATAGGATTGCTAAATAAAGAAGTTCATTTAATTTAAAACTTGTGATCCGTAAACTAAGTAAATGTTTATTTCAGTTTTTGCATGAGATGTTCACCTGTAAACGATTGTACATTCAGCAAATTTAAATTAAGTTAGTTTACTAAATCAAATTAATGTAACAATCGTTGGTGTACTAAATAAATAAATAAAACTTAACGCATAATCAGTAAAAGAGGTGGAAATGTTTTAATTTTGTAATAGTCCTGACAACCAATTTGGTAGATAGCCTAATTTATATTGTCCACTAGTATATAACGTTGTAAGCACAAAGTACATATAAAAAAATAGAGAAAAATAGATAAGAATTTTTATATTCATTGTAAAACTAATAAAATATTGCGAACTGATGAATTATTCATAAATATCGGAATAATCTATCGAGTCTTTAGTCATAAATATCGGAACGGTGACTTACCAGCTAATTATTTAATTACCAGTATTCAAAGTACGTTTAATGTAACATGTAAATATTTTAATAATTTAGCTTTTAACAGTAATCTAGAAATCTAGACTGCAATTGATTTATGATTAATATTTAGAATTTGTTCAAAATTTATTACTTATTTCCTTACGTGCATACTGCTTTGTCATATTAGAATGACTGTGAAAATAGCACACAAATTATATTTAACATGATGATTAGAGAAAAATTAATTCAATTATGCCGCATAAAAAAAAGTATATAGACTGAATAATGTTTAATACAACAAGTCTTTGTTTAGATTTTATGTAGTTAAGATTTCCACTAGACAGTGCCTGATCAAAGAATTTCTTGTAATAATATAGATTTATTTGCTTATAACAGTTTTTCGTTTCATATTAATGTGACAAAGCATGATCGCACGAAGATAAGGTGAAAACAAATTGAATGTAACACAATTAACGCTAAATATTGCATTTACTTACATTTAGTCACTAGTGTTAGTTTTATATGTACCGACGCGATACAACGCACCCTGTACATATATACTATGGTCCAGTTTTAATAGTTAAACTTTGAAGATCGTGTGTTGCAATCGCAATTAATTTATGCAATCGTGTTCAGTAATTATAATGTATTATTTACGGTATAGTTAAGAAAAGATTTGTGACGATATGAACATTGTTTTCACTTTAACAATTATAATGCCACAGAAATTTGCACTCTGCGTTTGATATTTATAGTCGGAATTCCCTTACACGCTGTCATTTAATAATCTTGGCGAATCAAAAAGGGAATCAAGCTAAGACTAAAACTAAAACTACTTCCAATCTATTTTTATCTGTTCCAAGTGTAGAACTAAGTATGGATTCGAAACAAGCAAAGAAAATATGTACCTAATTTATTATTTTTTAACACTATTGTTCATTCAAAAACTAAGATTTAGTCCAACACGAAATAATAATTGTATATATAAATATTCGTAAGGCTTTGTTACGTGACTGTACATAATAAATAATAATGTACGTAATTTATTTAACAGCTTCTTTTAAGATCAAATAAAAGTCTAATGTGGCAATAAAAAACGTTTATTCTTTTTCACATCTCCTAACATCACATTTATTATCGGCCGGTCTGCGAATGGTTTTAGGTTTTGCTTATATTTAGTTTAAATTCAAATTAACGGTTACAACTGTGATGCGCTATACAGTACAGATTCTTACGCTAACAATATAAATTATTTGACAATATTTATTTTTCCTCAAATGCGCATTTTACAATTCTTCTAGTGTCACGCTAATAGATTAAAGTTTGAAGATATTAAAAAAATAAATACTTCTCTCCCGAAAGAGATTAGAATAATACCTTAATTTACTTTCTAACCGATTAATTTGTAAAAGCAGACTAAAATAATTTACAAACATAAAATGATAAACAGTTCAACAGACCAAAGACCGTATTTCTAGATTACCCAAATCAAACCAGACTTTATTTACGCACACCTCACGAACCATGTCCTGAAACAAACGGAATACTCAGGTATTTTGATGTATTTATACCCATAAAAACTGTTGTAGAATAACTGATTGACAAAAAAATTGCCTTAATGTGTTCGGACATAATTCGTAGGGCAATACTGAGCAACCCATTGACTGTTATTTCAAACTGGCAACACTAACTTGTTAAAAGTTGCCACAACATTGATGTTTAAAGATACCACCGGCCATTTAAATGCTTCTATCGAGCGATATATCAATGGAGTTCTCAGCGTACTGATTTACACTTAAAGAAATATATTTAAAATACTATCTATTTATAGTAAAAGACACTGCATTTTTTTTAACAACTATCTATGTCCTACTCGCGTCTTTTACAGAATAATCATTACAATGGACAGGGCATGATTGTATTACAATGTTATTCGGTTATACATTTATATAACACGAACGAAATAAAACTGAATCAAATCTTTGGATAAAATCAATCACGATATAAAACAATTTACATATCATATATTATTAGAAAATATTTTAAAAAAATCAGATTAAATATACATTTTGTGAATGATGCAAATGTAATACCTATCCAAGTATTATCTACGAATAACATCACAATTCTATTTATATATAGTATAATTTGTCGCACTTCTTTAGTTGTGTTTATATTAAGTTTAATAATAATAATATTGTTTCCTTAGCAATAAAACAAGATGACAATTGGAAACTATATTAATTTCAATAATAGCAAAGGTAGAAACCACAAAATTAATCACCTTCATAAAATCTGTTACATAATTTTTATTCGTTTTACGAGAGAAATTTTTATAAGGAAAACAAATAACCATTGAGCAATATTCCTAGTATAATCAAACTCTAAAATATATATATGAAATACAATAATTATGAAGTATTGAATTGATCAAATGAAATGAACAGTTATCGTTTTATAAAAAAAAAAAATTTTTTTTTAATCGCACAGTACTAGGAAATAAGACTAAGTTGTTATTTTTATAATGGCAACAGTGTTTTTTCGATTATAAAACGCAAATCTCTGCTTCATCGACGTGATTCATTTATTAGCCAATTCAATATTATTTTTTCTATACAATAAAATGAAATAAAAACAATTATAATGTTTAGGTCGTATTTACGCGACATCGCCGAGGAGGGGGGAGTGATAACACATTTTTCTTTTACTATTCAACTGTCACCGCTTTCAACCTGAAATGATTTAATATATAGTTATTAAAGTGCGGACTGAGTTGTTAAAAGTTAAAATAAAAAAAAAAACACAAGAACAAATATCATATTGAGCTATTAAGTAATAAACATCTTAAATAAGGATAGAAATATGACGTCATAACATAATGAACCGTAAGCATAGCGCGAAGGCGATAATAACAGAGTCCCCACTCCGATCGAATTCAATTATGCAAATAATAATTAAATTCCTTATTTAATTGAAAATATTGTTATTATTATTATCTTTTATATTTAGGCCGATTCTTAACCCTTGTTATGCCGAAATAGGTCGAAATTTTAACAATTACTAAGGTTTTCTTGTGTAAAGTATCTTGTACCTAATTATCATTATCAGTTCTTTTAATTGTTTGACATTCGTAAACAAAAGTGTCAAATGCATCAAATATCAATTATTATAAAATTGATAATCAAAAATATAGTTATAAATGTTTAATGTACTTTCAAAGCATTTTTTTTTTGTATTTTAACTTAGCATTCACTAGGCACATTTATGCAGTTAAGTGTGCTACAGAAGTCTTTCCACTGCATACGCAAATAATGTTTGTAAAACATATACATGATTTATTTTAAAAATAATTTTTAATACTACTAGCCGTTTACCGTCTAAATAACAGCCTTTATCACCCGCGTATGCTTCCTATACGTGAAAAATTAGATTTTTACTTAATTTCGAAGTACATTCAACGCAAACAAACAATAAAATAGAAAATTGATCATCTACTACTACTACAAATCAAAATGCTCAGGTCTGTCACTCTATTTTAAACCTTACATTAAGGGTACAGTCCAACATCAATAAGATGACGACTGGGTAAAAAAAAAAGAAATTCTATTTCGATAACAGAAAAATATTAAATCCGTATTTTTTTTAAATTGCGTATTTATTTTCGTTTACTATTTCTATTCCTTAGTAAAATCGCATCTCGAGTATTTAATATAAATCTGGCGGTCCGCTGCGCCAACTAATTTGAATCCACTACAAAAATGTCATAATAAAATTATCAAGGTATTTCATTATCTATTTCTAATGTCAATTCAACGGCTACACAAGAAAAGTAAATTAACCTTAACCTATCCCAACTATATAAATATTACACTTGTATATTGATAGAGACAATAAGGACTGACTCATTCAAATCTACCATACAACTAATTACAAAGGAAAAAATACACATAATCTTCGGAATAAAAAGAAAATAAAATTAATCATGCCTAGAAATAATTACGGGAAAACAACAAATTGATTTAAGATTAGTTTAAAAAAAATGTAATACAACATATACAAGATTGTACTGCAGTGAAAACCTAGTATAACATCATGTTTCATTGTTTTCTATACTCATCTCATTATGAATTCAATGTAAATTGCTTACGAGTTATAAAATACCTTAAACCTAACATATATAAGGTGTAAGATTATTATGTGCCAGGATATTGTATGAGACAGTCGATTATTTTTTCATGTACAGTATACACACATTACACAGTGTACAGTATGTACAGTGTATACAGTGTTGCCACTGCAGGTGTAACAATACCTTATATCCGCGGCGCCTACATGGAGAGGTACCCGCGCGCGGCGGAGCGGCGGCGCGCCACCAGGTACGCGACCAGCACGACCAGCACGAGCCCGCCCAGCGCGCAGCCCACCGCGATGGGCACCGCGTCCGGCAGGTCGGCGCCGCCGCAGTCGCGCGCTAGTAACGGCAACGGCACCCAGGTTATAGGTCAATCGACTATTGTATACTACTAGCTCTCGGATCACTAGCTAGAAGACTTAAATCATCATCATCATCATCATCACAATCATCATCATCATCACCATCATCATCATCATCATCATCATCATCATCACCATCACCATCATCATCCCTTTACGTCCCCACTGCAGGGGCTCAGGCCTTCCTTATGGATGGTTAAGGAGGATGGGTCATGACCCTCCACGCTGGCTCAATGCGGATTGGAGGGTATTAAATGCAGCCGGGACCAACGGCTTAATGTGCCTTCCGAAGCACCGAGTAACTCAAGAAAATAATTTTCCGGTCACCCATCCCGTGACCGACCCATGCGAAAGTTGCTTAACGACAACGATCGCGGGCCGCGGCGCTTAACCACTACGCCACCGAGCTTATAATACTTATAATCACCGTTACCCTGTTCCTTATTTTTACAATTAATTTATTCACAGAGCTATTTATATATGGCCGTTAAATAAGTTTGTTTACTTATCGAAAAGAAATGAACGATATGTCCGGAAACGGATGTTGTGTTAGCTCAATAAGAAAGGCTAGTTTGACTAGTCTGGCTGTAAAGTAGCCGCTAGTCTTGGGGATATTACTGTTCGAGTCGCTGACAACTTATAAATGTGCGAGTCATTTTGTAATAGAGAAAATAACGCAACACTTATAAAATTATCATAAAATTTTGTGAGTAATTAATGTAAAACGGAGCGATTCGCCATCCTTTGTCCCCTATCACTCACATCGCCGGGCGACACCCTTTTGGCTTCACCTCTTAATCACATTATATTTCAGTATTAGAGATGCGCCGAGTAACAATTTTGCCGAGTAACGAGTACCAAGTTTAACTCGGCTCAATTTTTTTTCAAACGAGTACTCGGCCGAGTAACTCGATTTTATTAAATTCCCATTTCGCGCGCGTAAACAAGTACAAACAGGTTCGTGCCGGTCGAGAGGCCGGCTCGCCATGATACACCCACAGGACTCACCCAGCCCGCATCTTTCAACTACCAGTCGCTTGATAGTACGGCTTCTACGACGGCAATGTTAAACCATGTTAAAATAAAACACGCGGAAGAGTTTAAAGATTTGGAAATATCTCAAAATCGTGAGCCAGTAGCATCAACTTCGTCGTCGCAATCGAATGCGATGAGAATACAGCAAATCCTTATCGAATCATTTAGTACAAAACGGGACATAACTGATTTGCGTGCTAAAAAAATTCACAAAGCTGTAACAAAGATGATCGCTTTAGATAACCAATCGATATCTATGTTGGAAAATAATGAGTTCCAAAGATTAATGAATATCTTAAAATCCAGATACCAAATTCCTAGTAGAAAGTAGTAATGAATACTTTTTGATTAACACTGTTGTTTTAATTATATCTACCGAAATATATTGCTTTTCTTAAAAAAGTATACTCGGCATTCATATCGAGTTACTCGGCCGAGTACGAGTATCAAAAAACCCGCCGAGTACGCAGAGTACCGAGTATCAACCGAGTACTCGGCCCATCTCTATTCAGTATATAACGATGTCGACAGACATTGCACGGTCTTTACTAAACGCGGGACTTCCCCAAACCGTTTTTATGTATACAAAGCAATATCAGCTGCAACAACTATTCGAACCAAGATACGGCACGGCTGGTACAAACATGGCGCGACGCAATTAAGCATCGACCGTTGACATAAATCAAAGACTAAACATTTCATACATTAAACAAGTATGCAAATAATTATTTCTTCTTATACATAAATAACAAACGACGTAAATAAATACAGCAACAAAGTATTTCAAAATGTATGAACATTAGTAACTGTTTACATAGGAACTAAGATTGTAATGTTGGAAGTAGAGTTCGCAAAAATAATTAAAGCGACTTTGTAAAAACAATCTAGTCAATATTGAGTCCTTTAGACAAAAAAATATTAAATACTTTTTTTTCTGTTATTTATCGAGCTGTTTGCGGTCACGTGATACTGAGTATATATTTGTTTGTTCATAATAAATTTAAACAATATTATAAATACAAAAGTGTGATTATTCGTAATTAATAGTGTATTAAACGCTACCAGAAAAAAATAATACGTATTTATTTTCGTTTACTGTCTACACCCGAATTAATATAACAAATAATTGATATAACCGGCGCCATTTAACAGTTATTTATTTACCTAATTTCTATTGTACAAAAGAAAAGAAGATTAATTATACATTATTTCAAATGTTCATTATTTTATATAATCTTATGAGATTTGAAATTTAATATGAAGTTGAATATTATATGATATCATTAATTTGTTAATTGATTTTTAACCTGATTGTCGTTATATAATGTGGATTTAGATTAAGAGTCGTATATACTTGAAAGGCAAGTTTTATGTAAAATAATGTTTATATTAAAAAAGTATATATTAAATGAAGGGTATTTCTTAATAGTAAAATAAGCGATATAATAAACAAAATAATGTTATTCGAAGGTAAAGGTTGTAAATTTTATATATTTTGTTATGATGCCATATTACACGCCCATAAAAATGAGCACCGATTAAAACACATCATTTTACTACAAAGTCTGAGAATAGCGGAAATTTTCTATTGATATTATAATACAAAGCTGCTTCCCGGTGTCTATATGCTGAGATCTTTTAAGTTACACAATGTATTTTTATGGTTAATAAATAGACAAGAGTTATTTAAGCGGGTGGTTAATAATAATACAGGACTAAGCGGGCAAAGCCGCTAGCGGTAGTGATTTGAATAACTAATTGATTATTTATATTTTCATGCGTTTGTATTTAGTTTTAATGATGTTTCAGACCCTTTACAGGTTCTTTGTTCATATAAGACTAAGTTGTTGATTGTCTTTTTAATTAAGCTTGAATAATATGTCAATTTTGATCCCTAAATTTACTGATGTTTCAAATTTCACTTCAAAAATGTTAAATGACAAAGAAAAATGCAACAATTCCGAATACAACTCAATTGACTAAGAGGTCGCAGGTGAACCCTCGATATAGTTTCTTTCAAAATGGCGCTAATTTGTTCGACGTTTGTTTGACCTACGAATCACACTAACACCGCCTGGGGGGATCGATGTCAGACATCGTTGAGTATTAGCTTACTACTTATCATAAGGTAAATATAACTAAAACGGTGCGCAAGCGCAGACCGTCCGTGTGATCGATATCCTGCGACGCCCGTTAAGGTCATCGTGCGTCAATAGACCGTTGACAATCTGAATAACGCCTTGTTTTAATATATATAAGGGTCATTCATTATAATCAGACTTATCGCTGTGCTTATATGATACATTTTACGGAAATTGTCCTATCTGCGTTTTAACACAATTGACCATTGTACTAAATTCATTGTAAACAATAGTTGACAAAATAAAACTCTCATTCAATTCTTAGATTTTACAACCTTACAGTGAATATTAATACGACTGCTGTCAAATATTCACTGGATTCTCAAGTAATCCCATGTGCTATACAACCCGACTTGTTAATATTTTATTGGTGGATTCGAATTTTCGGTTCGTTTGGTTTGATAAATGGTTATTAAACACGAATCTGTATAAGTTCTGTCATTAAATATCGTATACAAAAGCAATTGGCAATCAAGAAGATTTTTGAACCAAAAAGGTGTAAAAAATAAATAAGATGCCCTATTCTGCCTTAACAATGCGGGCTTAATAGCCGATAAATGACAGTAAATTTGTAAATAATAGTAGACTTTTATATAATACAAGTGGCTAAAATTTTATTTCTAAGCTGCGACAGAAGGTAGCTTAATAATGATAGAAATCAATTTTTTATCAATATTTTAGACGAAAGGGGCGTGTACGGAATGATTTCTAATTACAATATTCTATTTATTGTAGAAAATTACACATTCGAAACTTTCAGGACCTCTACTATACTGCCTAATTTTTCTGTTCAACAAAGAAGCATTTGCCAAACAATTATTATCAAACTGCATTCTCAACCAACAAAAAAAAAGGCTTGCATAGTTACCATTGTTCGAGATTGAAATGAAATTACATAGCCTGCAACTCTTTTTGATTAACAATAAAAACGCCTTTTTATTGCTATGCAAAAAGAGTTTGTTTTAACGAGCCATTCATTTGCGTTCGACCATACGTCCGATATCATGAAACAGAAAATATGAACAGTGTGTATCAGTTATCAGCGGCATGTGTTGGCCAGATAATGAATGTAAACGGACGCCAATTAAACAGGACGCCATATATATTATTTTTACGTAAATTCATTTAGTGAAAACATTATATGAAATCTATATTTACACATAACAAAATAACAATCAACTAAGCACTATCTATTTAGCACGTCACCGATATTAATATGAGCTTGTATATTAAACAATAATCTTTCTCGTTGCAAAGCGAGAACGAATTTTTCTTCTTTTTATGGCTACGGCTATGGCTTTTTATTTTTCTTCCACAAATGTTTTTAAAAATTACATCAACAAGTGCCAAAGTAAACAATCATGTGGAAGACTGGAGCCAGAAACTAAGCCTCAAATAAGGCTTGATGTTTTCAAGTCACCAGACTTCTCCTCCGATATTGCAATTTTTCTAATTCGCACTTTATTTAAATTGAAATTAACAAATTAATCATGATTGTCATGCAGCTCACCAAACAATGTTTTAGTACTTTAATATTTGAAATCATAGGTAGAATACGTATGTATACAAATATATTATTACTTTAGCAAAAACAAAACTGTAGTAAATATTATTTTTTATATTTAAAAAATCAAAAATATGTATGTTACTCGTTCATTAAATATCAGACAGCATCACCCATACACATTGCTTAGATCTTACTGAGGTAGCTAAGGTATTCTTTTTATGGAATTTAGGCACGAGACAATGGCATCGCCCTGAAACCAGCGTGCCACCAAGTCGACTGCAAACTCGTCAAACTTTGAGTCTATCACGTCCGAATTTGAATTATCAAATTCATTCTACGTGGTATTAATATCCAAAACAACACATACCTCCATTAAGAAATTACACACAAACATATCAATATATTGCACGTGCATGGTTGAGTTACTTAGACAATTTAAATAGATAGAATATTGTAACACAAATATTACATTCTAAGATACTCAATACAACTGATAATGCGCCTTTAATATTCGGACGACGCATCAAATGCTTCACCCGTTTTATCGTTTGATAAGACATTGTACGTAGAAGATGATTATTTATCGATTGACATAGAACTTCTACGTTCAAATTTTATAATTAACTAGCTTTCCGCCTGCAGCGTCCCTAGGAAACCGTATATTTCGATATCGATTCTTCCACCTCCATTTATATACTGTTTTATGGGATAAAATATAGCCTGTGTTCACCGCATATGACGTAGCTTCCCGTAGGTGAAAGAATTTTTAAAATCGGTCCAGTGGTTTCGTTGCAAACAAACATACAAACAATCAATTCAGTATAGACAGATCATTAAACAAGGTGTCGTTATCGCATATAGTTACATCCAATCCAACATCACACAATGCAAGTATACATCTCACCTGCACTGAATCCCTTCCCGTGCGAGGTCCTGTACGCCTCCTCCTGCAGGGCGGCCACCGTGAGCGCGGCCGCGATCTCGGCCGCCTCCGGCTCGGCGGTGAGGTTCAGCTGCGTGCCGCGCGCGCACCGGTACGACGTGCCCACCGGCGTCTGCCACGCCTCGCCGTACGACAACTGCACCTTGTCGCCGGGGGTCGCTGGCCGAACATTTTATTAATTAATAAACACCATAATTTAATAATAGAACAATCGATACAATCGGCGACCTTATCGCTGATAAGCGGTTCTTGCCTGGACTATTAGTTAAGTAACTCTTAAGAAAACCTGCTTAAGTGACGTTAAAGTACAGTTCGAGACGCGCTTAACTTTAAATTGACAATTCAGAAACCGAGTGTTATTTATCATCAGCCTATCAGTGTCCCCCCTGCTGGGGCACAGATCTTGTCTATGTGTGCATGGAATCAGATAAAGAGTCAGTGCGGATTGGCGGGTATTAAAAACTAGAGATGCAGTTTAAGATAATATAGTTCTAGTCACTAATCACATCAAACGCGCTAACCATTGCGCCGTCAAGCCATCGATTTAGTATACTCGAAAACAATTACAATCATTGTAAATTATTATAATCCTAACTGATAAGTTATGTCAATTTTACATTTCCATAACGGATTCCTTGCGGCACAACCAAGTTTTCTTAAATATTTTTATTGTAAAAACAAAGTATTATGGAGCGCTTTTGAGCCAAGAAATTTTTTCCTAATGAAGACGAAGCGTTTTCAAATACCCAATGTCTAATCAGATTATTCCACTGAAATCGCTAGATCTTAAAACATTGTAGCCGAATATTAAAAATTCGTAATATAAAAACTTTTCACTTAAAAGTACAATAAAAAATATTCTCTTTTGAGACTGTTACATAAAATAAACTGTTGTCCAGTGCCGTTTAATCAATTCAACGCATTACCGACGCGAGCACAAGCTTAGCCTATTCAAGCGTCTCCTAACACCTCCCTGACACACATACATGTACATACAAATCATTCAATAAAAACATCCATCACCGTTCGGGACGGCATGACGATGTTTGTAAAAAACCGTCCACTTGAATTGTAGTTTTTTGTGTACGTAGGAAAATATCTAATCCACAAGTTGATTCTAAATGTTTTCCTTCTAATATCTGAAGATTGAACACGTCATCAAACACGGTAGACAATCTGTTTGTGTGTATACTACCATCTATCATCGATATAATGTTTTAATCATAGCTTAGTTACGAAGATATATTATTTCTTTAGGACTGCCTCAAAAACATAGAAACTAAACGATACTTCTAGAATGGTGGGATTAGAAATGAACTTCTAAAAAGTATAACTAATTATTGAATTAGAAATTGAGGTGACAAAATAAAACGTTATAGAAATACGAATAGTATATCTCGTTCAAGAGATTTCAATGTGGAAGGCAAATCAAACTAAATTTATGAATTCGTATTCAAATGAGGATCAAAGAAACTATCAACGTACGTAGAGTAGAGTAGAGTAGCTCAGAGAGCAATTGAGTGTACTGGTTATGTACCAGAAATAAAGACTTGTGGTGTAAAATGTTCGTAGAGTGAAGACCCTGGGGAATTTTATGACATGAAGGAAAGAAAATTTCAAAGTTTATGTGATATTATTGCCAACAGACAATACAATACAAGACAATATGACAATCTGATATTCATTAATCAATACTCATTTTATCATATAATTTACAAGACAATAGAAATTACAGTTCAATAATAATTCATAATCCTTAGCTATTGTTGGAGGTCGCCAACACCAAGCGCAACACTTCTATAATGAATAAGCCAATTATGATATACTAGTGGACGCCCGCGACTTCGTCCGCGTGGAAGTCGGTATCCCGTGGGAGTGAGAAGTTTTCCCAGTAAAAAGTACCCTATGTGTTATTCTGATGTATAACCTATATTGCTGTAAAGTTTTATCCAAATCCGTCCAGTAGTTTTTTCGTGAAAGAGTAACAAACATCCATACATCCATACTTACAAACTTTCGCCTTTATAATATTAATAGGATTATCGCATAACAAGATTCAAGTTACGAGAAAACCGATTACAATACGAGAATACAAAAATTCTGGTAAGCCTTTATTGGAATTGATAAAACCTTAGTTAAATAGAACAATGCACCCCGCAATTTTGTTTCAAATCTAATTCATTTATTTGGCACACATACATAGGACACTTACAAACAATTAATAAAGAAATAAAATTAAAGTAAACATAAGAGATAGAAAATAATAACATTTGAATAGGTATTAGCTGTTTCGTTTTCTCTAGTTTCCTCCGCACTCTCATAATAATAACAAATCACTTAATCCTCTTTTTGTGAAGCGTCATTTACTTATGAAAGGCTTTACGCTCGACTTAAGCACTTAGTTGTCAATAGAGATAACAAAGGATGCTCGTTCACTGAATCTTTAGACTTGGGAGTTTGTTGCGTCATATTTCAGCAATAACGGCGCGAAAGCGACCGCTCTCTACTTCAGTCAAGCCAAGGCCACACTTGGACAACGATTTTAATAATAGAATCTTAACTGGAGCGAATATTTAAAATATCTGCAACTTTAATTAGCCTCTGCTGTTTGCGATTAATTATGAAATAGACAAACAGGTAATTGACGCATTTTATTGGAAATAAATATTACATTTATTTAAATAAAATGATAAAACTCATATCAGGACCGCAATTCTAACAGCGAGGTCAATCATTTCACTACAAATTGTACGTACAACAAATTGTCAAATCTAATTTAATGATGTAAAATGTAAACGATATTATTAGGATAGCGTTACCTATAATATGAAATAATGAGGCACACATTGGTTAGCGTATTCTATTAAAATTTCAACCCGCACAGAGCCCCTTATTTTTGTGCAGTAACGGCAGATATATTATAAATCAAATGATAATATCAATACGGGTGTAGACAGTAAAAGAAAATAGTTTTTTTTTTTATAGTGTTTAATACTATTACCGATAATCACACCTATAGACTTATTATATTCATTACATTACTTAAATAATTATGAAAGAACAAATATTTTATATTCGTTGTCAAGTGAATGCAAACAGCGCGTGACGTCACGCCCCTCTTACTCGTATCAAAACTTAGAGGATTAAACCTTATGCATAGATAGAATGTTAATAGTGTTAGAGGGTGACGTCATAGCAAGGAGGCCATTTTGAAAATTAAACTTATTGTTAGATTTTAACTTATATCATCATCATCATCAACCCTTTTACGTCCCCACTGCAGGGGCTCAGGCCTTCCTTATGGATGGTTAAGGGGGATGGGCCATGACCCTCCACGCTGGCCCAATGCGGAATGGAGGGTATTAACGACTCCAAATGCAGATGCACGAATGCACGAACTTAACTTATATGAATGATACTATTTTATGTGTGTCTATAACATAAAAAAATTAATTGTCTACACCCCAATTACTCAGTATTTCAGTCGCCTAAATTCAGAGTATATTTAGACCCTATCTCAGACCTCAAACCAAATCCATATCAAAATGTCATCACAATCGACTGGGCAGTAACTTTCGTATCCACATATTACTAATGATACTTACAAGAGTTGACCATGATCTTGGCGTCGACTGTGACGTTGATGCTGCGTAAAGCGTACACCTTGGTGGTGTCGTTCCTGAGGAAGTTGAGTCGTAGGCTGTTCATGACCGTGGAGTTGAGCACGCCCGAGGACCAGCTCAGCTGGATGTACTGCGCGGAGCCGTTGCAGTTGCCGGTGACATTCACCAGCGAGAGGTTCGCAGGTACGTTCACCAGAACAGACGCGGTGCGGGTCACTGCGGCAAAGTAACACAACAATGTTACATATAATATACACTATAAGGGCCTGATCTCAGATAAGGGTGATAAATGCACCATTTTATTAGTGGATCGGAAATTTCACCCAAACGAGGTTTGATGTGTTAACTGGTGAAGTCAACTTAGATCTAAATTACTATTCAATCCTTCGATATGATTAGACCGAATAGCTATGACGTAAAAAAATAATAGGTAGGAGAAAATCTGTAAGCCAGGAGAAGGATCTCGATATATCCCAGATTTTTGGGCTCAAAAGCATTGTTCGAGTAACGCTTGCTACGTTGACATCAAAAATTTTGTGACTGAGAAATACGGCAGAAATTGTAACTAGTATATAAAACCTACACCAGGGCGCTTCCTTTCTCAACGAACATATTCTGGAATACACAGACGGATGGCAGACTTCATTAAGATTGTATGTTTAACATAAGAGTACAATTAGATTGGATCATCTTTGGGCCAACACGAAATTTAAGCCTAAAGTTGAGCCACTACATAATTTAGCAATTTAGGGTTAGCCCTCAATATGTTTAACATAAAAATTATGATAAACATACAATTTTGATTGGATTATCTTTGGACCAACATGAATTTTAATTTGGATCTATAGTTGAGCTATACACAAATTAGCAACCATACAAACATTTAAGTAGGGTTACCATCCGTCGTAATGTCCCGGAATTATCCCAATTAGGGAGTGTCTGGAGGCGATATCCGTACGGAGCTTTACATACTAAGTATGTGGGTAATAAACATAGCAATAACGTTTAGAAACGCTATATTTTTTAGAGCAAATAAAATGAGACAGTATTAAAAAAAGAAAAACACAATAAAAGCACCTCACTAGATGGAGACTAACAAAAGTTGATTTTTGCAGGAAACAAATGGACCAAAGATATTCATTTCGAATCTTTTTAACAAACATCTTGAAAAACTGAAATTTGCAAAGTTCGTAACTGAGATATTAATACAAATACGAAAAAGTACAAGTAGAATATGAGTTGTTTATTGAGTTTCGAAAATTATTTAACTTTTAAACACGAAAAAAAAACGGATTGGGTAAGTATATTGTAACTAGGTTAATTATTTGTATACTGAATTGTAATATTATTATTATTCTATTTGAGTAAATATGGTTAGAATAAAACGATTAGTTGGCGGGAGTTCCCCTGACCTGAACCAGCTAATAATAACATGACATTGTAACAAATGAACATTAATTCATTTCGTTTATTTGGATCACCTTGCGATTTTAATTTCATTATTCGTTATCATAATAGCTAAAACTCAATCGATGACATAAAAATATTAACGTCAGATACGTAAATTCTTGAAATTGTTGCAAATACAATCCTATTCTAGAATCCAGATTCAGCCCTAAATTAACTAAAAAAAATGTTGATTTTCAGCTTCTTATCACAAATTTAGCTGCAAACGTTAAAAACAATATTTCTCGCTTGAAAAATGAATGGCTTTTTGGAAATTTTCACAAAATATATTAATAGTTTCACAAGTCAATATTAATAGTTTCAAAAATCAACAATTAACATTGCCATATGAAAATTGAGAATGTTTCTTCGGGTTTTGTGCCATCAGATTCTGGTACACTTATAATGTCAATAGCACACTTAAGTGGAAGGAAATAATTTATATATAGGGAAATCACTGTAGATTAAGGATATCTAATCGAACATTATCTATCGATATATAATGTTATTTATCCATAACAACGGAATCTTTCTTTAATCGATGAGCGACTTCAGTTTCACACAATTTCAAGTAGTTTTGTAATTATTCTGAGAAACGAATATATAAGATTCTAATATAAAGCGAATTATGTAAAATGATTTCTCACTATAGTGAAATACAATATATTGTAGTGTACACTCCCTGCCGCCTGGCATGTCACTAAAGAGAGCCACCAAAATCCCTACGGTGTACCCTCTGCTGCGAAATGCATCTGAATATTTTGAGAATATGAAGGTAATTTAAAAGGTGTTCATACATAACGAGAGGTTAAAAGTGCAACGGCATTACGCAACCGGAGCGATTGTGTGTGCAAAACGCACCGACCTTGTGCTATGAGAACCAACAGTATCAAACGGCGTACATAGGTACCGACACGCACCGAGACTGCTAACACGACAACAGTTACTGCATGCGCATATATATATAATGTTTAGTAGGAGAAAGAATATTAACAATAAACAATTGTTATCTTTATTAGACGAGGAATAACTTTAGGAGTAAAACAGTCATTCCACTTTTGACCCTGCAGATAAATAGTAGGATTTTAATTTGTTAGCTGACTGCTCAACGGTTTCAAACTATTAAATCAGTTCATGTGGATTTTCAACAAGCTTTGTGTTACTGAACAAGTAGAGCTTCTGATTAGTAACGTGCTTCTTAATATAGAACTTATACTAGAAGTTAAGTTATAAAGTGTCATTAGATTTTATATTTATTATCATCACGACAATTTTAAAAGTGATACTGTAAAGTTGTCTACGATGAATAAACAAATCGATAGCCATATCATTCTTCATACACAACATATAAAAAACATCAAAGAATAACAACATAAAGACACTGTGTTCCCAAGAAGCAGAATGCGTCGCGGTAGTTTCTAGTGAACATACCTGAGAGGTCAAATTGAACACAGATGGCGCTGTGGCATAAACAGTGGCTCCGTATTTAATTTGTTGCAAAATATAAAAACCAGTGTATTTTTGTCTAATATTTATACATTTAGTTCGGAATATGTCGTTTTACCTGTGATAGTGTTATCTACATCGAAGATCAAGTTTT
This sequence comes from Diatraea saccharalis, assembly GCA_918026875.4. Classification (NCBI taxonomy): domain Eukaryota; kingdom Metazoa; phylum Arthropoda; class Insecta; order Lepidoptera; family Crambidae; genus Diatraea; species Diatraea saccharalis. The sequence continues at coordinate 19,796,819 of OU893343.1, read as the reverse complement.
TAGTGTGTTAATTAAAGATATCAACGGGTGAACTATATTTAAAAAATATCGACAAGGGAGTGAATATTAAAGTAATGCTCTTATCCAAAACATTTGTAAACTGTGCATAAAGTGATTGAGTGCGGAAGTGTCGACAACCAGGACCATTTGTCCTAGTTAGTGAAATATCTGTAAGGAGTCGGTTAATTTTATTTAAATGAAAGAGGTTGCTATGCCGTTTTGATTGGTGCACGCATGGACTTAAGAGTGACTTTGTAATAATTGTACGAAAAGCGCCATCTCTTGATTGTGTCTCGCACTATATCTACGGCATTGAGTAAAGAAAATACTAATAGCTATTTTCGAGTTCGCTATCTAAAGTGCTTTGGCGCAACGGATAAGTCAGTACTGTGCTACCGCAGTTCGTGAGTTCGAACCACAGATTTGGAAATCTTTTTGCGATATTATTTGTTTCTAATAATAGTAAGACATGGATGTCTGTGTAGGATGTAACCACAGCATCAATGACAATAATTCTATGACGTGCTCAGTATGCAATAATGTTTACGATTTATTGTGTGCTGGTTTGAGCGCCGAAAAATATCTTGGACTTACACCTGACGTCTTGCGGTCATGGGTATGTGTCTCATGCCGAAGTAAAATACCTAAGTCTGGCAATTTATCTACTCCTATTCGACTTCTAATGAGTACAAGCGTGGCTAATGATACGATTTTCGAAGCTGTTGATAATTCTGTTTCGGAGTTTGAATTCGAAAATGTAACAACGAGGCGTAGACGAAGCTCTGATGATAAAAGGGTTAACAGTTGCATTTGTGGTGACAATTATTATCTCCTTAGGAAATTAATAAGAGAGGAACTACAGGAGGTGTTGAAAGAACCGTTACAGTTAATTTCTAACCTACACAAAGATTTGCAAAAGCAAACGATTATTATGCAGAATATGACATCTATGCAATCCTCTATTCTTGATGGAGACATACAGAGTAAAATACAAATACCCATACCAATACCGCAGTCTCCACTAACAACATCAAAAAAAGTATTCGAAAATACATTAATTGAGGCCAAAACTAAAAGTAACAATCGAATAAAAAAGCATGACACTAAAAAGAAACCATCTTTACAGAATCGTATACCTTTTAGTCCGACCAACGGGTGTTTATCTAATGATCAAAGTGTGGATAAATTGGTATCAAATGTTCGTAATAAAGAGCCAGTGACTAATATTAATGCCATATCTGATCCTAGTGTCACCGAAATATCTCAAAACCAAAATTATAGCTTGGATAGACAAGAATGGACGGAAGTCAAACGGAGGCGAGTTCGAACGCCAATACCGGGATTACTGCGTGGTACTGCTAATCCTGAAACCACTATACTGCGGGCAGCAGAAAGAATGCGTTTTCTTCATCTCTATTATGTTCAAGTCGGGACTACAGAGGAACAGGTGCGTGCTCATTTAGCGACGCTATGTGAAGAGAATGTATGTTCCGTGGAAACACTAAAAGCTCGCGGCAATTACGCTTCTTTTAAGTTGGGAGTACCTATCAAGCTAGCTGACAAAATTATTTCCCCTACTAATTGGCCTAAAGACATTCTGTTAAAACCGTGGCGTCAGAACTTTCGTTCCAAACAAGAAAAAATATAAAAATTGTCAACAATCTAAAAAGTTAAATTGTTACTATCAGAACGTACGTGGGTTGCGCTCTAAAACCTCCATGTTTTATAACAATGTTTGTCAAAGTCAATATGATGTTATTGCTTTAACAGAAACGTTTTTAACAAGTTCCGTATGCGATGGTGAACTATTTCCCGCGGGTTACTTTGTAGTTCGTAAGGATCGTATAGGTGACAAAGGGTGGGGAGGTGTCCTGATAGCAATACGAGAATGCTATTCGGTTAATGTTATTAGTAATATCGATGACTTAACGGCGGACAAGGAGTTGTTATTTGCTGTTATAAAAAACAAATTTGTAAAGTTTTTATGTTGCTTAGTATATATACCACCTAGTTATAGTGACGAACAGTACCTAAATATTTTATCATGCATGGAGAATGTAATATGTAGTTATTCTGATTTACAAGTTCTTGTACTTGGTGATTTTAATTTGAATTCATTTAGCGCTAATATTAAAACAGAATTTGAACATTTTTGTGAATTCTGCAAATTAGTAGAGCATAACAATGTTCTAAACCATCAAGGTTCTATGTTGGATCGTGTGTTGAGCAATGTTGTTTCCACTGAGGTATCGGTGTCTCTCAATATTGAGCCTTTTGTACCTATTGATAAATATCACCCGACCCTTGATATATCAATAAATTTAAATAATCGTTTTGCTCCACCGCCACAGTCTGCACACATACACATTGAACGCCCTGAAACCCATCTCAACTGGAACTGGCGCAAAGCAAACTTTGTGGCACTGTACGATTCCATCACTGATTTGGATTGGACTGATGTACTGAACTGTAATCATGTTGACTTAGCCTTGGATGCATTTTATTCGAAGCTGTACCAATGTATTGACTTGTTTGTGCCATATAAAAATAGAATATGCCGTAATACAAAATATATTTATCCAAAGTGGTTCACAGAAGAAATTAAAATCAACATAAAATTTAAGCACTTTCACCTAAAAAAATTTAAAGCTGAGGGTAAATTATTTAACATAGAACTGTTTAAATATTATAGATGGCATACTAAAAAGTTAATCAACAGTGCCTATCGGCGGCATATACAAAGTATACAGGTTAATATAATTGACGAACCAGTAAAGTTTTGGGAATACGTAAAAGATAAGCGCAAACAGAGACGTATTATTGACTCTTTTACATTTGAGGAGGAAGTAGTAGTCGGGCAATCAGCTGCTGATGCGTTTTCACGGTATTTTGGTTCCGTATTTTCAAATGTGACACCACGTCTTAATCCAGAAGAGGCAGCTTATGTAGGTTATTCGGATGGTGATGCGAAAACCATTACCATTCCAACATTAGACATGGTGGATCTAAAGCGTGCTGTGAAACGTCTGAAGTCGAAATCGGCTGGTGGCCCTGACGGTATTCCTGTGTTTTTAGCTAAGGACTGTATATTGGTTTTAAGTGTTCCCTTGTTATTTATCTACAATCTCTCTTTACAAAAGTCGACATATCCAAAGCAATGGAAACTTTCCTGTGTCACGCCTATTCCTAAGGGAGAACCTGGACAGGACGTCACGACCTACCGACCAATTGCAGTCTTATGTGTCTTTGCTAAGGTGTTTGAATCAATATTAAACACCTACATTAGTCAACAAATCAGAAGCCTTTTAGATAATAGTCAGCACGGCTTCCGCAGTGCGCGTTCGACCACCACTAACTTAATAACACTTACCGATTACGTTTACGAACAGATGGACTTGGGAAGACAAGTGGATGCGGCGTACTTCGACCTTAAAAAAGCTTTCGACCTGGTAGATAACGACATATTGCTACAAAAAATGGCGAAGGCAGGTTTCATCCCAAAACTTCTAAGATTTTTCGCAAGTTATCTCAAGGACCGTTGTCAATTTGTCCGGTTGGGTATATTTGAGTCGGAAAAATTTTATACACGATCTGGAGTAAGTCAAGGAAGTACCTTGGGTCCGACTCTCTTTTTATTAATGATAAATGACCTGCCGAAGTCTGTTACAGTGGCGCAATGTCTCTTGTTTGCAGATGATCTAAAATTATTTGTCGGGGTAGATAAAGTGGAAAATACGAACGATTTGCAACGTGACATAAATTCTGTTGCAGAATGGAGTTATATCAATCGTATGCCATTCAACGAATCTAAATGTAAAATTATCACTTTTTCGCGAAAACGACATAATATTATAGTTGACTACAAATTACTTGACAAAACTTTAGATAGGGTTAATGAAATTAAGGATCTTGGCTTGACATTGGACACGAAATTGGACTTTCATAAACACGCAACATCTATCTGTAAAGCGGCAAACAAACTTTTAGGTTTTATTATTAGGACTTCAAATGAGTTTAACAATCTGTTAGTGGCCCGCGTGTTATATTATGCCTACGTACGTAGTAAGCTCGAATATGGGGCAATCATTTGGGATCCCCATGAAAATAAATATTCCCTTATGATCGAAAAGGTCCAGCGGAAGTTTGCACGTTGGCTGTACAAAAAGGCTTACGGCTACTACCCTTTTCTATATCCTTCGCTATTTGTATCGGGTATGGTGGGCATTGACACCCTTGCGCTACGGCGAAAATTACTCCTAGTTCTGCATTACCTTTCTGTACTTTATAACAAAGTTGACTGTCCTCACATATTAGAGAAATTCAGTTTTTTTGTGCCTGTACGCATCTCTAATAGCAATATGGGTTTAGTGGCGCCGCGACGGCGTCCGCGGCTGTTATCCACGCCCCGCACGCGTACCGTATACGCTGCGCAGGCACCTACTATACGTGCACTGCATCTCATTGGTGACATCCTTGCTCAACATGAAAAAAGTGATGTATTTTTTGATGGTATTACTCGATTAGCTATAAGTGCTCGACATTTCTTAACCAATATTGACTGTGTAATTGATTATTAATTGATTATCTGTGACTGTTATTATTATTTTTTTCTTGACAAATTATTTTAATTTATATGACATTTGTTTTAGTTTATTATTTTCATGACATGCGTACTATTCTATAATTTTGTTATTATTATGATATTGACATCTTTTAAATGTAATTGAAAATTAACTAAACTGACATTGTTTTTTTTTAATTTTCTTTTTATTGCTATGTTTAACTTGCTGGTGTGTTGGATGTATTAGTCTGTAAGTCAGCATGTAACTAAATAAATAAATAAATAAATAAATAAATAAATAAATGAAGAGGAAAGGAGGATACTTCCATGTAATGTATTTCCGACAAAAAAGATTATAATTTTGTCTGGTATCACGATAAGGGGTCGCAATGTCACTAATTAATAAACATACACAGTTAATTTACACCAGTTATCAATGCCGACAATTTTCATAACCTAGTAAATAGGTAGCTATTTGTATTATACTGAGCATAGCTCTTGTGAGAATACAAAGGCTTTTAGTGCCAGACAACAATGAGCTCGATTCGTATCATTCATTCTCTGAAGTTATTTTTAAGCTGAAGATTGATTGCACGAAGGATTCGTGCAATTTTCGAACCAACAGGCCAACTCTGCTAATATAACTTTCACCATTGATATGCGAAGAACACACTGCACTAATAATATTGGACTTCAGGTAGATATTACGATGGTAAAATACAAGTATGTAGTAGAGATTCTACTGAGATGCGAGTATTACGTAAACATTTGCAGTGCTATTAATAAACAAGGTTCAGCGTTAAAGTAAATTTACGCTAAAATTGCAATTTTAGTATTAGTTTAAATTCATATTATACAAAGAAAAAGCAAACCTACTACTACTACTTTCTAGGAGTCAATATTACTCCCGAAGAACCTCGTACTAGGTTAACCTTTGCTAAGTCTCTGTTTAGTAATATGAATGTGCAGTCTAAGCGTAAATTTACTCCAACGCTAAACCTTGTTTATCTTCTATACTAATCTTATAAAAAGGAAAACTTTGTATGTTTGTTTGTTTGTAATGAATTGGCGCAAAAACTACTGGACAGATTTTAAAAATTCTTTCACCATTCGAAAGCTACATTATCCACGAGTAACATAGGCTATATTATATTTTGGAAAAAATAGGGCTCCGTAAGATATTTGGGTTTTTCGGACACAAGGTTTAAAAGATCAAAATAAATGTTACTTATTTTGCGTACGCTGCCTAAACTATAATAGATAGAACCATAAAATGTTCTAATTAATTGTAGATCTTATAAATATCGACAGAAAAGACCGCGACACACTATACCTATCTATGTCGAGTGAGGCACAACAACCATTTTTTTATTTAAAAAAATCTTGAACTTTTTTGAACTACATTTAAACGCGTTTATTTTACTCATGCTATTAATCCTTATCAAAATATGTAGATAATATTTGGTCTTTGAGTGATTAAAATTGGACGTTTGGATTTGAAGTTATGGCGAAATTAAAATATTACGATTTTATTATGTGCGCGTGTGTTTAGATTTATATCACGCGGACAAAGCTGCTGGCGCAAAGCTAGTTATGTATTAATAACATTGTAGCAGAACTGACCTACTCAACGGCGCACTGCTAGCGTATTCGATCAGCGTTTAACAGAAGTTAAGCAATTTTTATCAGTTCAATATATCAAGCTTCTCTGTGCTCCGTTAGTACCTGCCCACCTGATGGTATCCATAGAGAAGGCTTGTACCTCAGCAATGGAGGCATTAATAAGATTATAAACCTTCATGTGTCGCTTTCTCTTTATGTATTGGAAAATGCGTGGATCATCATCCATGAGAGATTCAGAGATATTTATTAAGTTAGTTTTAATATTTTGTGTTTTCGAACGCTTTAGGGTCATGACAAGGGTTACTACTTTCTGGGGAAAGAAATCGGGACGTTTGAACATAAATACTAATTAACTCATGTAATTATTAGTTTTTATATTTTTAGATAATTTTTTAGATAAGCTGTACTAGGGCAATTTAGGAGTCACTTACGAGGGCAATTTATCTTTCACTTTTAAATAAGCATGAGCGAAGCAAAAATTTTTTATTGTTGTTATACCTTAATCAATCCTATGTGCAGGTACAGAAATACAAAATTAGTATTAGCCTAAGGCTAAAACTAAAACACTACTAGGAAACGGAAGTTGAAACTGACACAAATGTCAATTTCATCAAGATTAAAAGGAAATGTGTCAGGTATATAGTAAATAATAACGGTGTACGCGCTCCGGTTGGTGAGTGGTTAGTGACATCTATGTCACATGGCGGTGAGTGACTCACGCGCAAACACTGATTCATAAAGCCCGCTTTTATAGGACAATACAAATATAATATAATTATGATTCTGTATTTTAAACTCGCAATTGCTTATCTTCGCGAACATAAAAGCAAATTCCAAATGGATGAACAGACATCATCATGCAACATCGTGCATCGTGTAACTTTAATACATAAATAATTTCCTAATCGAATACTACTCGTAATATTGGATATTTATATAATTTATTATCTTTTTATTTCCCGTTGTTTATTTTTTATGACGGCTGTAATTGATAGTAAAATTAAATCAAAACGTAAACGTAAGTATTGGATTGTGTTTTAAATTAATTTAGTAATGGAGGAATTATTTCACAACGATTATTTCTAATGAGTACATAACTACAAAGAGAAAAATACGTTAATTAGCAGATACTTATTGCATTCACATATTGCAACAGCACACTAATAATATAACTACATTATAGGAATAGAAGAAAACTAGAAAAGATATAAACATGTTTGCCTGTCAGGTCAGCCGGTCAAGGTCTAGTGAGATGTTTTTGTTCAAATGCACAAAATCACGTTACCAAAAACTTGTATGAAAAATAAAAATACGGCGGCCATTGTGAATAATAACAATAATAATATTTGGCAACATAAAATATATGGCGTTTAGATGTTTTATATGATAACTTTTCAAACGGTGTTTTAATTTATTGCCAAACAGTATAATTAAGAAGAAACCGATTCCAATGTGTTTTTATAAGGAATTAGTTCGTAATTCATTTCGATAATTTCATTTCCCTAAAGTCACGTAGCGTGACGTGAGGAAACTTTAACTGAATTCATTTTAAATAACGTGACAATTGTACGTTACGAATAAACTGCACGTCACATATTCTCTGTTAATACATATATGTATTACCACCACTAATACATAAATGCGCCAATATTATTATAAGATAGTGTATCGGTCACGTCTCGCGCGGTTTAAGATAAGATTCCACATTACAGTACTAAATATACGTATACTAAAGTGTTACAAACTAAATTTCATACTTTTTTAAACGTTATAAGATCTATCGCAATGTGTCATCTACATAAACATAGTACGAGACAAAGTCGCTTCCCGCTGTCTGTACTTTGAGATATTTTTGATTACACAACGGATATTAATGCGGTTTTCATAAATATACAGAGTGAAAAGGACGTTTTAAATATATAATACAGGAGACCACACGAGCGAAGCCGCTGGCAGCAATGTGGAATATTTAATAATTAAATAGTACTAAAAAACGCTTTTTTTATTTACTATATACATTTCCTAAGTTTTTTTACTATATAAAGATAACGATCACAAATTTAAATCGATACTCCTCAAACTAAAAAACTTTTAAATTGAAATTAACAGTCAAAGTAAAAACTATAGTATACCTACTCAACTTGTGAATAGCGCAAAATGTTTGCGTAACGGTGCAATGCAGTCAAGTGCACTTATGTAAGAAGATCGCCTTGAAGAACTCAACCGACAAAATTATTGGAGTATTGGCAATAGACAGCGCTCATTCCAGCAGTCCACGCGTCGTATCGGACGACGTGTAAAAGAGAGGAACATATTTTTCTGGAAATTTCTCGCATGACATGATGAATTTCATGACATTTTACAAAGACGAGTGCTCAGTGGCGAAGGCTAAATGCAAGTGAGACGCTTTAGGTACTTGATATGTAGGCACGTTATCAGGTAAAATGCGAGCATACGGCACTGAGCTCAAATTATTATTTTTTTTGACAAGTCTGCATACATTCTTATGTCGTTAATAAGCTTGTAAATCCTTAGACAAGTGCTCCTCAAACACCCACCTAATTAGAACAAATCTCCGGAAACCAGAACGAATAGTCACCCTAAATTCAAAGTGGCAATTTAATCCTGACGTTTGTCGAATTAATAATTAATTTTGGCAATCTGTCAAGTGAAAAATGTCACATCATCTTTGTTAATTGCATCACCATGTATAACTCTAAAAAAAGATATTTATTGTAATTTGCACAGTGAAAAATTGAAGGTGTAATAAGAATTACTTTGGTAACAAAAGTTTCTTAACAATAGATATTGTAGTTGGTATCTATAAATAGAACAAACTATAGATAGAATGTAGTTCACCGTTTGTTACTGTTGTAATTTATCAATTGACTGCCACAATAGCAGTGGCTGTTTATAAAAAACCAAACTCATATGTTTCCTAATTTATAACTTCAAACTTTGAAAAATGATTTTCATCATAATTTCAATGAATAAATATCCTGCAATTTAATATTACAATGCTTACGTGAAATACACACAATAACACATCTTGTATGATGAAAGGTTATATTTTAACATTGGATTTAAAACTTGGACATACAATAATAATAAAACCTTATTTCAGACCATATTAAATTACAAATCAGAAACACGTGATCGATAGAGGTGATAGATTCAGGTGGCAATATCCAACCATCATCTATAAAAATATGATTTTTGTAGTACAAAATTGGATATTGAAGTTGGACTATTAAAACTGAATAGGAATAATTTGGCTTTCTGTAGTTTCTGAAAGGAAATTAAGAGAAACTAAATATTAAACTATAATATTAATATGAAACTTTCTTCACACAAAAAAATATATAAACATAGCAAACCCTACTAGATGACCATTAATACATACTTAAGAATCTGTTACCTACATATTCAATTAACAATTCATTATTCAAAGCCACATTAGAATATATGAGTTGAGACTCAGTATCTACCTATATATAAATTGGTGCAGCAATCTTCACGGAATTTATAACAACATTGAGTTCTTTCCCTATATCAAATTATGTAATTTGTAAAAAATGATAAACAGTATTAAAAAACCATTGTTCACAAAAATATGATACCCAAATCATGTATCATATGTTACCTTAACATCAGGTAGCTCGCATTCTGATTTTACCATCTCTGAGATATCAGGTTTGACTATGTAGATAATAAACTTACAAGATTGTGGTAGCTTCATTGTTTCAAATACTCCATAATATGAGTGCTTTAGCAACTAATCTTGTGTAATGTGTGTAATATCTTAATTTAAACATTGTATGAAGCGTAGTGAAAATTTACACTTACCATTACTTTCCACATTTTGGTTGTAGGAAATGTTAAGTTGAGCAGAGAACTGAACAACGATACACGTCACATTCTTTTCATCTGTGTACATCCATGTGCCTTGATCGGGGGCTGGAACTGGACCTGGTTTGGGCGTTGGCGCAGGAGCCGGTGTAGTGGTAGGGGCTTCAGTTGTTGTTGTTGATGTGGTTGTCTTGGGTGTTGTGGTTGGTTTGGGGGTTGTGGTGGTCGTAGTGGTCGTTGTTGTAGTCGAAGTTGTACTAGATGTAGTAGTGTTGTGTTTTGTCACGTCTGTATCGACTTCTGGTGGTGTAATTTCAGGAGAGACAGTCTCCGGAGCCGTAGGCACGAGATCTATAACTTCCGTTTTCGGTGGCAAAATATCCCCTCGACCTAAAGCATAATTAGTACTTAATTCAATACTGAAGGTAGACGAAAATCATATTCTTCACTAATGCATTTTGGGGTTTTGGTGCATAAATGATCGATAAAACAAAGAATAAACACCGACTACAAGTTGGCTTTGACATAAAGGACTTAAAAACAAAACAACAAAGAACCCATACTTCTATTTTGCAACAATTGTAACACATAATAAAATGACTTACCCAACAATGTGCAACTACACAACACTGCCAGGAACACAAAAAATCTAATTTTCGACATTTTTACGTATTTGTTTTAAAGTTTACACGCTAAGGGAAGAAATTCAAGTATTATTTTACAATTGCGACGCGTAGCGAACGATTGGATAAAATAATCCGGTACAAAGAAAATGTCTACTAAAAATCCAGCAAGACGTCAGTATTGTCAGTCACAATCAATCACAAACTCGGAAACACTCGTGAATTCATTCCATTCACTCATACAATCGGTCGGTCAAAGAAGACAGTTGACAGTTATGTGGTGCTGCCAGTATCTGAGTGGTCTAACTACTACATTTGGTTTCGTTTTTAAATATGAAATACACGTTGCAGTTTACACCACAACTTTGTATTGTATAAATATATGTTTATGTTTAATACGCAACTAATGGCTTAAGATAGCCTTACATTTGGTCGGCTAGCTCGCGTGGTACTGTCACATTCTTCCTCATTATCGTATTCATAGATTTGTTTTGATCTTGATATATTGATTTAATGAACCTTGTGAATGATTAAAAATCGATTTTGTTCGTAGCACTCTGAGATGGGCTCAAATCCATGACCTTTCGCAGTCGCCCGGATTGCAAAAAGTGATGAGTGGATAGGTATTGAGGAATATTTTCAGTATAGCATTGTGAATGCAAAATTAATTAAATATAGTAATTAATAAACTTTGCTTAATTATCGAAAAAATATCTTTTTGTTATTTCTTGTTAAGAGAAGGACGCATGGCATTGCTACCCAATCCGTTCTTTATTTTATTAGAGTTAAGTTCTGTAGATCGATATCTCTCTTCCGCTATTCCTTTGTCGCACTTAGAAGCACTGCTAAAAATTGTAAGTAAATTTATTACAAAAATAAAACGCTACTGATAAAATTAAACCATTTTCTGAAGCCCCAAAACCACTGCAAATCTCTAATACACTAAATTTCTAATGTTGTGATGGAAAGTGACTTTAATTGACATTTCTGTATGAAATAAGACGGGAAAAAAGCAGGTCTTAATGAGTTTCTTACCGGTTCTTTTCAATACAATTACTTGCAATAGCCTAGACTGAATAAATTATATTGAATTTGAATTTTAATGAGGGCTACCGTTTTTACCCCTACCAGATGGCGCGGCACTTACAAGAGGACTTCTCAACGTTTGTTGACTATGAGATTGAAACTAAATTTTGCTGTATAAAAAATATAATCAAAAAAGTTTTTTTTTTAAAAAACAAGCTTTTATTTATGCACACTAAAACGTAAATAATATTTTTATACAAGACAAGCGAGACTTCAAAAGCTTGTAGCGCTTATGTAATTGGAGACAAGAAAATATACATATTTCTTACATGCTACAAACTTTCCAAGTCTCGCTTGTCTCGCATAAAAATTTTATTTACGCTTACTCGCACAATTTAAAGCTTGTTTTTAAAAAACTTTTTTTATTATATTTTTATTCTTTAGTTTTGTCTCGATATGTTGTTGTTCTCATAAATACGGATCTAAAAAGCCCAAACACGATGCAGTAGCGTTATTTCATTGCCAAGTTCCTATGACCATCTTCCAGCTCCATTTTCACAAGACCAAATTCCTCATAAAGATGGATTTAATGAGCCCAAACACGATGCAGTTGTGTCATTTCCTCACTAACCTTCTATTACCTTCCGACTTCATTATCATATCAGTTTACGGACACCATAATATTACATTGTCATCTGACTTACATGTCTATGCAAAATTTCAAATCTGTCGGACAATGGGAAGTGGATTAAATTCGAGTTCTAAGATTTACGCACTAACTAACATACAAGTTAAATAAAAGTTTTTAATAAATCATTTTATTAAAATATTGAATATGTCGTGTTTATTGGGCCTCTGGTTTAGATTTTTTCTCATCCCGCTTAATTTTGCACTACTTTTTCTTAGATCGGTTCTTAAAGCGTTCACATTCATTGACCCTTAATTCATACTCGCTTTTATTAACCTCAGGTAGCCCAAAAAAAAGCTCAAAATCCATTTATTTGAAGAGACTAGAACTACGCGTAGTTCACCGACAAAATATGATATTTGACATTTTAAAGAGCTCATACTGCACCTGCGCCTCGAGTGGCAAATTTAATTGTAACCCATTTGAATTTGCCACTCGGGCCCTCATTGATAAGATATGCTATAAAATTAATATTGAAAATGTTTTCATAGTGGCGTAAAATCTACCTATTTGGTAGTTTTATAATATAGAATGGCAATAAAACTTCTGGGAATTATGGAAAGAGTCAGCCATAGATAATACATAATACTGGTCAGTCAGCTTAAAGACCATGTATTCAATTCATAGACATTATCGTAGATTTATTTATTTAGTCTATTGTCATTAATTACCCTCACCGCCGCAGATGAAATATCTCACCGCACTCACCAACCCTGCGATTTTGTACAAATCCAAACCCGAATTCGAATTCACTAAGGTGTCCGAGTTCACTTCAAAAAGCGGCATCAGCTCAATTTTGAATTGGTAATAACGTTTCGTGGCGTAAGTGAAGTGAGTTTCGAAATGACATAGGAATAAAATGTCTGAGGCACGTATATCGTATAATCAATTTGTTTTGTATTTTTATACAAAAAAATGGAATAAATAGCATTTCTTTAGTAAATGACGTGAATTCGAATTCGGGTCTGACATTTACAGAATCGCAGCGCAGTCATCAAGAACCATAGATTTATTATTTTTAAGATTTTTTACGTAGACTGACAATCTATTCTTCCTTTCCAGTCTTCGGTCTATGATTTTTACCAACTACTCATTCAACTCATTGTCGATGTCCAAAAGCAGCGATAACTTTGACCATTAGGTGCCATCACCACGCCACGCGAGAATTGCGGCGATATTATCATCGTGCCACGTATTTCTATATACTCTTTATGAACGCGTCTTCACATGGCGATATTGCCGCGGTATCTTCGCTACTGATGGCGCTCATGCCGCGCGCCCGCCGCATAACGTGGCGCCCTCGCAGCGAGCGTGCGGCGAGTGCACAGAACAATAATACTCTAATACTCTACGAGAAGAATACCAACTTCATAGAAAAATATTATCCATAAAAACTAACTCCACCTATAGTTAGTCCTCCGAAACAAGTGTTTCGGAGGACTAACTGAGGACTGTTATGGCGGGAAGTTTAAATACTTACTTTTATACTTGAGTTTCATATTAACTACCAAATTACTAAAACCAATGTTTTCAGTGAATATTTTTCGTATACGAAATCCATAACATAAACAAATTCTGCAAACGAAAAACATCCACAGGGAACACAGGTTTTAGTAATTTGGTAGTTAATTAGGTGAAATATAGAGACTACTTCAAAAAGGGAATATAATACAAGCAGATTATAATAACACACTTTATTTTATTATTATTTTAACATACCGTTTTATTACACAAATTAAGTGAATTTTCAACATACTGTTTGGTTTTTAAAAATTCAACATTAATTTACAAACCTTCAGAATTATTTTAATGTGTGCACCAAATTATTAAGAAAATGATTTTGACACAGCATTCTGTGTTCAGTGTACAATTTAATTTAGAATTCCGTCCTTTGGGGAAAATATATTTAGCCATGGTTCACATCTGAAAACAAATACAACGAAATTAAGAATGTTATACCCTTATAGTACAAGAGATAGAGCTAAATTTTCCTAAAAAATATATAACAAACTAATTTAATTTATAGTACGTAATCGATAAACATGCTTAATCACCTTCACCTACATAATCACTTTTATCAGAAATAACATAAAATTCTTTCATACAGATTGGCATGAAATACCTAATACTGAAGCTCTTTGACTCAAGGCATATTTTTTACAACTAAATAGAAGTATTTATGTCAATTCTAACTCTACTGCTAATAAAATAACTAAACACTAGCATTACGTAATGGGAATATTCTCTTGTTAAAATGTAGCGGAACTTCACGTACCATTTATTAGTTTGGGAATCTATAGATAGAAGATTAAAGCAAGTACCGTATAAGATTCCTTTTAGCCGGCTTCGGAAAACGAGAGAGCTTTACATTATGCTGGGTTGGCGAACGTCCACACTTAAAATATTTTCTTCTGTTTTCTTATCAGCCATATTTTCAACAACCACAACAGAAAAGAGTCACTATCTCAAATTTCACAAATAACTATGAATCCACTTTCTAAGCACATTAAAAGGAGGAATAAAAGCTCATTTCGACGTTATAATGATAAGAAAATGCAGGAAATAAGTAATTGTGATGGAATCGTATGGAACAAGTGGGAACAACAACAAAACAATTTGCCTTTATCGACACCATATTTATCAGTTACAAAAAATAACTACTACTAATTTTAACAATGATACCTTCCAATAAATAAAAATTAAAACGATTGCAACTCAAAAAAAAATAAGAGTCAACTGTATTACTTACTGCACTTAATAAAATCTATTTCTGAATTTTAAAAACTTGTATAAACGGAATTTTCTTGGTAAAAGACAACTATCTGTGACTACTTAAATGTGTGAAAGTAATAACATGAGGCAACACTGCAGATTCATTTCATTGCCATACTATTAAATCTTAGTTGCTAGTAAAAAATATGGTATTATGAAAGATTATTTGGGTCGTTCATCATAAAATTTTGCCCCTCTAGGTAAAATTTTACACTTGTATGAAGTAGCGACAGCTGATTGCGAAATTGCCTCTCACCAAGCAAGGATGTGATCTAATGTATTGACAAGCTTTATATATAAACAATACATATGTATAATATTTGATTTCGAAAAGTTAATACTTGAAGTGAGTAAAAAAAATTTAAAATCGTATAGGGCATATGATTTTTTTGAGACTACTTATTTCGCTCTCGTCTGACACTTAATTGAATTTTTCCAACAAAAAAAAGAACAACGCATCGTTAAGGACATGCGGCGATCCCGCCACGAGTCGTCGCGGATACGGTGGCAGAATAATCGCTCATTCGTGGAGAATACTCGATGATTGAAGTGCGCACTCGTCGCGATTCCCTCGCTCGTGGAGACAGCGCCCTAAACGAACAGAGCAGCAAAAAAATTAAATATTGATTGTTATTTTTTTTTAATAATAAAATTAACTAACATATTGTAACTTTTAAATATACTGGAACTTGTGATCTATGGAGATGTTTCAAATAGTTCAGTTTCCACGGCGATATTCGAGGATACTCGACGATACTACTCGTATTTCATTTTAACGACATAGGTCCCTACCTTCTTCGGCGATATCAATTAAAGGAAATCACCTATGTCCCGACACATGGTCAATTTGTAAATAATGACAAAGCAGAATCTGAATTGAAATTTTTATGAAAATCTGTGCTGCTTGGAAAAATTATACAAGAAAATGAATATCAACTGCCAAGACTGTTTGTACTATAGTTTAGTACAAAAGAAAAATCGACAAATAAAATGTGTAACCATCTCCCAACTCACATGTTTGCGACTACATGCAACCTCGAGTCCACGACACTACAATACAGGTCGGGAGTAGTTTCGACTTCTGACAGCTATTCCTATTTTCGTATTGTAATATCACCTTCCTTCAGGTGTGTAGTTGCAAAATCTAATAAAAAAATACTTGATTTATAATGATTTTATTAACATCACATTACACATCTATGAGAATAAAACTTAAACATTTTTATTTATACGACTACAAACAATAAACTTAGAAGAAATTAATAAAGTTAATTTAAATAAATTAAATTAAAGTATAAACTACTTTTATATACATTAAAATAACTAATATTATAAGCTAAATTGCAAAAATTCGCAACTTCTTAATACATCTTAGTTGATAAAGTTAATTATTATGATCCATTATGCTTTGACAATGCTATGTTAATATTTATCTTAAAGAATTTATTAAGCATTTTTATTTAAGATAAATAACCAAGATATCATTGAGTGGTGGCTTAGGCACATGCCTAAGTTGCTTAAAAGCTCGAAAGACAGAGCGAGAAAAATTACATTTGTATAATATAAAATAATTGTAGTTTAAAGAAAAAAGCTCTTATGTTTTCATCAATTTTTCTTGTTTGCCTCAAAATCTTACCTTTTAAAAATAAGATAGAAATTGAGACATGAGATTTCAGTATAAAATATTTTTGTATTGTAAGTAAGTAAATACTTCTATGTTATCTTATTAAAATAAACAACCATTTAATTTTATTGCTGGTAAACTTAAAAAACTAATTAAGTAACATGTATTTTTTTTTTTCAATAAGTATATGTAACTTTGATCAAATGCAATATATATTGGTAAAATAAAAATATTATTTTACTTTATATCTTAAAATTGTTTTTATATGTATAATTGAACAATTATGTATATACCATAGCGGAAAATAAGTATTAGAAGAACATTTTAAAACTGAAGTTTTATAAATTATAAATGCTTTTACTTCTTTCCAATGATAAACACTTAATCATGGTACTTAGAATAAATTTAGAATTTTTTATGTATGAATGTCAAAAATATATTTTAATTAAAATACCAACAGATTATCTTGTTAAAGAATAAGATTAATACATGTGGGTAGTTAGTTTACTTTGTCATTGTGCAGGCGACATAGCTTAAGAAATGGAATAACTTAATTTCGTGTTTTAATGGATATAATAGTATTAATCCTGACTGCCTTAATAAATTTGGATTTGTAGGTTAATATAACCAGAAAAATAACTATCATTCAGGTAGTACCGATTATTTATGTAATTATACGTTAAAATTATGTTAATATTAGATATAAAATAATTTCTTGAATATCTCTAAATAATGTAAAGATGTTTTAAGTTAATAATAAACTTTATAACAGAACTAGATTATAACAGACTAGATATGTCTAAACTAATTAATAGACCCTACAAATCTAGTTACAATAAAATTCAGAAATTAGTCAATAGCCTACTTATTACTAATAGCCAAAACACATTACTTAACTACACATATTGTTTACTCAATTACAACCACAAGAAGCATGTAGTGCTAGTGCAAGTCTGAGTCAAATATAAGGTAAGCCAAATTTGAACCTTTTATAAATATAATTTCATTAAGATTAGATGACCATACCATTGACAAGCTATATAAAAAAAATTGACGTCACAATTCCTTAAATTATATCTGTACTTAATCTTATTTTAACAAGCGACACCAACTACTGAAGAAGACACCCGTGTATGCACATTAATTGGCCTTAATTACTTTTATAATTCTTTAATTTATAAATATTATTTGTATTTAATTGTATTTATAAGTAATTATTATATTTTTATCTATAAGGATTTATACGGATAGATTGTTAAATAAATAATTGTTAATCAATAAAAATATTATATACTTGAATTTTGGAGACGTTTAAGCACCTAGTCCAAAACTTCAATGACCTAGTCTAGTACAAATAAAATAAAATCTGTATGACTACAGACCATAAGTATTAACAGTAAATATTTAAAATATAACAACCTTTTCTTGGTAACGCAGGGGAAACACCCTGCCCTGAAAAGGATATGCTCAGGCGTGGTTAGCCTGGTAAAACCCTCTGCGGTACTGGTACCCGGGACCCCCCACCGGTACCTTCGGTGGATGTGGGTTCCCGAATCCAGTAAGAGGCCCGACGGATCGCGTCCCACAACAAATGAGACGTAGGCATATCAAATGATTTTGTGCCAAACTTTAAATATTATCAGCTTGGTGTTATTTGTTAGTATGAAATGTTTTTATGGAAATTCAGAAAAGTGGCGTTTACATAGTTTTTCCTAACAACAATAGTGATTCAGAACTATCAAATATTGATGCAGCAATATAACAAAGAGACAGATTTTATCATATTTTTAAACATGTTAAAGTTTTTTAATGATTGATGAACAGCTCGAACCGCGCGCGTCCTACTCTACTGGAGGGGTCGTAATATATGTCCCGAGTCCAAATGCGGCACTCCACGTTTATCAACACCTCACCTGGAAACAAAGCACTATTAGTCTGGCCGCATACATTCGTTTTCGAACGCGCACTTTTTAAACGAAGTACATATAAATACGAAATACGAAAAAGTACTAATAGAACATGATTTGTATATTGAGTTATGAAAACTAATTTATTTTTAAACTTGAAAGAAAACCAGAAAAATTGTCATGGAGAAATCAAGAACGTACCGTAGCGAAATTTAGTATGATTTCGGGAACTAATGTTTTTTTTCAAATACTTCCTCATTGGGAAAAAACAACTTTTTTTTGGTAACGCAGGGGACTTATACTTAAGCCTTAAACCAGGGCTCGCATCCGTCTTGAAATGGGCAAACTTAATGCGAGGCCGGCCTACCTGGTAAAACCCGTTGCAAGTACCCTCAGGAAAGAGGAAAAACCTGGGGCGCGACCGCCTAACTCATGGACGTAGCCGTAGTCGTAGCTATAACCTACGCTTTATCGATATTTCTTATGAATCTGTTTATATTCTTTTAAAATTATTTGTATTTTTTTAAAAGTTTATCAAACATTTTGGTTTGTTTTTTTACTTTAATAATTCTGCAAATAAAAACAACTAAAAGCATTGGTTAAATATGTAAATAATAAAAAATGATTAATTTTAAAAACAATATCAACAGATTCATGTGTAAAACCTATAAAACGTAGGTTATAGCTACGACTACGGCTACGTCCATGAGTTAGGCGGTCGCACCCCTGGGCTCCAGCAAGGAGTTAATGTTAGTAATTCCTTAGCCCCAGAAATAAATGATATAAGAATAATTTTATTTATGAAATTATACAATACAGTAATAATAATTCTTTCAGAAGGAAAGGGAACGTTCAATATCAACCGATCACAATTACAGGAAGTAAGTCAATAAATACTGATGACACACTACATATATCTAAGAGCTGAATATGAGACTAGCAATACAATAACAACGCCATTAAAACTCGACGCTGACATCAATATATAATGAAAAAAAAAACTTACGCCGAGGATTCTCGAAGAAAACCGCGATAAGAGGTGGTGGTGTCTGGTCGGGTAGATTCCTGTTGGCGTACGGGATCTTGTCAGCGGTGTGCAGCCGTGAGACGGGGAAGCCTGGCGGCAGTCCGGCGGGGATGAACTGGATGGGACCTATGTTCTCCTTGTCGGAGTTCATCTCGCCCCCGCAGGAGACCCAGACGTAGTCGCCGAACGTTTGGGCGGGTCGTTGAATCTGAAAATGTATTGCTTATTTGCAAGATTTTGGGATACGCAAGCTTCTTATTTTGTATTTAACACCGACGAAATCGCATGGGACGGGTTTCTGACGACTATCCGAATATCACGAATTTTGTTTCTCATAAGGTGACAACCCTGTCATCATTCGCATAGTTTCGCAGATGTTTCACATTCGCTAGCGAATACGTAGAGTATGCAAACGGCTCGGATTCGAAGTATCGGCTTCTAGTATTGATACCGAGTAGTCATGTGGTATGGCACGGCAATAATTACTGCTATATATAAATATATAAAAAAAAATTAAATTAAAAAGCCACAGAATAATACTACCACATACCTATTAATAAAATTTAGTCATAATAGCCAAATGTCAACTGTAAATAAGCCGTATCAAGCAATACTCGATACTAGATATTTTTATGAGTACTTGCGAGTACTCACCATGCTGTAGTATCGAGTCTCGCTTTTGAAAGTATCGATACCTACTCGGTATCGAAAGTATCGTTCGAACACTACTAATGGCGTAAATAGCTATGTTTTTGACTATTTCATCATCATCATCACCAACAGCCATATATGGGCTCTGTTTCATGTATGATTTGTTTCTATTTCTGGCGAGTTAATATTCTATAAATAAATTCATGCGTGATCTTAAGGTCTTACCATGAATTGCTTCAAATGTTCCGGCATTTCCGTGGGGATTGACAAGGAGGTGGAAACATTGTAAGGATGCGGAATCCAGTAGTGCAGCTGTAAGGCGAACGAACCAATTAATATAATGAAACACTATTTTAAAACTTAATGAGGAAGTATTAAAAAAAAGCATTAGTTCCCGAAATCAAACTAGATGTCGCTACGGTACTTCCTTGATTTCTCCATGACAAGGCTTCCGCTTTTCTTTCACCTTTCCTTTACCTTATTCATTTAACGGGTTCCGTGACCCATGCCGTCAGCGATTACGTCACACCGTTCCTTTTGACAGTAAACGTCATTCTTTTCTTCGTGCGACCGCTAATGTAAACACTTAGCAATAAAAACTATAGTTCTACGAAGCTTATGAATAACCCAAACAACTTAAAATTATTTGACACTTTTACGAGGTGCCGAAAATTTCTTATCGTCGTGTATCGCACAATACGCGCATTGTTAATCACATATATTCGTTTTATTCAATATATTACCATTATAATAGATGTTAAAAACATATATGTATCCATTATAAAAAAATAAATAGGCGAGTAAAAAGTAGCAACTTTTTTCCCGCTTTAGGGACCTAAAGGTAGAATGTGTTGGTACCTACTTGATGATGGAGACAACTGGCCAGGGAGACTAAAGGATAATTATCTCCCTACGAGCTAGGTGTTATTAGCCCGGGGACCGCGGTCCTACCGATGTAGGTTGGACGTTCTATTTATGTTAATTGGTAATGAAACTTATTCTGTGCGATGAAGGTTTCTTTGTTCTAAATGACTTGTAGTTATTAATTTATGATGTTTGTATAGGTACAGCGCCATCTCGTTACTTGGTGTTGAAACTTCTTGCAGTTCGTCTTGCTATCGATGGCTGTGACAATGCTAGTCTTCTCACTATCGATTATTGTGGCGATGTTAGTGCGATGAGTTAGATGTCGCTATGTATCAGTTGCCACAAATATTATGTGTACACGTTGTTTTGCTATATCCTTTTGAAATTAGTATTTTTACTACTACTTTATATAAGTTATAATGTAAGATAGAAAAGTAGAGTTATTGAGAGCAATCTTAAAAATTCTTTTACTTTTTCTTTTATTCATTGGTTCACAAAAAATTATTTTATTTCTTACAGTTAATAAAAATAATATATCAGATATGGAGCAAATTTGAAGTATTATGTGAAAGTATGCACTTCTAGGACCACGATTAGGCATTATCTGACGTGTGCTTTACATATTTGCATATTTCAACTGTAATACCTCTAACTCAAAATGCTACAGTTTAAATAATACGACATAGCCTCAAAAACATATTACACGATTACTCGATACTCCCAGGTTTTAAAAATATATTTAATTTCTATCTTTTTTCTAGCTGCATAGGCAAACAAAATAACATGTTTCATCAAGTTACGTTTTATTCGATTTTACTAGTCCAAGCAAGTTAGGCAGATGGCCATTGTTCTTTACCTAAAATACAAAAAAATAGGACTTCTTATTTTTGTATCACTATATTGTATAAAAAAAACCCTATTCAACAATATTACACATAATACTTTACTGTAAACAATCTTCATAACAAGCCGTAAAATTCTTATCTTATATTACGTTCCCGCTGTAAGTACATAGGAGGCCGCGCGTGACCTCGCTCGGCGCGGTGGTCTTAGCGAGAGTGAACTCTATTACAACGCACTAACAGCGTTTCGAACTTGCGTGCTTGCGAACCGATATCAGTTTTATTTACCAAAATAATATAAATATAATTTAAGAAAATGATTCTTTGATAGTCTCTTATTGTAATCTTATAAGATTCTTATTGGTCTAATACGTAATAATAATCATAAAGGGCGATTTAGAGTCATTGGCATTTTTTCGACTTTTATGAAATACATTTATCGGAATTCGAAAACCATTTGAAAAAAACGGATTCCTTAATTAGTCATCTTTCAACTTATCTCTAGTTTTAATAGACTTTAATTGTGTTATCATCTAATAAGACGTCGGGAAAAAACGGCCCGCGCGCTTTTAGACTAACGTCACTTTGAAGATACGATTTGTCAAAAATACGTAATAAAACACATCTGCAGAAGTTTATAGCAAAAGAAACATTCTAAAATAAACAGTTCACTAACCTTTTTGTCGAAAAATAAACCACAATGTGTAATTTACCGGCACTCTCACTGCACTAAACCGTACACTCCTAAGTAAATATACGGCACTGACTAACGGTCAACTTGAAAAATTTTTTTTGGTAATTCTTTTAAGGAGAGAGTCTTGTTTTTTGAATTTAGTGAATGGATAATGTGTCATTCTATTAGGAAAAAAATAGCCAAACATAAATTATACTTATTAAAGTGGTAATGAAGGTTTTTCTAGACATCTGACCGCGCGCTTGTATACAAGCGCGTGGTAAACGGAGCACTTTTTTTTAGCGCTTGCATGCAAGCGCGCGGCAAACGAAGGGTTCATGTATAAAAGTAAATTAGTTTTCAAAACTCATATTCTATTTGTATTTTTTCGTATTCGTATTGATATCTACGTTTCAAACTTTTCAAATTTCAGTTTTTTAATATGTTAGTTAAAAGGAACGGAAATGACTGTCTTTGGTCCATTCGTTTCCTGCAAAAATGAACTTTTGCTAGAGTCGCCATCTAGTGGAGGTGCTTTTATAGTGCTTTCGTTTTATTTTTTCAAATACTTCCTCATTGTTTTTGGATTAGATTCTAGTGCCGTTAAGATGTGCTCGTATTTATTATTATTACTGAATAATAATCCGGCACTGAATATAACAAAATAATGTATGATTATATAATTTTTACGGCTTTCGTAAACGGAGCATAACTTTGATTTAATACATATTATTATTTTGTACGTTGTCGTCAGATTCTTTTTCCTTCTCGTCTTCGACCAAAATAAATGTTTATTATAATTTAACTCCCATTTGTGCCTAGCATTATTGAGAAAGACTTCTAGTCTTTGTTTTGTAGACCACTAATTGCTTGAATTATAAATACTTACATAGTTGAGACGCAAGAACACGCAAGGTGTGCCCATGTTGTACCCGTAGAATTCGTCAACTGTACAAGGTGCCCAGACCCTCATGGCCATCTCACAGTCGTCGCTCCTGATCTGCTGCTCGTGCCTGTTGTCGATGGAGCACGGGGCACGTGGTGGGTCATCAGGAATGGTGGTCTCGTATGCTACATACAAAGAAAGTCTCCGATATATCTAATAAAGAAAGACAAAGCTATACCATTTACTATTCAGTATGAATGCGTAAATTTATATCCCATTAAAAACATAACATGTATAAAAATGCGCAAGTTCCACAACGCGATTCTTCAGTCGTAAAAAGTTATGAAATCAACGTAAACCAAGTAGATTCATTCGGTACCTACCTATCTTTCTGTGAGAGCAACTCGATGAATCAATGGCAAGGGACGATACCCTTGCCATAGATTCAGATTGATGAACTTGTAGACTTTTATAATGGAAAATTGACATTGGTCGTTAGGGCCCGCATGGATAGTGCAAGTGATTCATACGGGCTCATATCACTGGCCGATAAACTCTCAGTTTCAGTCAAACACTAATGCAAATAAGCACAGAAATTTTTGCCTTCCGCATGCTGGCCCTATCGACCAATGTAAATGAGTTTGTACTAGTCAGGAAACCAATGACAGGCGTTTTGGTCGCTCGGTTGTGGCGCGCGTGCATGTCTCTCATAGCAATATCAGGGACAATGTGCTGTAAGCGTACTGCTGTGGCTCGCCTGGAGCGTCTATTTGTCTATGGGAGGAGTGTGAGTGTGAGAGTCCTATAAGTAAAGGGACACTTAGTGTATAACCTTGTCATTATGTAAACTTAAGTTTACGTTCACTGTCAATCGTGAACGCGTTAAGATTTTGGTATGGAATCCGGTACAATGCCCCTAGCAGTAACTACCAAGAACTACAAATCTCCATACGCGTTATCGTAAAACTTACACTTACCATTCTCAACTTTAAAATACTCACGTTTAAGGAACTCGTTAATGCGTTTGTACCAAGGATGCCAGCTGCCAGTATCCGAGGGCCGGAACTGGATGAGGGGCTCTTCCCATTTGTTTTCATCAGATCGTGGCCACACCTCCAATTCTATATTTTTAAATAGGGGAAATAAATTATATATAGTTAGACAATTATTATATATTTATAAAATTGTTCCCTACGGCGTTTCTTACTATTTATCAGCAGATTAATTATCAATAATGTGCGAAATTAATATATACATTTTATAAAATTTTAATCGATTAATAAATAAGAAGTGATTCATCATCAGCAGCGTCATCGTCGTCCTCAGAAGAAAGAAGGAGTGATTATTTGATTTATATCTATCAGTTAATACCACTATACAAACTTTTTAGTTGTTGGCCAAAAAATGATAGCCTAATAGTTGGACAAATAAAGTACCAATCCATTCTATTACCGTATACTACATTATCTCCGCCTATGCACTAAATTCTCATAGTGTTAACTAACTAAGCATTATTAGTCTAAGAGGACATAACAAAAAATATATTTCAGTATGTTGAAGTACTAAGAGTATACGTACACAACTCAGAAACCAATGCGGAGGTCTGGTGGGAACAGTTGGTGGCGTTGGGGTAAATGAAAAGTACCAAAGACCATAACACAGTGATTTTTAATTATTTAATATAAGCAAAAAACTTATTATTAAAATAAAAAAAGAGAGAACACTGCTCAGTTTACACAATCGTGAAACACAACGATTTAACTAATCTCAAAAGTTGGTGTGAAAATGAGCTCCGAAAAAGTTTCGTAAAGGTTGAAAGTTAATTAAAAGTGGCTTTTGCCCGCAACTTTGTTCGAGTGGTATATTTAGTTTGGGCAGCATTTGTCAAACGAGTATTTATTAATCATATTGTATAAAATGCTTGAAATAAGGTCACATGATTTTATCTTTGCCAATGATAAACTTCTGTATAAACTTTAATTCCTTTCATCATAATAATAAGCAACCTATGTCCTATCTCAAGTCAACTCTATTACTATTATTAGTATTGTGTGTGTGTGTTGATATGTTGTTTGTATAAATGAATAAAGATTGTATGATTGAGTGTATGAGTATGAGATTTTGTTTGATGTATTCTATAATGAAACTGTAGTAAGTAGCTGCTCCTTCCTATCTAACACTTACCTCTTGCACTCGTATTTATTCAAATGGGCAATGGTAATATATCTGATTATCTTATTATAAATAAAGTTTGCAAGGAAGTTGTAAGAACGTTTAGCGAAACTTGTTCGGCAACCCCGTTTATGTCTGCAAACAATATCCTTACGACGTCTCTGAGAGTTTGATTGGTCGGACTGCGTGCTTTTTCAAAACAGTAAATAATAAAAACAACCCTCTGACGCTAAGTACTTCGCAAAATTTCAACAGAAGGCTGGTGGGATACAGATATGGTTTAAAATTACAAACCTTCAAAACTGCTCGCTGAGCCACCTCCAAACATTTCAAATTTGTTTTTGGCATCCCTCCCCAGATAATTACACCGTAGGTTAGTATAGATTGACATAATGCCAGGTAAACTCGTTTGAGATGCACAGGTTCGAGAACATGTCGTAGTATCTTAAAGGTAGCTATAAGTTTTCTCACCCTGCCACATGGATTCCAAACATGGATTTTATAGGACATATTATTGTCAAATGAGACACCAAGATATTTAATGACATTTACATAATTAACCACTGCACAGTAACAGTTATCAGCGATTTGAGGGCTGCAAGTATGTAAGCGGAGCTAGCGAAATTGCAGCGAGTCACTTGAAGTATTCCGTATTGTGAAAAAATATAATTGGTTTTGTCCGCATTTAGAGTCAAAAAGTTTGAACTCAGGCAAGCATTCACTCGATTTAACCCATTTTGAGCAGCCTCACAGGTCTCACTCAAATTTCTGTCTGAAAACTTAAGGACCGTGTCATCTGCATAGGTCACAATTTTTCCATTACTGAGATTTAATTTACAGAGCTCGTTGATATACACAAGGAAAAGAGTGGGACCCAAGATGCTCCCCTGGGGGACGCCGTGTATTACCAATGACTCGCTGCTAGAGTATCCAGAAATATTAACGGATTGGTATCTTTCAGATAGGTAATAACAAGTATTAACAAGTTCTCTATCAATATTAACAAAATAATTATTTACTCTATCAACAGATTGTTCAGGATTTGAAGATATAGTTAAAAGTTCATTCGCATTGCCCTTGTTATCACTATTATAGGTTATGTTTTTAATGACCTCCCATATCTTTTTGTTATTGTTAACAGCTTTTTGTATTTGATCTTTATCATATTGCCTCTTTATTCTTTTCAGTAGATTATTACAGAAATTTCTGTTTCGAATATAAGTAAGGTTAAGAGTTTCATCCACAGGATTCCGTTTAATTCTAGAATGTAATCTGTCTCTGAGCCTAATACATCTCAGCAGCCCCGGGGTAATCCAGGGCTTAATGATTCTTTTCGACCTTGGCATTGTAACTATCTTAGTATTTTGATCAGCTGACGTTTTATTTGATTTATAATATAGCTCATTTGAAAATTGGGATCATCACAGCTATATATAGGTTCAGGATCAATATTTAAAATATCGGAGTTTAATCCCTGTACATTAATTCTCTTCTTAGTGCGTTGTAAGTCATTCCTACTAGGTTGAGAATAGAGGAAGAAACCAACTGCTTTATGGTCAGTAACAGTGGAATCAGGAACAATTGTAAAATAATTCAATTTAGATTTAAGCAAAACATGGTCAATACATGTTCCACTTTGATCTCTTGTAACAAGGGTGTATATTGGCAAGAGACCATAGAAAGCAGTGAGATTCAAGTTTATATCACCTGCAAGTATAATGTTGTTATATGAGGATAATTTCTCTAACTGCGAACCAACCGACGAGATGAATAGATCAATGTCTGATTTTAAATTAAAAGCAGGCGGTCTATAGACAGCTAAAATAGCAGTTTCTGTTCCCAGAGTGATAAGAAGACAGTTTCCCTTATGAAAATCAGGTTCATCTACTGAAAAGTGTAAGTTTTTCTTAACAAAGACTACAATTCCATCATTTTGATTGTGAGTTATTTTGGAAGAAAGTGATACGTAATCACTTAACAACGGAATAATCGGATTACATGAAATCCAGCACTCAGTCAATTTTAAGACATCAAAATCATATTTTAGTGGTCCAAGTAATACCTCAAAATCAGAAAAATTATGATTGATGCTTCTTATGTTTTGTGTCAAGATAGAGAGTGCGGTTTTGGACAGTGGTTTATACTTATTGAAATCCTCCACTGCACAAGATAAAGATCGAAACAGATCCTCATCTAAGCTACAACAGTAGTCCTCTATATTACACATTGCGCCAAACGGGATGAAAATTGTTCAGAACTTTTGTACAATTAGAAACATAATATAATAAACCTATGTTGACCCTAGCACTCGCTGCTAACTCAGGAATTAATAATGTAACTCTAGTGCTACTGTATCCAATTATATCATTATGTTTATAATTATGTTTCTGTTTAATGTTAAGATAAATAGTGTAAATATTGTAAAGTTTGTCAGATCGTCTATAAAAGTATAAAATATTAAGCATTTGATTGTAAATCTTATAGATGCAATTTATTGTAAAAGTTTCATGTGCAATGTCTGTATAATGTGTGAATATGTTGTATATTATAAAATATGCATTTTGTATAAGATGTATATATGCATGTGATTGTAAATTATATTGGTGTAAAATAATGTAACAGCCTCCAGTGTGATGTGAGTATAGATTTTGTATATATAAAATATAATGTTGATTTTGTGATCTAAAAAAATTGAAACGGTAATTATAGTTACAATACAAAAGTGAAGCAATATTACTACAGTTAGATATTAATATTATGATTAAAACTAAAAACAAAAGTTATAAAAGAGTATTCTATGATATAGTCACTGGTCAGCGATCGAGACTAAGACACTCTCGCTGCTGACTCGAACATAGGGGGTGCCTTCCTTAAGTCTTAAATAAATTTTACAATGTGAAATCAAGCCAAATGAATATTTGTTTCTCTTGGCAAATTCTCTTGCTGTATAATATATTTTTTTTGTTTGGAAAGTAATATTTTCTGTGACGAAAACAGGTTTTGCGGGCCCATCAAGGTGCAGTCTGCTAGTTCAACCTATCGATTTTGTGTTCGTTATTATAATTTTTAACTGCTTTCAGAATCTTCTCCTTTAACAAGGCACTAGATAATTCTACAATAATTGGTTTATTGTTCTCGTTTTTAGAGTTTATACGGTAAATGTTACGATTATTCGATTTATCAATCGGCACGCCTACAACCCTGGCAGTCTCTTGTGCTATAAAAAGCAGTTTTCATGATTCTCGTTTGGTAATTTGGGTATGTTACATAATTCAATATTTGCTGATCGAATACTTCTCTCTAATGTTTCCATTTTAGATTCCAAGATAGCTATTTGTTGACGATTTGAATTCTTTTCATTTTCAAGGGTGCGGATTTTTTCAACCAATACATCATATTTTTCGGACATGAAAGCTATAGATTTATGTATTTCCGAATTTCGACCCTTTATTTCTTCGATTGCTGATAAAATATTCGTTTAATTAACTTCCTGTTCCCGCTTCCATGACGAAAACATTTCCATAAATTAATTCCTAAAAGATTGCAGTTCATCCTCCCCACGTTTACGCTTACGCTGATTTATATTCTCTATAGCTGATAATTCGCATTTCGCGGCAATGTTTGGAGCGGATTCGCTATGCTGCCTAGTACCGGAGCTACACTCGCTATTCCTTTTCGTCGGAGTACATTTCATTCGTTTCATCATAGCCAACTGGTAAAAAGATCAGTCCAATAGTATTATTATAAATATTGTAAGCCCTTATATTTGAAATCCGTATTGAGGGGGTCGTGACAAAAAATGTAGATAATCCAACATTTTGTGGCGGCAGCCATCTTGTATATAAAATTTTGTCATAGTAAACAGTATTCTACTACTCAAGCCTTTTTATTTGATGTCCGTATTGAGGGAGTCGTGAGAAATATGTAGGTAATCCAACATTTTTGGTGGCGGCCATCTTGGATTTGAAATTTGTCATAGTGTTCAGTATTCTACTACTCAAGCCCTCTTATTTGATACCCATATTGATGGAATGGTGATAAAATATGTAATCCGACATTTTGTAGCGGCGGCCATCTTGGATCGATTTTCATCAAAGTGAAGAACACTCCCGACCTTTCAAACAAAATCAAAATCGGTTCATCCGTTCGGGAACTATGATGCCACAAAAAGACACAAACACACCACACACACACACACACACAGACTCACAGACATGTCAAACTTATAACACCGCGTCGTTTTTGCGTCGGGGATTAAAAATAGATTGAATTTTAAAAAAAGTTGTTTGATATGCGGATCTCCGATAAATTTGATATCGGTCGAATTGCATCGAGCCATAAGTCTAAGTTAATCCTCATTACGTAAGTCAACTTCTAGTGAAAGTCTCTTCAAAATCGGCCAAGCCGTTTCAGAGATTAGCCAGAACTAACAGACAGACAGATAAAGTATATTATTTTTGTATATGTACCATGTATACACACAAATGTATTTAGTGAAAAGCGGTTATTTTAATATTAGGTACAAATATACACTCCAATTTTTATGTACTAGTATAAGTGTATTGAGAGAATAAGTACCTTGCTTTATTTGCATTTTTTAATATAAATATATATATTTAAACTTTCTTATACAAATATACCTAGGGGTCTTTCGACCTATGCTTAAAATAACAAATGTGTATTAGAAATAATTCAACAAGCTATATAAATTCCATATAAATCGAACTTCGTGACCAAAGTTGGAAGTCCCACTATACTGCTCTATTAACGCTCGCTCGAACGTATCTAGATCGAAAAATGGCGCGAAGAAATGCGACATAGGTCTAAGGTTGAGGAGCGCTCGCGCGGTACTGAGCTCAGACGGCCGCTGCATCTTAATTTGTAGTGATTTTGCGTTTACATTTATCGTATTTATTGAAATAATATAATAAATTTATGCTTTAAAATTATAATAACTTTGTTCCTTATGAAATAATCATTAATTGGGCATAAATTTTGTTAAATAATATTGTTGTGGCTAAGAGAAATTCAAAGTTAACTTCAAGCAATTTTTGATGTTTTTTGGTTTGTAATATGATTGTTTTTCTATATTTAATCAGGGCTATTTCAAAATTTCGACGCTACTGTTTACTTTACGACTATATAAGAGATATCATTCTATTTCTTTTATTTCGTTTGTTAAGAACAGTAGCTCAATCCAGGACTTCAAAAAAGTGTCTTTGCGCATTTTATGAAAATCTTTCTCTGGTATTTTGGGTTTAATTAAAAAGATGAGCAAAATTTCCAAAAAGTTGAGCCACTAATTTCTATACCAAGAGTTATTCTTCACTATTCAACAAGTCAAAATTGTTAATTTATTTTTGTTTCTGAGAAAAATCACGCAGAAATCACAGTTGAGATGTAATATGGGTCTTAATTGTACAAGATTGCCAGCTGTAATTAAAGAAGAAAGATTCGATTGTTAATTTGTTTGCATCTGTTCATTGACTTTACTTTTGTATTCATTAAAATAAAGCTAAGCAACCGAGCGAACGAATGTTACTCGCAGTTCGTGTCATCCCGCGCCGTTTACGCCGGTCTTTCGAACCGGTCAGCGGAGGCGTGTCATGATCGGCGCGGCGCGGCGCACACGTCTATTCCTCATTTGACCAATGCTCGGGTCGCGGATGGAGCGCGCGCTGTTAGGGCGGGCGGCCGACAGTCTCGCGCCGCAGACGCCGCGCCGCCTCAGCCCTCGACCTTGTTAAGTTTTGTTTTTAGTGGTGGTTGATTAGTTAAAGTTTATTGTTAGGTTTTTTGTTAAGTTTGTTTTTTTTTGGTATCACGATGCCAAAGAGAGCAAAAAAGACAGTTCTTAATAGTGCATGCCGTGAGTTTGTGGTTCGCTTACGGGTTGTTATTTTGAACGCGAGAACCAAAATGGCGGGCCATTGTTGCCATTAACGCAAGTGTGCGAACGAGTTGCTGACGCTCTTGGCATTGGTAGAGCTACTGTAGTTCGTATTAATAAGGAAAAATATGAGGAAGGATCAAGCAATGCGCCAAAGGTAGATGCTGATAAAAAATTATCAACTCCAAACAAAAAAAGAAAAAAAGCTTCACCGGTCTCGGATATCGACGATTTCGACGCTGCTGCTATCCGGAATCATATTTATGGATATTATAACCGAGGCGAATACCCAACACTCATAGAGTTGAGTGTGTCTCTCAAAGACGCAGATTTATTTAAAGGAAGCTTGCCAAGTCTATCCAAAATATTAAAAAATATAGGCTTTAAATATAAAAAAGCAATCGAAGAAAAATTGTAATGGAAAGAACCACAGAACATAGAGAGAGAATAGAAGTAGTAAGTGGGCGTGGCAAGCGTCGCTGGCATATGCGCTTTTACTCATATGACGCCCTTTCCTCGGTTTTATATTTGTCAGTCGTTCGTCAATCGTCGAGTGGTGATTTTACTGATTTTTTCTATAAAAAATACCGTTTTGTACTATTATCACTTGCAAAAAGCAAAACAAAGTATACAATCAAACTAATGCAAACATTTCCTTTCACTGGTAAGTACAATTTTAGTGCTAAAATATAAAAAACGTAATAATTTGACACAATTTCAAATAAAATATACATTGTTTGCTCAAACCAACATTAATGTTTCTAACCCCGTTTCTAGACAGCAATGTAAATCATATTGTGCACTTTTGCAAAAAATAGTGCTGTGCCTCCTGAAAATAAAAGATGAATTGATACTGAACAGATGAAATAATGAACTATTCAGGCACTTTTTTACGAAGATTCGGTTAATTATTTACACGCAGATAAATATTAAAAAATACTGATGTGCTATAAATATCTAAGTTACAAAGTATATCAACGGTTTATGAACAATATATAAATCAAACGAAACTTCGTGAAAAGCTACGAGTGTTGGCCTAATAGGTCTTATTAGAAACTGGTGAAACTGGATTTCACTTATTTTGCATTACTTATATTTCAGTTTCCCTAATAACTTTACAACGGAATGCCCTGTTTACATAATTTATTTTGTCCTATCCGTTTTAGACCTAAACCTATCAAATGAATTTCAAAACAACATATTATCTATACAAACAAAAAATCATGTTTTCAACTAACGTAATATTGTTGGTGGTGTGAATTTAATTTACAAAATTAATTTATAGGCGTCAATTTAATTTACTTTATTATGCTGATTCATAATCGGAAACCATTATTATAGAAATCGAGTTAAGATAGCCACTTTAAAGAACCGCCCACAGAACAGCTTTTATCAGTTTTTTTGTTGCTTCATATTTGCACATAAGTTTATAAACGCATGTCTCAAACGGATGTGAGTTTATATGTAGATTGATGTTTGTACGTACTTATCGCTTTTGTGTCTGTCTTCAAACTTTTTTGTCACGGTTTTCAAACTCATACTTGACCAGCGATTTCTTATTGTCCAGTCGTTGCAATTAAAAATGTAGGTACTATTATTATTACAGTTATAAAACTTAGAATAATAAAGTAAAACAAACATGGCTATGATCAATTTATTATTGTAATGATCATATTAGTTATTATGAATCGCTTTTGAAGCGTCCAAAAATTTTTTTTCCCCTACCACTTGTTCAGGACGTCTTTTAGCTGACAAGAAGAACAAGCGAAAGAAACTTACCAGCCCTATGATATTTACATAAATCATGTAATTTCATATCTTATCACAATAATAAATACAACTTTCAAAGTCTGTAGGAAATAGGTTGAACATATAATTAGTCTTTATAGAACAAAGCGATGGCTATTCATTCCATGCATTGCGATTCTTAAAATAATCATCAACTTTATAATAGCCTTTACTCATAAGTATGTTCATTACATGAATTTTAAATCTATTTATGGGTAGGTCAACTACATTTTGTGGAACTTTATTGAACATAGCAATGTAAATGCATTGATCCTCTGGTTTTCTGAAGTCTGAAGCTTGGAACGGCAAGTTTATTTTTATTTCTTGTGTTATGATTATGAACACTACTTTTTTTTTGTGAAGGAATCATAATGTTTTCTTGCGTAGATAATATTTTCATTGATGTATTGAGAGGCAACAGTCAAAATATTTATTTCTTTAAATATTTCTCTGAGAGATTCTCTAGACCGTAAATTTTATATAGCATGGACAGCTCTCTTTTGTAGAATAAAAATATCTTGAATGCTAGCCGCAGAACCCCACAACAATAGATTATACGTCATTACACTATGAAAATAACTAAAATATACTAATCCTGCCGTTTCAACATTTGTCGAGAGTCAAATGCTGCAGAACTCAGTCTACTTGACAAATTATCAATATGAGGATCCCATTTCAGTCGGGAATCTAGTGTAATACCAAGGAACTTTGTCGATTTCACCAACTCAACTTTTTCACTATTTACATTTATAAGTGTATTAATATGCCTCACATTAGGTAATGCAAGCTTTATGGATTTCATTTTATTTGAATTAAGCTTTAAATAATTACTATCAAACCACTGTAGAACATTGTCGAACTGAATTACATTTTACTGTTTCATAACAAAATTTAAACCTCTTATTTCATCAACTAATATTATGTCACATCACTAATATGCACAATCGGAATGATACCAGTAAGAAAAAATTACAAATTAGGCTTAATGTAATAAATACAAAAATTCTGTTGGTTTCTTAATTTTTGTTTTTTTTTTTACACTTTCCTTCGCTTAATTATATTACTCCACAGACATATGATAGAGTTTATCATTAAGTTTTCTTAGTTTTTGTACTGCGTTTTTTAAAAGAAGTTATATAGGGAAAAGCGTTATTTTTTAATATTCACTTGGTTACAGCAAAATCTAATCTTAATAGTTCGCACATAAAATGATGTCCCCAATTTTTTAAAATGTGCATAATCTAAAAATATTTTTTCCCTTCTGGTATCCCCGTATACAGCCACGTGACAGTTCAACATTCATGTTAAAGTAAATTATTTATTATCACGTTGAATTAGAGTTTGTTTTTAATCGTGTGATTTCTTAGCTTAGTATCTTTTTGGGAT
Source organism: Diatraea saccharalis (assembly GCA_918026875.4). Taxonomy (NCBI): domain Eukaryota; kingdom Metazoa; phylum Arthropoda; class Insecta; order Lepidoptera; family Crambidae; genus Diatraea; species Diatraea saccharalis. Next base: position 19,761,964 of record OU893343.1, on the reverse strand, counting down.
TCTGTTTATGTTATCATGAACGAATCGCGTGGCAGTTTTTCATGTAGTGAACAAAATGATCATTTCATCTAATCTGTATTTGTGTGCGGAGAGGCGACACTCGGTTCCCATACTAAATCAATATCATTATACTTCTATTCTCTCTCTATGTTCTGTGGAAAGAACGGACATTGCTCTCGCCCGCATTGATTTTTTAAGAAATATTTTTTTTATTTTTTTATTTATTTTTATTTATTTGGGATAACAACAACCTCAAATTACAATACAATACTTAATTCTAGAATTTACTTAGAAGGTCAATATTAGTTATCCACATAAAATACTCAGCTTCAGTTGAGGGTAAAACAATATTGTCAGTGGCCGAGCGCATCAACCGTAGGATCAACACTCGACAGTGCGTAATGGTAAGTAGTCGTTTGCCGTCGCTGCCGGCCGCCGCGCTCGACCTTGTCTGCCAACTTCTCACTTATTGATACAAATAAATACATAATTTATACATATCATACTAATTGTCACATTAAAAGTAATAGATATATATTATATAATAATAAGGTAAAAGATACATATATAATAATACATGTCATACAATCATACATATTTTTAATAGGCATTTATTTTACTCCCGTTAATAAATACATTTTTGTAAGTGTTGCACACATATACCATTTCTTTTTTTTTTTTCAATTTGGTTTATTTTGTAAGCATCTTTCTTATGTTGGTCATAAAAGTTCTCTTACAAGTGATAAACGGATCAAGGCTATTAAACTTCGCATTAAACGTTCGCATGAGTCTAGTAACAACCGCATTATTACCGTACGATGTGTGGTGTCTAGGGACATAAAACATCGGTGTATGCCTTGTACGATATTTAGGTGTATTAAATGTAATAAGAGCTAGTAATTCAGGACTGTCAATGCGGCCTCTCAGTATGTCAAAAAGCAGCCCCATATCCAGCATGTAACGTCTGTCTTGTAAGGTGAGCAAAGAATATAAGCGACAATTATCAGTGTATTTATTTTTATTGGACGTTTTATTGAATTTGTAATTTAATCTTGATAAAAATTTCTTTTGAATGGATTCCAATCTATTTATATGTATTGCATAATGTGGTGACCAAATCTGGCAAGCAAATTCCAAAATACTTCTAACGTAAGCACAATAGACAATTTTATAACTTATGATGTTTTTAAATATAATTAAATATAAAAATGGTTACTGACTGGGACAAGATAGTTTTTCTGGATGAAACGTGGCTAAATGCAAACCACACAGTCTCAAAGTCATGGACAGACGACAAAGCAGACTCCACCATGAAGGTCCCTGAAGGCAAGGGACAACGACTGATACATGCTGGAACGTCAACCGGTTTTGTACCAAATTGTTTATTGGCGTTCAAATCCGTAAAAACCACAGATAATCATGAAGAAATGAATTTCGAGAAATTTAGAGAGTGGTTTCTAATCCTTTTAAATAACTTAAAGGAACCACACACTATCGTAATGGAAAACGCTTCATACCATTCGGTGCAAAGAGATAAGACTTCGACAAGCAATAATCGAAAGAACGAAATTATTTCATGGCTACAAAACAAAGGAGTGGAGGTCAACGAAACACTATTAAAAAAAGAATTGCTCCGATTGGTGAATATTCACAAACCTCGCACTCCTGTATACGTATTGGATGAGATCGCTAAAGCAGTGGGACATACTGTAATCCGATTGCCACCGTATCATTGCCAATATAATGCGATCGAATTGATCTGGGCTCAAGTCAAAGGTTTGTTGATTTTTTTTTATTTGTAATATTGTAGTCTGTTTCTTATTTCAATGTTATTGACGCATAGTCAATAAACAAGTTTACATAGTCATACCAATATTTTGGTTAAAATCGTAAATAATTTTCAGGTCACGCAGCTAGACACAACACAACTCCGCCTTTCACTGCAAATAAGATGCTCACATTATTAAATAATGCCTGTGAACATGTGACACCAAACGACTGGAAGAATGTTGTTGCTAAAATAAAAAAAAAGGTAGAAGAGGATTGGGATCGTGATTGCAATTTCGATTCAATCTGTGAGCAACAATTCATTATCGATCTACAAGATTGCTCTAGCGATTAGGAGTATAATGATGATTATGATGATGACGATGATGACCTTAGATGTGCTCTTTTCGATCAATAAATACAATCAATTTACAGTTTTTGTGTAATTTAAATGTAATTCATCTTGATTAACTTTTTAAATTGTACTGTTCAGATATAAGTGCACATTGTAATATTATATTTAGTATAATCCCCACAAATTGCTAATGCACCTGGTGGCCATTTTGAAGGCGTAAGTGTGACGTAATTTATCTCATGCATTTTGTGCTATCTATAGTTTCTATTTTTAAAATAACGTCACGCGGGTGTTATTTAGGAAAGGTTCCAGTGAATTATCAATTATCGATAGCCATTGACTTCTCCTTATTAGATCCTTGGGAAAACTAAAAGTGTAATAAAAAATATTAAGTTCAGTTTTATTATTTATCCTTTATCTTCTTTCATGGTCACCATATTAGTGTTTGTTTATTTTTATTTTACAATGTGAACTGTGCTTTTATTAGAAAATTTTGAAATATGCTACTGTAAACAATTAAATCATATATTACTTTAGATACCATATTATTGTAAATTATCAAAAATTGAAGGATTCTACGTTAAAAACATTATTTTTATAAAATGCAAGCAGTCATCAATTATAGTAACTTACGACTCACCTGTGAAATATCAAAGAACATCCAGGATGCCATTTGCTTCCGCAACCTAGGACTACATATTTCTGAACCATTTTTCACAATTTGATAGGGAGAAACGTTTATATATGAATCACAATTTTCGAGTCGACGAAATTAGTAATTGTCATTCGCCATATTAACACACACGAGGTTGCCATTTTTTGAGAATGCCATTTACCACAACAATGGGGAAATTTAGAAAAAAAAATACGGTGTCTTATTCACATAGCATGGGTACGGTGATATTTGGGGTTTGAAGTTTTTAGATACAAAAACTCGATGTTATTGAGTTTATTTCTAATAGAGATAAACGGTTTTGAGATCAACATATAAAACAGGATTTGAGAATAATATTTATTCATCAACTGTTAACAAATGTCATCGTATACGAATGTATAACACATAGAATTATGTGAAACGGTCTATAGTGGAATATAAACTGTAATAATATATAATATAAAGTAATATATGATTTAGTGGAATATAATTTTACAATTTATAGGTTTTAATAATAATTCAACAAATTAAATTGCAAGTCTGGATTATTGATTAAAGAGATTGACGTAACGACGGTAAAAAGTTAATAATTTTTATTAATTTGTAGCTATGTATCTACCTTCTGATTATAATATTTGCGTACTATTTTTTATTATAGATTTTATTTAATTGTAGTTATTGCTTAATAACCCTTTTGTTTAAGTTCTTTGTTACATTGGCTTGGATTTCAGAGTATATTAAATGTACAATCTTTTTTTCTGATATATAAATAAAATTTCAAGTCCTATGCAATTAGTGACGTGTAAAACTATACTATTAGTACCAACTGTCAAAAAGTTTATGAAACATAAAATTAGCGAATAACATCAATGACCGGTACAGGTTCCAGGAAAATTTAGATTTATGACATAGCCACCCAGGAGTCCAACGAAAGGTCAATAGAGGTCAAATAACTTTGCTTCAACCAATAGTTCTGAGTTTGGCCCCCAGTTCTTTTACTTTATCTTCATGGTAAAAGACAACTATCAGTGACTACTTAAATGTGTGAAAGTAATAACATGTGGCAACACTGCAGATTCATTTCATTGCCATACTATTAAATCTTAGTTGCTAGTAAAAAATATGGTATTATGAAAGATTATTTGGGTCGTTCATCATAAAATTTTGCCCCTCTAGGTAAAATTTTACACTTGTATGAAGTTACAGCCTGGGTGAGTGCGTTTTCAAACGTAGCGACAGCTGATTTCGAAATTGCCTCTCACCAAGCAAGGATGTGATCTAATGTATTGACAAGCTTTATTTATTTATAAACAATACATATGTATAATACTTGATATCGAAAAGTTAATACTTGAAGTGAGTAAAAAAATATAACATCGTATAGGGCATATGATTTTTTATTTTTTGAGACTACTTATTTCGCTCTCGTCTGACACTTAATTGAATTTTTCCAACAAAAAAAAGAACAATGCATCGTTAAGGACATGCGGCGATCCCGCCACGAATCGTCGCGGATACGGTGGTAAAATAATCGCTCATTCGTGGAGATTACTCGATGATTGAAGTGCGCACTCGTCGCGATTCCCTCGCTCGTGGAGACAGCGCCCTAAACGAACAGAGCAGCAAAAAAATTAAATATCGATTGTTATTTTTTTTTTAATAATAAAATTAACTAACATATTGTAACTTTTAAATATACTGGAACTTGTGATCTATGGAGATGTTTCAAATAGTTCAGTTACCAAGGCGATATTCGAGGCTACTCGACGATACTACTCGTATTTCATTTTAACGACATAGGTCCCTACCTTCTTCGGCGATATCAATTAAAGGAAACCACCTATGTCCCGACACATGGTCAATTTGTAAATAATGACAAAGCAGAATCTGAATTGAAATTTTTATGAAAATCTGTGCTGCTTGGAAAAATTATACAAGAAAATGAATATCAACTGCCAAGACTGTTTGTACTATAGTTTAGTATAAAAGAAAAATCGACAAATAAAATGTGTAACCATCTCCCAACTCACATGTTTGCGACTACATGCAACCTCGAGTCCACGACACTACAATACAGGTCGGGAGTAGTTTCGACTTCTGTCAGGCTTACCAACTTAGGGCTTTTAGCCCCAAATTTAGGGCGGAAATAAACTGATTGGGCTTTTTTTAGGGCTCAAGAAAATTTAGGGCTAATTTTAGTGCTAAAAGAATTAAATAAATTAATGATAAAAAATCAGGTAATGTCTAAATTACTCATTAAATCTTTTTATTTGGTTTAAAACAGATTAACCAACATTGTTTACGACATACAAAAGAACTTTATTTTCTCTTCGAATTCGACAATGGATGAAACGTTAAATTATTTGACAAAACAGGTACCAATTGTTCATTATATAGAAACAAATGTTTAGATGGACGTGTGTGTATGTCTGCAGGCTACCTATGTAGTATATTGCTATGGCTTCAATATGACATTTTTTAATCTATTTGCATTTTCTGTAGTTTTATTTTCGTGTCATGGTTTATTACTTTTTTTGGATTGATTTTAGTCATAAAACATAGCATGCTTTCTGGCTTCGTTCATCAAATAGATTCGTCATCGGATGCTTTAAAGTATTTAAGTATATTTCGCACAAAATGTTTCATGATTATACAAAATGTGCTTGGCCCCTCTCTTCTTATGAACTAGTAGAAAAGACAGGAGAGTTTCGTGTATAAGAGTGCGTTTTTATTCATCTAAAAAAAGACAAATAGTCACCTTTTTTTAGATGAACAAAATTAATTGAATGCGATTCAAGTAATTAATACCAAAAAAAATATTAGAAAATAAAACTGAGGTCTATTTTAGTCACCATATTTTTTTTTAATCTATACCATTAAATCTGTGGGTAATACAAACAGGACAGGGCTTTTTTTGGGGCGTTTGATTACACCATTCAGGGCTATTTAGGGTTATTTGAGTTTGGTTTTAGGGTTTTATTTTGTTGGGAGTTGGTAACACTGACTTCTGTCAGCTATTACTATTTTCGGACTGTAATATCACTTTCCTTCAGGTGTGTAGTTGCAAAATCTAATAAAAAAATACTTGATTTATAATGATTTTATTAACATCACATTACACATCTATGAGAATAAAACTTAAACATTTTTATTTATACGACTACAAACAATAAACTTAAGAAATTAATAAAGTTAATTTAAATAAATTAAATTAAAGTATAAACTACTTTTATATACATTAAAAATTGCATTAAAATAACTAATATTATAAGCTAAATTGCAAAAATTCGCAACTTCTTAATACATGTTAGTTGATAAAGTTAATTATTATGATCCATTATCCTTTGACAATGCTATGTTAATATTTATCTTAAAGAATTTATTAAGCATTTTTATTTAAGATAAATAACCAAGATATCATTGAGTGGTGGCTTAGACCTGCCTAAGTTGCTTAAAAGCTCGAAAGACAGAGCGAGAAAAATTACATTTTGGAGTTTAAAGAAAAAAGCTCTTATGTTTTCATCAGTTTTTCTTATTTGCCTCAAAATCTTTACTTTTAAAAATAAGATAGAAATGAGATTTCAGTATACAATATATTTATATTGTAAGTAAGTACTTCTATGTTATCTTATTAAATTAAACAACCATTTAATTTTATTGCTGGTAAACTTAAAAAACTAATTTAGTAACATGTATATTTTTTTTCAATAAGTAGGTATATGTAACTTTGATCAAATGCAATATATATTGGTAAAATAAAAATATTGTTTTACTTTATATCTTAAAATTGTTTTTATATGTATAATTGAACAATTATATAATTGAACAATTATATACCATAGCGGAAAATAAGTATTACAAGAACATTATAAAACTGAAGTTTTATAAATTATAAATGCTTTTACTTTTTTCCAATGATAAACAAAATTTAGAATTTTATATGTATGAATGTCAAAAATATATTTTAATTATATTTTAATACCAACAGATTATCTTGTTAAAGAATAAGATTAATACATGTGGGTAGTTAGTTTACTTGGCACTTTTCTGTCTTGTCATTGTGCAGGCTACATAGCTTAAGAAATGGAATAACTTAATTTCGTGTTTTAATGGACATAATAGTATTAATCCTGACTGCCTTAATAAATTTGGATTTGTAGGTTAATATAACCAGAAAAATAACTATCATTCAGGTAGTACCGATTATTTATGTAATTATACGTTAAAATTATGTTAATATTAGATATAAAATAATTTCTTGAATATCTCTTGAATTTTCGACTTACAGTAACATCGATGTAAAGATGTTTAAAGTTAATAATAAACTTTATAACAGAACTAGATTATAACAGACTAGATATGTCTAAACTAATTAATAGACCCTACAAATCTAGTTACAATAAAATTCAGAAATCAGTCAATAGCCTACTTATTACAAATAGCCAAAACACATTACTTAACTACACATTTTGCTTACTCAATTACAACCAAATGAAGCATGTAGTGCTAGTGCAAGTCTGAGTCAAATATAAGGTAAGCCAAATTTGAACCTTTTATAAATATAATTTCATTAAGATTAGATGACCATACCATTGACAAGCTATATAAAAAAAATTGACGTCACAATTCCTTAAATTATATCTGTACTTAATCTTATTTTAACAAGCGACACCAACTACTGAAGAAGACACCCGTGTATGCACATTTATTGGCCTTAATTACTTTCATAATTCTTTAATTTATAAATATTATTTGTATTTAATTGTATTTATAAGTAATTATTATATTTTTATCTATAAGGATTTATACGGATAGATTGTTAAATAAATAATTGTTAATCAATATAAAATATTATATACTTGAATTTTGGAGACGTTTAAGCACCTAGTCCAAAACTTCAATGACCTAGTCTAGTACAAATAAAATAAAATCTGTATGACTACAGACCATAAGTATTAACAGTAAATATTTAAAATATAAAAACCTTTTCTTGGTAACGCAGGGGAAACACCCTGCCCTGAAAAGGATATGCTCAGGCGTGGTTAGCCTGGTAAAACCCTCTGCGGTACTGGTACCCGGGACCCCCCACCGATACTTTCGGTGGATGTGGGTTCCCGAATCCAGTAAGAGGCCCGACGGATCGCCTCCCACAACAAATGAGACGTAGGCATATCAAATGATTTTGTGCCAAACTTTAAATATTAACAGCTTGGTGTAATTTGTTATTTAGTATGAAATGTTTTTAAGGGAATTCAGAAAAGTGGCGTTTACATAGTTTTTACTAACAACAATAGTGATTCAGAACTATCCAATATTGATACAGCAATATAAAAAAAGAGACAGATTTTATCATATTTTTAAACATGTAAAAGTTTTTTAATGATTGATGAAAAGCTCGAACCGCGCGCGTCCTACTCTACTGGAGGGGTCGTAATATATGTCCCGAGTCCAAATGCGGCACTCCACGTTTATCAACACCTCACCTGGAAACAAAGCACTATTAGTCTGGCCGCATACATTCGTTTTCGAACGCGCACTTTTTAAACGAAGTACATATAAATACGAAATACGAAAAAGTACTAATAGAACATGATTTGTATATTGAGTTATGAAAACTAATTTATTTTTAAACTTGAAAGAAAACCAGAAAATTGTCATGGAGAAATCAAGAACGTACCGTAGCGAAATTTAGTATGATTTCGGGAACTAATGTTTTTTTTTTCAAATACTTCCTCATTGGGAAAAAAAAACTTTTTTTTGATAACGCAGGGGACTTATACTTAAGCCTTAAACCAGGGCTCGCATCCGTCTTGAAATGGGCAAGCTTAATGCGAGGCCGTCCTACCTGGTAAAACCCGTTGCAAGTACCCTCCGGAAAAAGGAAAAACCTGGGCTCCAACAAGGAGTTCGTGTTAGTAATTCCTTAGCCCCCAGAAATAAATGATATAAGAATAATTTTATTTATGAAATTATACTCAATACATTAATAATAATTCTTCTCAGAAGGAAAGGGAACGTTCAATAACAACCGATCACAATTACAGGAAGTAAATCAATAAATACTGATGACACACTACATAAGTATGTCTAAGAGCTGAATATGAGACCAACAATACAATAACAACGCCATTAAAACTCGACGCTGTCATCAATATATAATGAAAAAAAAACTTACGCCGAGGATGCTCGAAGAAAACCGCGATGAGAGGTGGTGGTGTCTGGTCGGGTAGATTCCTGTTGGCGTACGGGATCTTGTCAGCGGTGTGCAGCCGTGAGACGGGGAAGCCTGGCGGCAGTCCGGCGGGGATGAACTGGATGGGACCTATGTTCTCCTTGTCGGAGTTCATCTCGCCCCCGCAGGAGACCCAGACGTAGTCGCCGAACGTCTGGGCGGGTCGTTGAATCTGAAATGTATTGTTTATTTGCAAAATTTTGGTAGAGTCTGGCAAGCGAAACGTGTCACAAGAAAAGGGCGGCAATTTCAAAAATTCTTAAGCAGTAAACACTGAATGTAGTACTGCAAAATAATTTTGATACTTTTATTAATTATATTTAATCTTAACATTTAGATATCAATTAAAATTATTTTGGAACATTTGACTAAAGCGTGACTGTTCTTAATTGTACAGTTAACAGCATATCAGTAGGCCTATTCACTAACTCAACTGACAACCAAGAATCGTCATCACCGTAAAAAATAGACACTTTGATTGTGTCAAAATCACTATTTCGTATTCTCTATCAATGATGAGCAATTTCGAAATGTCAATATCGGCATTCTTCACTGGACTCCATTTTGACACTTGATTTCGTATCGATAAACTGTATTAAAGTAACATTGTTGCAAAGCATATTTGAAGTCGTCGCATAGTACCTCTTAAGCCATTTGTTGTTAAATTAAAGCGAAAAAAAATACGTATCCAATATTTTTCTATTATCTGACTGACGGACTAAATCGAATCTTTTTTTTAACCCATTCGTTATACCTATTGGCTAACAGCACTTATAATATTAAAAATTCATATTTGTCATTAATTAAAAGGGTGTTTTTTGCAACGACTTCTTTGTTTTTTTGTAATGAATATGGGCGACTCTGGCCACATTTTTTTAATAAATGTGATGTTAGCCAATTTTGATTTCTGGCCCTTATATTTATAATGTGTTCATAACACATACATGTCTCCTAAGGGATTTTCATCACAACCTTTTGCTCTGATCCAGAACCACTATCTATCAAATTAAATTAGTCAATATAAACACCAGATTACAATAAAAAAAACATTTATTTTTGTTACAATTAAGTGCCATGGATAAATTACATAATACAGGTGTCACAAAATCATCATGTTAATCACAATAGAAAATTTAAGATAAGATTTTGACTATGAATCAGACTAAAAATACTTTAGTCTGATTCATAGTCAAAATCTGTTTCTAAATATTCTACACCTGATAACAATGACAAGGAATCATCAGAGTCACTCTCTTCACTACTGTCTGCACCAACAGATATAATAAATTTTTCAAGTTCGTTTTCAACAATGCCATCTTTTAATTTGTAATCATTTTCGACATTTAAAACATGATCAGTGTATTTCTTCCAGTCACTAGGGGTAATTAAGTTAAAACACTCTATTATTAAGTTTTCCATTTCCTTTCCTGGTATTCCAATGTTTCTGCTTGCAATTTTTCTTTTTGCTTGACTCCAAACCATCTCTATTGGGTTTAAGTCACAATGATACGGTGGCAGCAATAAAAGTTCATGATTATGTTCTTTTAAAATCTCTTCAGCTTCATATACAGGCAATGTTTTCTTATCATTAACCAAACACATTAACTCTGCCTTTGTCTGATATTCCTCAAAATGTATTCCATTATTTACAAGCCATTTACGGATATCTGCTTTGGTATTAGACATTATAGGCGGTTTATTGATTTGTTTTATATGGTAGCTGGCATTATCCATAACAATTACACTGGGCTTACTTAAATTTGGTATTAATTTTTCTCTGACCCATTTCATAAAGTTCGATGAGTTCATATCATCATGATAATCAGCAGATTTGGATTTACTACTGAACACTAATAATGCACCAAGCACAAAACCTTCCTCAGATCCAGCATGCACAACAATATGCCGTTTTCCAGAGGATATCTTTGTAGTGACACCAGTTGTTGAAGGTCCTTGCCAAGACTTTTTAACTTTATAATTCTGATGTACATAAGTTTCATCAAGGTACACAATTTGCTTTCCTTCGTTTCGTTTTATATTTATTTCTCTCAAATACTTGTGCCTCCATGCAGAAATCTGGTATTTTTCTATAAGCATAGAACGTTCATTTTCATTGCTTTTAAAAGAAAATCCATTCTTAAGCATAATTTTTCGTAAAGTCTCACGGCTACCACTGAATCCTATTGCATCTTTTAATTCATTGTGAAGGCTTCTTAATGTTGGAACAATTTTTTTCACACAGTAAAATTCATTTACTTTATTCCGAATTGCACTTAAATCAAAATTATCTAAAGCAGACACTGTTGGTTGATGAGGTCGTTTTTTCCCAGGAGTGTCCCATTTTCCTTTATTAATTAATGCTTCATTTTTTATCCTTCTTAGTGTCCTTATACTTACATCTATAAAAGATTAAACACTTTGAAACAAAGATATGTTAAATGTATTTAAAAGCAAATAATGATAGACACATACATCAAAATAATTTAAATACCTATTCAACTATGAATGCAATTTATGTTTAATTTAGTTAAGTTTATGTGCATATTTAGCATGTATAACAATTACATGGTTTGATTAGTTTCATGAATTCTGTGAATTTCCTTGTTAAACAAAACATTCTTATGACATCATTGGATGTCAACAATAAAAACCAATACATCATAAAAAACCTATGTAAATATTATAGGAATACTATCAATCTATCTTAAATCAAAACAAGAAAAGAGACCTGTCATTGAAGAAATTTTTTGTAAGTACTGCGTTTCCGAATTCAGCATTTCTTGTTTTTCTAAAGTTTTTATTGCATTTATCTCCTCCATTATTGGTTGAATATCACCATCACAGTTATCTGAAATAGAGCAATATTTTATAAAAAATATCTGTTTAGTTAATTACAGAAAATTAAAACGAAAGTATCAAAATTATAATACAAAACTAACCTAAAAAAGATACAACTTTATCTAATCGTTGTAATTTCTCCATGAAATTTTTATTTAATTCAGTTTTCACTTCAGTAAACTTGTCAATCATGATGGAAAGAAGTTTCCTCGATGAACTTTTTATCGGCTTCGACATAATTTTTAACTAAAAACACAAGTTCAAATTCGCAAAAACAACAAAATTCAATATTCTTGAATTGTCTAACGTAGTGTCAAACTGACAGTTCTATGTTGTTGCCATATGAAAACGGAAAAATAGGTGGTGTCACGTTTCGCTTGCCAAACTTTTTCTATATGCAAACTTTTTATTTTGAAATCGCAAGCGACGGGTTTCTGACGACTATCCGAATATCACGAAATTTTTTGGTGACAACCATGTCATCATTCGCATAGTTTCGCAGATGTTTCACATTCGCTAGCGAATACGTCGGTATGCAAACGGTTAGGGTTCGAAGTATCGGCTTCTAGTATCGATATCGAGTAGTCACGTGGGACATGGTATCGATACCAAAAAGTATCGATACTACTCAATATCGAGTATTTACCAACATGAATTGACATTATAATTTTGCCTAAAAACCATGTCTGAACATTATAATTTGCTAAGTTCATGCAAATTGCTTTAAGTTGCATTCAGAGAAAAAAAAAAAGAATTGTATAAAGCAATCATAGCGTTTCTGTTTAAATTCTCTTGTGAACGAGGAAGCGCTATATTTTGATTATTAAATAAAAAATAATAATAAGTAGGAATCAAAAAACATCTTAAAATATCCTCCGTGTTCTCAACCAATCTGAGTAATCTGACGTAGTTAATTTTTTAAATATAATAAAAAATTAAACATGTTTTAATTTCCTTTTTTTTTCATTTACTGGACTAGAACTTGGATTTGGCGTAGATTTTGCCACGGCAATATTTACTGCTATAGTTTTCTTTTCAATTATGTCATATTTTATAAGACAGCAATTGCTGTAGCTATAACAACGAAGGAATGAAACACCATCTAAAATATTTAAACATTGTAAGTAAATGGTAAATTATAGATTCTTCTGATATATTTTTATGATTATTATTTGTACTTCCTTCAACTTTTAATATATACTATGCTAGGCTAGCTATTTATCATCCGAGGGCGGGATGATAAATAGCTAGCCTAGCACAGAAAAACTTGAATTAGTGTGTTAAAAGTATATTTATTTTTCGACATAGTCTCCTTGAAACGCTATGCATTTCATCCATCTATGCTCTAAAGCCTTGATGCCATCCCTGAAGTGCTATTCTTCAAGCCCATCAAAATAACTGTCCATGGCAGACATCACCTCGCTATTATTTTTAAATCTTTGTCCACCTAAAAAATGTTTGAGCTTAGGGAATAGATGAAAGTCAGATGGTGTCAGATCAGGAGAATAAGCTGGGTGTGTTAGTAAATCATAATTTAATTCTTTAAATTTCGTTATCGCAGTGATGCACGTGTGAACGCGCTCATTATCCTGATGAAAGCTTAATTTTTTTAGCCAGGCCGGGTCTTTTTTCACGAATACACACCTATAATTTATCCAGTAGATCAGCATAATATTCGCCATTTATGTTTTGTCCTTTTGGAAGGTAATCAATCATGAATATACCCTTCGAATCCCAAAATACTGACGCCATGACTTTCCCCGCTGATTTCACGGCTTTTGTTTTCTTTGGAGCCGGGAACCTTTTTCCGTCCATTGTTTAGACTGAATTTTTGATTCAGGTATATAATGGTGAACCCAAGTCTCGTCTGTAGTATCAAACCGACGCAGAAAACCAGTTGTATTGCTCCTAAAGCTTGATGAGATTCTTGTGAAATTTACATAAGAACGCGTTTTTGGTCAACTGTAAGCAATCGCGGCACCCACCTTGCAGATAAGTTTTTCATACATAATTCTTGAGTCAAAATGTAATACGCCCGTTCTTTAGAGATGCCTATCAGCTATCTCGGAAAGTTTCAATCTTCGGTCAGATAAAACTGCATCATGAATTTTGATCACAATTTCTGGAGTAGTGGCACTTTTTGGACGTCCTGGACGATGTTCATCTTGGGTGCTGATACGGCCACGTTTAAATTCAGTCACCCATTTTTTATGGTCGCATATGAAGGAGCATTTTCTCCCAAAACATCCTTCATCTCCGAAAAAAATCTTTTAATCCTTTTAAATGCAAAAACTTTATCACAGCTCTTAGCTCCATTTTATCCATTTTGCAGAAAAAACAAATGAATGCTTTTTGAAATGTCAATATTTAAAAGAAAACTATACGATCGATTTGAAATTTGGAACACTGGCAGCTAATGAACCAATGAGTAAAATACTAAGGAGATTTTATATGGTTATTATACAAAATATGGGTTGGGCTAGCTATTTATCATCCCGCCTACGTATTTCTAATGTTATTTCATACAATGTATACGATTGAAGGATATTGTATCCAGGCTAGGCAATTAGTTAATAAAACAATTAAAATTGAAAAGCCACAGAATATACATAGGTATATGGTAGTATAAATAGTTATAAAGTTCAGTCATGGTAGCCAAATGTCAACTGTAAATAAGCCGTATCAAGCAGTACTGGATACCAGAATTCTTTATGAGTACTTGAGAGTACTCACCATGCTGTAGTATCGAGTCTCGCTTTTGAAAGTATCGATATCTACTCGGTATCGAAAGTATCGTTCGAACACTACTAATGGCGTAAATAGCTATGTTTTTGACTATTTCATCATCATCATCACCAACAGCCATATATAGGCTTTGGTTTGTTTCTATTTCTGACGAGTTAATATTCTATAAATAAATTAATGCGTGATCTTAAAGTCTTACCATGAATTGCTTCAAATGTTCCGGCATTTCCGTGGGGATTGACAAGGAGGTGGAAACATTGTAAGGATGCGGAATCCAGTAGTGCAGCTGTAAGGCGAACCAACCAATTAATATAATGAAACACTATTTAAAAAGTTAACGAGAAAGTATTTAAAAAAAAACATTAGTTCCCGAAATCAAACTAGATGTCGCTACGGTACTTCCTTGATTTCTCCATGACAGGGTTGTCATGGACAAAATAATGTATTACTATATAATTTTTACGACTTTCGTAAACGGAGCATAACTTTGATTTAATACATATTATTATTTTGTACGTTGTCGTCAGATTCTTTTGCCTTCTCGTCTTCGACCAAAATAAATGTTTATTATAATTTAACTCGCATTTGTGCATTATTGAGAAATACTTCTAGTCTTTGTTTTGCAGACCACTGATTGCTTGAATTATAAATACTTACATAGTTGAGACGCAAGAACACGCAAGGTGTGCCCATGTTGTACCCGTAGAATTCGTCAACTGTACAAGGTGCCCAGACCCTCATGGCCATCTCACAGTTGTTGCTCCTGATCTGCTGCTCGTGCCTGTTATGGATGGAGCACGGGGCACGTGGTGGGTCATCAGGAATGGTGGTCTCGTATGCTACATACAAAGAAAGTCTCCGATATATCTAATAAAGAAAGACAAAGCTATACCATTTACTATTCAGTATGAATGCGTAAATTTATATCCCATTAAAAACATAACATGTATAAAAATGCGCAAGTCCCACAACGCAATTCTTCAGCCGTAAAAAGGTATGAAATCAACGTAAACCAAGTAGATTAATTCGGTACCTACCTATCTTTCTGTGAGAGCAACTCTATGGTAAATCAGATGCCATAGATTTTAGATTCCCGAATATCTCTAATATCGAAAATCTCAACATATAGAGTCGGAGAAAACGACTCATAGAGTCGGACTCGCGCACCGATCACATTTATAAAAGTTTTAAAAATAAATATAAGTGGCAGTAAGTAGTGAAATATTCTGCAACATTTTAATTGCACCCTTCCAGTATTTTTATATTCATTCAGTAAACTGACAGTTACGTTTTATGTCACGTGTTACCTAGTCACGTGCCAGCCAGTGACCCGGACCATGCTACTGATATGATAAGTATTGAATTATGTATTTATAATATCATGTACAGAGTTCGTATCAATGTCAGTACAGCATTCGATTTCACAACCATATAAATTGACATATCTCCGACTAATCTCAGCTTAGCTTAAGTTTAATGTTAAACAGGAATAATATTCCATGTCATTTGCCGAGATCTGGCAGTAACAAACTTTTCCATCCACCTAAGAGTCGTACAAATCTAAAGTTGCACTGTCCTGTATTGCGAGCAACTGCACTTTTTAAGGAATACCAAAATAATATCGACCTTGTTTTGACTTCCATGCCTGCTGTAAAGAAACTGTACATACACTGGAATTGTAATATTTACTATTTTTTATTATTTTATTTTTAAAGTTACAACTGTAGCCTGTATGAACGAGTTCTCACACATGAACGTTTTGGTCGCTCGGTTGTGGTGCGCGTGCATGTCTCTCATAGCAATATCAGGGATAATGTGCTGTAAGCGTACTGCTGTGGCTCGCCTGGAGCGTCTATTTGTCTATGGGAGGAGTGTGAGTGTGAGAGTCCTATAAGTAAAGGGACACTTAGTGTATAACCTTGTCATTATGTAAACTTAAGTTTACGTTCACTGTCAATCGTGAACGCGTTAAGATTTTGGTATGGAATCCGGTACAATGCCCCTAGCAGTAACTACCAAGAACTACAAATCTCCATACGCGTTATCGTAAAACTTACACTTACCATTCTGAACTTTAAAATACTCACGTTTAAGGAACTCGTTAATGCGTTTGTACCAAGGATGCCAGCTGCCAGTATCCGAGGGCCGGAACTGGATGAGGGGCTCTTCCCATTTGTATTCATCAGATCGTGGCCACACCTCCAATTCTATATTTTTAAATAGGGGAAATAAATTATATATAGTTAGACAATTATTATATATTTATAAAATTGTTCCCTACGGCGTTTCTTACTATTTATCAGCAGATTAATTATCAATAATGTGCGAAATTAATATATATATTTTATAAAAATTTTATCAATTAATAGATAAATAGAAGTGATTCAGCATCAGCAGCATATTTAATAGGGATGACGACTGGGTAAAAAAAATGTAATTCTATTTAGTCCGTCAGTCAGACAATAGAAAAATATTAGATACGTATTTTTTTTTTACTTCAATTTAACAAGAAATAGCTTAGATAACAGGCATTAAAGTTGAGGAGTGGGGGCTCGCTACGTCACAGTTGAGTAGAAAACGTACCCTAACGTGACGTCATGCGAAATTTCAACTCCATGTAACGCCGTAATTTTATGATAACGAAAAAAATAAAAAAATACATGTTTAATATTTTTTAACACTCTAACTGACGGACAAACAAACAAAAATTTGTCATCATCCCTAATTCTCCACTGCCGGAACTAATACTTTAGTCACCCATCCTATAACGGCCCTTGCAAAAATTGCTTTTCAATCGTATCGCAGGCAGAACGTCATCGTCGTCCGCAGTAGAAAGAAGGAGTGATTTTATTAGATTAATATCTATCAGTTAATACCACTATACAAACTTTTTAGTTGTTGGCCAAAAAATGATAGCCTAATAGTTGGACAAATAAAGTACCAATCCATTCTGTTACCGTATACTACATTATCTCTGCCTATGCACTAAATTCTCATAATTTATTAGTCTAAGAGGACATAATAAAAAATATATTTCAGTATGTTGAAGTACTAAAGAAACCAATGCGGAGGTCTGGTGGGAACAGTTGATGGCGGTGGGGTAAATGTAAAGTACCAAAGATCATAACACAGTGATTTTTAATTATTTAGAATAAGCGAAAAACTTATTTTTATGATAAAAAAACAGAGAACACTGCTCAGATTACACAATCGTGAAACACAGCGATTCAGCTAATCTCAGAAGTTGATGTGAAAATGAGCTCCGAAAAAGTTTCGTAAAGGTTGAAAGTTAATTTATTAGTAAACTGGCTTTTGCCCGCGACTTTGTTCGCGTGGTATATTTAGTTTGGGCAGCATTTCTCAAACGAGTATTTATTAATTATATTGTATAAAATGCTTGAAATAAGGTTACATGATTTTATCTTTTCCAATGATAAACTTCTGTATAAACTTTAATTCCTTTCATCATAATAATAAGCAACCTATGTCCTATCTCAAGTCAACTATATTAAGTAAGTTAGACATGAAAGGACAACTGATAAATAGACAGACCTACTTTCGCATGTATATATTAGTATGGCATAATTAAGGATTCTCCTTGACGGTTTTACATCTTATAATAAGAGATCACCAGACAGTTACCGGAATAAATAGAATAAGAACAATATAGACGCGATTGCTTGGTTAATTTTTAAAATCACAGCTGTTAAATTGTTAATACTTATATAAAGAATATATCATAGCCAACTGGTAAAAATATCCGTCCAGTAATATTATTAGGCGACTAGCCCTATAATAGAATGGCGCCACACATTTGCACGGCTTATCGTCGATCAACTGAGTAACCATCACAACATCCTTCTGGACTGCGGCTGTACAATACCCAGGGTACTGGTTAACTGTCAGGAATCACGATACGAAACACAATTATTAATTTTATTTAATTTTAAATTTTCATCATCAGGCCTTTTACGTTCCCACTGCAGGGGCTTAGGCTTTCCTTATGGATGGTTAAGGAGGATGGGTCATGACCATCCACGCTGGCCCAATGCTGATTGGAAGGCAGTAACGACTACAAATCCAGCCGGGATCAACAGCTTAACGTGCCTTCCGAATCGAGGGGTAGTTCGAGATAATAATATTTTGGTCACTTATCCCGTGACCGACCTTTGCGAACGTTGCTTAACAACAACGATAGCGGACCGCGGTGCTAATCCACTATGTTACCGAGCTATTCTAATTTTAAATTTTTATAATAGCAAAATATCCGCGAAGTTCGAATAAAATTACTTTGATGTTCAAATTTGTAGACACTACAGCAAAAAGCTATATGTATTTGATCAAGACCAGGGACAAAGTGGACTTTTAGGCATTTTTAATTAAAAATATTAGTAGTTTTCATAAAAAAAAAAACACAATTAAAAAACGCTAGAAGTTTATATTCCTGATATATGTTGAAGTAATAAAGATATAACGAGGTTGTACATTTTGCTCTCCGTCTATATCACCATAATTATACTTAATGGCATATACTCTTCAAGATCTCCCTTAAAAAAATGTATATGTACATGAGTTATGGGAAAAGAAGATTATTGGGAAATTTTGGATTAAATTACATTTATGTTTAGCATTTTATAAGTAATGTATGTTCATCACCATATTGCATAGCGATAGATTAATGATAAGTCGAAGTTCCTAGTTCAGGCACTCGTGTTAATTCACTCAATTTATATTTATCTCTAGGTTTATACATAGTGTTTTATAAATATTTCTATAATGAAGTTTATTTTTCATTTGTAACTTACCAACATAGCGCTGATTGAGTAATAATCCCAAAGTCAATCCCAGAGTCAGACCTATATAAAATAAAATATCAATTGTCTTTCATTATTATATTTTCTGTTATTATTTACTTTAATTTAGTTTTTGAAGAAAATACTTCCACTAGTAATAAATATAATCCTATATCGTGATTTTGTTTTAGAGCATAGGCCATGTATAGAAATGAATAGAATAATCTCGAAGACAACAACTTAAAGAACAAATGGTTCAAATATTTAATTATGTATTGCCTGGAAATTATTATTTCTCAGTAATAAGGCAGCCTTTAGTATACTAAACCTATCATAACATCATGTGCATCCTTATTTTTGCAATAGACAACAAAAGGAATTACTAGGGCTTCTGGCTCAGAACTTGAAGTGCATAAGAAAAAAATGTATATATTTTTCAATGTCTTTTTTTTTAATTTTAATTCTAATTCTTTCAATGTAAGTATACCTTATTTAACCAATTTTTTTATTATATCTCAGATAGCTCTCGGTAATACTCCATGTAGGTTCAACGATTTTTTAGATTTTGAGTTAATGTTTTATTTCCACGTTTCGAATATTTCAGGGATGAATTCAAAAAGGTTTGAACGCCATCTTTTCTACTTACGTGTATGATGTTACTTAAATTATATACGCGTGAAAATAACTAATGGTATAGTTTATTATACCAAAAGAACCGACGATCTATCTATAGCTCCCAAAGTCTAACGTAATTGCATAATTAAAAAATAATGAGCTCACCAATAATAAGCAGTATCACGACAACTATCACAATTATTTTGACGGTACGTTTTTCCGCGCCCATTGTCCGGGACTCTAGATATAGAGAGTGGGATGAATGCGTGCGTGCACCGAGAGTAAGTTCCGCGGAATAGCGCGCACGTTCCTCTGGATGCGGGAGCGACGGCATCGCGGGTTACTATAAACATTTGAATGATATACAATGCCGCTTTTAGTCGTAAACTAGTTACGGCACCTGCCTTTGGACATCGAGTTGATTGCCTTTAGTGGGAAAAATCAGAATCGAATT
The DNA here is from genome assembly GCA_918026875.4 of Diatraea saccharalis. Classification (NCBI taxonomy): domain Eukaryota; kingdom Metazoa; phylum Arthropoda; class Insecta; order Lepidoptera; family Crambidae; genus Diatraea; species Diatraea saccharalis. The sequence goes on along the minus strand of OU893343.1, from coordinate 19,741,510 downwards.
ATTATCGAGGATGAATTTTAGAAGGGCCATATAACTATACCGGCCCAGTCCGGATCGGCGAATATTAACGACTGCAGATGCAGCCGAGGCTTAGCGTGTCTTCCGAAGCACGGATGAGCTCGAGTTGATAGAATTTTAACATCCATCCTATGATGGGCCATTGAATCTTGATTAACGTTGAATTACATATCTATCGCGCTAACCACTATATAATATTTACCGTAGCGGTTTGGCGATCGAAGCGAGCTTGAGGAGATGCTGCTGCTCAGCTGTATTAATATCTCTTTAGGATTTGATTTAGTTTTAAAAACATCTACAAACACAACGCAGTGTTAATGGAAAACTCCCAATACAAGCACAAAGGAAAGTCAAGTTTTCATCTAAGTTTTTGGAAAACAAACACTTAGATGGAAATTCGATTGTGTAAAATATGACTTTCCGCCATCGTTCCACGTGATAAGACATCCACGCCCATCATTTGGATGGTTTTAAGTCCTCAACTGTGCGTTTTTCTAGAAGTTTCCTGTCAAACTCTGGAACAGTATGTCTCCAGCGGTATTTCCGGACCGATACGACCTTTAAACTTTCAAGCGTAGAGTGTATTCGTCCCTCAAAGGTCGACAACGCGCTTGTAGCTCCTCTGGTGTTGCAGGTGTCCATGGGCGGCGGTAATCACTCACCATCAGGTGATCCGTGTGCCCGTCTGCCCCCTATCCCATAAAAAAAAAGAAATATATTTTTTTGAAACAGCAATGTATAGTCCCTCATTTGACCAATGCTCGGGTCGCGGATGGAACGCGCGCTGTTAGGGCGGGCGGCCGACAGTCTGGCGCCGCAGACGCCGCCTCAGCCCTCGACCTTACCGAATTCGCAACCCCCTTGCGCCCTAATTTGTGTACAGACTCCTATACTTTAAATTTTTATATAGGGTAGTTGACCTGACAGATGTTTGATAAAGTTTCACTAAATCAAATGGGAAAAAACTTTCACTTTTTCATAGTATCCCAAATTTCCATTCAAATTTTCTTTTATATTATTTTTTATTTAAAGAGAAGAAAAGAAAATCAAATAAAAACGCTATTATATTTTGTCAAATTTGCATTCACAATGGAAAATATTTTTTATGAGAAATGCTTAAAAAATCTACTTTTCCTCTGGTACCCTGAGATGGGATGATGGTGTGTGATTAAAAGCATATTTCTTTAAAAAATTTGTTTACACTATTAGCTAAATTATTATTTATTATTATTTGATCGGTATCAGCTAAACTATTCCATTATAAAACAGCCTTGAACACATCGTCTAACGCAGCTTTGTAGACAGAGGTTCCATGAAATAAAACCTTTATTGTGACAGCATTGTGCTCGACCAGTTCTATACTGTTATTATAGCAGAATATTACAGCTGGCTAGAAAACTAATGGCTTGCAAAGATAAACTAAAGCTCGCATGTTTATGTATTAAAATAACGTGAAAATGTTTAAAGTTACAACTTATAATTTTACAAATTCATATTTTGAGTACCTATTTGAACCTATATGTCAACAATTATTTAATTTCAGTTTTGTTGGCAATCAATTTTCAAATTAGTTTAAAGCTACAAATTTGACATTCATTAGAACTTAAGGCGTCATTAAACCTTAATAGACGTTTGTGCAATTGACCGTATGATTTGTTGTTTTGATATTTTTTAATTACCAGAGATAAAAATTATATCGACACATTCTCTTGGTAAGGGATATGACAAAGCGGCTTATGTATAGAAGTGTACGTATAGAAGTGTACTATGTGTTTACGTGATTTTGTCAGGGGTTGACGACATTATCGTGCCACACAACGGGAGATGGAGACAGACTAGCGGGCAGAATCACTGAGTTAATAGCCTTCATTCATATAAACAAGTGATCCGCATTACGATTCAATGTAAGTAAGTGTATTATTCAATAAATTGGTTCCACTTTTATCATTTGCAAAAATTAACAGCAAAATACTAAAGACACGTTGATAAACATGTCTAAGGGTTCGATTACCGGTCGGGTCAATGTAGCGAGTGACTTTTTTTATATTGTTAACTAAGTTTTGCGCTAGCTTGGTTGTTTCAGATTTCCATTGAGCAAGTTCTGAAATCTATTTCTTGTGTAGTATGTCTTCTGCAAATAAATATTTTTAACTGATTGGCATTTAAGTAATATACTATATTAGATGTCGTCCCATATTAAAAAATAAATAAAAAGCTTTTACTCTTTTTAAATATTGAGTTAAAAATACATTTCAACAGTACACTTTCTTTTGTCCGCAATTGTGACAGGTACACGATGCACCCCAAGACCTAATAAACCAGAGACAAGGAACTCTATGTGGGCCACAGGGTGTCCGTGGCGCCGCTGTGGCGCCGAGGGGTGCGATACTCTTCATAAGCCGGATCTATAGGGCTGTCAATACTGCTGGATCTAACATTTAATCTAACATACAAGCATAAGTTATTCTACCGTAAAACCGTTGAATCACCGAACTATTACGTAGACCAAGGGAGCAACACATACAAAAAGTATTTAGATTCCAACACCACCACATACGTATGAATAATTTCTCATTTAAAGTGTATATTTTAAATGAGAAATCTTTAAAATCATTCTTTAAATGTTTGTTAATTTTTTTTATATTTTTTGAATTTTTTATCTGATATGTATTTAATTTCTCGTAAATTACTACCAATAATAAGAAGACAGCCCTAAATCGTGTGAGGCATTTTACATAACATTGCGAAACTTAAGGGCACTGGCGATAAATTCGTAATCGATGTTTTTAATCTACATACATTCTACTAAAATAGATAGCACTTTTAGTAGAAATATATTTGCTACGAGTTTACTACGACGCTACGACGTAGGTAGATTAGGTTATAAAAATAGACGTTTGTAGATTTGTGTTTGATTACTACAGTTGGTCATATGATTTTTTTATTATCAATGAAAATGAATTTAGTAATGAATTGTTTGCTAATACGGGAAATTTTGACATTTCAATCAATAAAATTGAATCAATAAAATGTCTTTGTAAACGCAAAACTCGATGGTTAAGGAGGATGGGCCATGACCCTCCACGCTAGCCCAATGCGGATTGGAGGGTATTAACGACTGCAAATGCAGCCAGGACCAACGGCTTAACGTGCCTTCCGAAGCACGGAGTAGCTCGAGATAGTAATTTTTTGGTCACCCATCCCGTGACCGACCCATGCGAAAGTTGCTTAACGACTACGATCGCGGGCCGCGGCGCTTATCCACTACGCCACCGAGCTACTCACGCCACCGAGCTACTCTCAGCTGTTCAGCATGCTTAAACTCGAACGTAATCGCGATACGTTCGATACTGCAATTGTGCCGTTACACTAGCGCCAGAATACTCTGGCGCTACACTACGCTACTACTACTACTACACTAGTATACACTATTATAACCTATCAAGAGTACGAAACGGCACAATTGCAATGTCGATCGATTGCGATTGCGTTCGAAACTAAGCATTCTGATTCGGCTGATTTAAAATATTTTTTGAAGGCCGGGGTAAGCTCTTATGGGCCTTCAATTAAGAGCAGAGAAGGAAAAATTGAGAGAAAAATAATAAAAAATATATTCTTCTATACAAACTAGGTGACACGCGTTTGCCCAATCAGGGATAAATAAAAACAAGCATTCCAAGAAGTAATTTTCTGTAGTCAATATTTATGTATATTAAAATACCTGAATGACCGAATTTTGCTCTTTGGTAATTGCTAGATCGATATATCGTACCCCCGAAACCCAATGCTTACTAAATTTCATGAAAATTATTGGAGATTATATAAATATACACTCACAGGCACAATTAACAGCCCACCTGTATCATTCGTCACCAGAGGTCGGAATTAGGTAGAGTTATTTATGTACTTGCATCGAAATGTTGATATTAATGTGGACTTTCGTGGCAACATCGCGCGTATTGGTATTTTGCAACTTTGGATATCCGATGTCATTGATGTAAGTTTGGCAACGTCGTGCGTGCAGTAGTTTAAATTGCGTAAAAGTAAATAACTTTTTATTTAAAAAATCACTTGATTTTTTCTGCTCTTTAAAATTAATCTCGGGATTTGAGGCATATCCACTTTATTCTTTCGCTGTATGAAATCAGTGTAAGTACATGAATAACTCTACCTTATTCCGACCGCTGTTCATCACCCTGTTTGGTTTCGTCAACTATGGTTTATCAACTGTTTTATTTTTTGTTAAGTGGGTATTCTAGCAATAAATTAAACACTTATATCATTATTTCTTTCCCTGATTTTTCTGTATATATATATACAAGAATTGATCATTTAAAGTTTAGACAAATGTAACAACATGTTATTAACGCAAATCGGATGTGTCAATAATTGAAACTGAATTACAAACGTACTAAATATTATAATTAAAAAGAAAAATAACTTATCACCGAGTTAATAAATCAGTACCGTAATCTAAACTACAAATCTTTATCCTATCCCGTACTCTGCTCGAAGTTAGGAAAATCAGCTCGAATTACACATCTGTCAATTTGCGTAAAGATATTGCAAACAATGATCATCACATAATGAACTATCTCAGATTACAGAGCAACATTATGTTTATGATTCATTGAAAATTAAACAATATTAGTACTGACCAAGGGACAGACTGCTTGACTTACACCCGTATTTATAAACAAGTAATTACTTGTTACTAAGTAATTTCTTAGTTAAGTCATTACTTGAGGTTAGAATTCTCAAGCACAGAATCTTATTCTATAGTTAAGTAATAAAGGTTACTCGTCTAAGCATTTGCTTAAGTAACGGTCGATGCTCGACGCTTGTTTCTCTCTGGCAGCAAATGGCAACATTTTATTACTGCGTTTCGTTTCATAAGAGAACAAGATAATAACTTGCATTTCACATCGTTTAATAACTTAAATAATATTTTATAGTGCAATTACAATAAAAGTAATAGTTATTAAAATGATTATATCAATAAAGACGTATATTTAAAACATTATATTTAGTAAAGTACATTAGATGAAACAAAACGTTTGTTTGTCGTTTGACACGACGATATTACTGCCAAATTACGGTGGTTACTATTTACATTGTGACTAGTCAACTGACATGTGATTTTTATTTATTATCATAGTAAGGTGTCATATCATGTCAAAAACTTTTCAAAACTTCCGAAAATTTGGCTAAGTTGCTTTATTGGTGTCGTATTGAATTATTTGGAATTTATTACCTTAACATTTTTATTTCTAAAATGTCTGAAGTAGAGAGAAAGAAACCGTTTTCATGTTTGGAAAAAGAGTTGTTCTTAAGTGTTATACAAAAATATGATGCGATATTAACCTCTAAACAAACAAACGCTACAAGTGCCGTAAAAAAGAAGCAAACATGGGAGAAAATATTACATGAATTTAATGAATCCTCTATTGTTACTCAGCAAGTAGGTACCTATTTTATCCATACTTACCTATTAGTCACTTCAGTCATATTTCTTTTGCTTGATCTTGTAACCAAACAGATAGGCGACTTTTTACTTTTTATTAATTTTGCATCATTCATGCATTCTTGTTGCATAGATATAGAATGACACACAGAGGTTCTAGAAAATGTTGGTGATCTTTGTTATCTCGGTATAATGAATAGTACATCAAGCAACACTCGAAGATGTATCTTTGATTTTATATGAGATAAGAATCATTTTATGGTACTCATCATAATTATTTTTACAATATTATTGTATTGTAGTATTAATTAATATTTATATAAAAATTTTCAGGCATCGATAAAGCAATTGACTAAATTATGGTACAACATGAAGGCAAAAGCGAGGGAATCAAAAACCAAAGAGAATGTCCGTCACTTAACTGGAGGAGGACCATCTGTTATGGATATGGATCCCATAGATGCAAAAGTAATGGATATAGATAAAAATATCCTAACTAATATAGTAGTGGATATCGACAGTGACATAAATGGTAAGAGATTGTTCTACTTCTGTTAATAGGTGTTTAACTTCTTTTCACTTCCAAGATTAATATCCTCACTAGACAAAAAATTAAAATATTTTCAGATACCATCACATTTATTTTAAAAGTACTTTTGGTAATTACTTGGTATTTTGGTTTTCCATTAGAAGTATATAGTTTTTAATTTTATGTTATAAGTATCTGTTTTATGAGATATCCTTTTATTTTACAGGAAGTACAATAATATTGGGTGATACGAATGATGACGCATGGTGTACAGTACCAGAACAAAAAAAAGAAGAGGACAAAAACGAGCAAATACTTTATGATAAAACATCGAAGAAAAGGCGTTTTGAGGACATGAAGTGCAATAAAATTGATTCAATAAAATATGAAATATTAAAGGAAGAATTAGAATTTAAAAAAAAACTACATGAAGAAGAATTAAGAATAAAAAGATTAGAAAGAGACCACAAAGAAAAGATATATGAAATTGAATTACAGATTAAATTGAAAGAATTAGAAAAAATTAAAACCTGTATGTCATAATGTCAAAATTTTATTTAATAAAATATTATGCTTAATAATAACATATGTATAATTTTTATTTAAAATGTGTAATAACGAGCAATCAAATTAGCTCGAAGTACTAAACCATCAGTGGTTCCCGTTGCGCTTATAGTGGTAGACTCAGCATTATTTTGAATTGTATTGACTATCTCTTCATCAGGATCTTCAAAATAGTCGTTCACTTCCACTGCTATATTATGTAGGACTGCACAAGCCACTATGATATTTGCAGTTGTTGACAGTTTGGTTGCTAAACCATTTTGTAAGCATGGGAACCGTCTTTTCCATACTCCAAATAATCGTTCCACTGAATTTCTTGATTTTATTTGTACTTTATTATATCTCTCCTCATACAGAGTTGTGGGATTAGAAATTGGAGTTAATAAAAATCTGAAATAAAAAATGATTTTTTAGATTAACATTCTTGCATTATTTTGACAAAGTATGTAAAGGTAAACAATCCTATGTGGAAAGAATTAGGTGCAGTCACGGTCTTAGCTGAGCGGGTAGTAGTTTTTTTAATGTGACAATGGAATGAATGAGTTTCTTTTTCAAATGAATATTATAAATGCGAAAATGTGTTTGTTTATATGTCATTATTTTCTGATAGACATAAGCCTAGCCTAAATTATAAATAGACATATTTTATAAATATATAGTAGACATTTAAATCTTGGTAAGTACCTACTTACTTATTCCTTATTCAACGTTAAATTAGTTAAAGTTATTAACTTATAAGATATCTACCTGGTGCAAGGGTATCCTCCATCTGCAAGTAATACTCCATCAATTTCACAATTTAATAATCTTATATTCAGTCGTGAGTTCCTAAAGATTCGGCTATCATGAGTACTGCCTGCCCAACGTACAACTATATCATGTATCATTAAATTAGGGCCACCAACCACCTGGACATTGAGTGAGAAATAACCCTTTCTGTTTCGATACTGTTCTGTATGAACAATGCCTCTAGGTTTTGTGATTTTAATATGGGTACAGTCAATTGCACCAACAATATTTTTCAGTCCAGGTGCTCTTCCTATACGTCCAAGCTTTTCAAAATCATCCTTTGTTTTTCTTAAATTTGTAGGAAACTTAATAAAATCTTGCATTAACAACGCTAATGCACGGCTGACCTTCTTTACAATTTCACACACTGTTGATTGCGAAACATGCATACAATCTGGAAGCTACCAGTTGCATAAAAACGTAAGGCAGTTAATAACTGGCACAGTGGACTTATAGGTAGCCCTCTTCGAGTTTCGGATTGTAAAAACTCTGTAATTCGCGGTAAAATCACATTTAAAAGCATACCTTATGAGAAACGAAATCTCTTTTTAAAAATTTTTTCAGCAAATTCATGTACTGGATCTACATCACGAAAGTATACTTTGGGATTTCTAGGCTCAGCAACTTCAATCTCCTCTAATATATCGTTATCTATGTTGTCTATAACAGCAAATGTAGCTTCGATCGCTTCGATGCTTTCCATTCTAAAATAGCACGCCAACTAAATACTTCTAACGCCAACTAACAACCTAGGAATATAAAGAAATTACTTAAACAATTTAAAACCACGCAAGTGAAACTGTCATTTATAATGTATTCTTATTGCTTAAGCGGTGACTATTACTCAGCTAAGAATTCTAACTGTAGACAGTTCTAATGTCAAGCAAATTCTTAACTATAGAATAAAAATTGTTACTTGAGCAATTACTTTTACTTAAGTAATGGCTTTTGCTTGTTTATAAATACGGGTGTAAAGATTAAGCCAAAGCAATATCAATAAAGTCGTTTTTTTTTGTAATTATAGATTATATTATTTATTGTACATCTTTTAACATAATTAATTGTTTTAGGTAGTTCAGTTTTGAAGACTGATCATATTTAGAAACATGGAGACAGATTTATAGAATTGGTGGATATTAATAATCGTCAGTCTAATGCATTAATTCCCCACTGCTGGGCTAAAAACCTTCCCTATGGGTGGCATCAAATAGGGGAATAGGCTACGGCCCACGACACAGCCCCAGTGTGGATTGGTGGGTGTTTGATGGAGATACTTTTATATGAAATTTTGAATCTAGTTAGACAAATAAAAATGATTAGGGCAGATGTCGCGGTTTTGCCCATTTGAAGATTATGACCTAATTTTAACCTTTAAGAGTTACGAGGAAGTGAACTTTGACGCTCTTAACAGTAATAGTTTTGCCATAATGCAACATTTTAAAAACCTCTTCATGATATAGTAATAGGTATATTTTTTGCCTATGTGCTACTTAAAGTGAAGGAGAAGTGCTAAATGCCTAGAAAAGGTTTAAGCATGAGAATGGGTTATATAGACTTACTTTAATTTGTTTTTATTTGGGAGTGTAGTAGTAAACTACATACCGCCTTTTTTCAAAGTAACTCGTATCATACAACTTCTGAATGTATCTATTGCCACATTTATAGATTCGTCTTTACAGTATTAATATAGGCATTGTACCTACTCTATTAATTCTTATTAACCAAAATAGCTAATTTATTTTAGGTCTATGCCAGTGGAACAGAGTAATATTTTGTAGGAAAACCTTTTTTGCGGCTTTGCTAAGCGAGACGTCCACTCCGCCTCAATGGATGTTGATATGACGACCTCCTTGACCAAGTGACAAGTATAAAGATTTTGCCAAGTCATGATCTCGGGTTAGATTCTTAGTTGGACCAATGTAGACAAATAAACGTTTCTATATTGCCTTGAGTCTGGCTGTTGAGATACTTTCATTGTTTCTAATTATTTGTACACACAGATTGTTAGTTATAGAAATTTGGTCAAGGATGTTGGAATCTGATGAATAAGGATTGGTATCGAACCAAACCAAAGCGTTATTGCCAATTCGCCTATCGCTGATGTCTTAAAGGAGAAAAGATGTTATGGGATAAATAAATGAAACACATCACATTCCTAAACGGAATCAACTATTGCGTGTTTATTGACACATCGTCCAGAAAAACATACATTAATAATTTAATAATAATAAATATCAATAATTTAGAATTGAAGCGTGGAAACGAAAACTTAACATAGGGGCCTCTCGGCTTATTCTAAAACGAATATAAAGTAACCGCCGACTATGTGGCTATTGCTATATCGCAGGCGCCGCGCGATACCACTGTCACCGTCTCTTTCACACTCTGCTACCGAACAGTTTTATCACAGAAGTGTGCCTTCTCTCTCTTATACTATCCTTAATTGATGTGGTACAGAAGAGAGAATCAAACTCAACTTTTCACACAGTTAAAATGCACAAATAGCCGTCATATTCAAAATAGCAGCTCAACGACTTTGAAGTATAGACCGTTTTCAAATTAAACGCTATTAAAAGAACGATTGCAGCTTCAGGAGTAGGCTCAATTATGTGATGGATAAAATGCCAGCGCGTAGCGGAGACGCACCTAACATTAACAGCATACTTGGCACACACAGCTTCAGTCATCAGAAAAAAAACCACAGACAATTTTCTCCACCCCATATCATGTCAAGGCCAGGAATGCTATAGTACCCTGTAGGACTTATGGATGTGGATACCGATAAAATATATGATTGTTATTGTCTGCACTGGTATTGGCTTAATGCAATTGTTGACATTACTTGAAAATATCGTACTTATTCACAAATAACGGTTCTGGTTTACAATGGTAATACAGAGTTAGCGTGTAATGGTGTTCTAACTTACACAGTATTTATTATTATGGACTCCATTAGCAGCAAATTGGTTCTTGCAGGCAGTGGCGTAGCGTAGAGTAATCAAGACGTCATTATTTCAGTATCTCTCCCTATTCTACCATATTTTCTCATAATTCTGATGATTTATCATATTCAACTTTCTAGCGGATCTGGTCAAATAATATTAACTCAAAACCACCAGGCAAGGCCCTGCCGAAAATAAGCACGGGTCGCTAGCGGTAGGTTCGCCCACTCGTAGCTACGCCACTGTTTCTGTACAAGATGTGAGCATTTAATTTGTAGATGGCCTTAGAAAGAGAGGGTACGTGTGTGGTATAGTGTTGGCGCGGGCGCGCGTGGGCGCGGGAGCGGTGCGTGCGGGGGGCGTCTACCCGCGGTCCACCATCAGCTCGAAATGCACGGAGCCGCGCCGCTCGTAACGATCATAGTTGATGTTCTTCGCCCACGCCTTGCACTCTATGTTGATCAGGACTCCCGCTGCGAAGAAAACAAGCCGCTTTTTAAAAACCTAGTCCGACTGAAATAACGCTATGATGCGAGGTAATGAAAACGTCTAACATTTTTCTATGAAATCAAAATTTAAATAAATTGTGATCTCCTGTTTTCAGTAGCGCAAACGTTAATTGGATCACACTCACTCCTGGGCTTCTCAAAGAGAACAGCAACTAATGGGCTGAGATAGCCTTCTTTGTTGGTGAAGGGGTAGTAGAATGCAGGGAATCCCCGGCGCGGGATGTACTGCACCGGGCCGATGTTCTCTACGTCAGCAGGGTTCTCGCCCTCGCACGATACCCACACGGTGTTTGCCTCGGGCTTGCCAGACTGAACATAGGAAAATCAACATATAATTATTTATTTTTTTGCAAATAAATCGATATCTTTTAATCACCCAATACGAATTCAAAAGCATTTGTGTAAATCGAAAAGACCATGTATTGAGAAGAACCAGCAAAAAATCAGCATAAGCTGCTTTTTCTTCTAGTTTTATATCACACAGATAAGTTAATTTGAAAAACGGTTTCCTTTCCTTTCCATTACAATTTCAAAAATAACTACAACCTTTAAGTTGTTGCCTGTCCATAAGGTAATATCTAAATATTCACACTGTTTGTGATAATTTTTATTGAAGGTTGTCATTAGAAGACTTTGCAGACGACATAAGTTTTCTATGCCCATACTGTTACCATATTCATCAATAGAAAGTGCCAATTTATAAAAACGCTAATATTAACATGTAAATCAAACGTTATTTTTTTATTTAAAACACGTAATCAGATTTCAAGCAAAATACATACCACCATCTTGATGTGCTGCTTCAGATCTTCAGGCATGTTGCCAGGTAAACCCTCGGTGTTATTGTATGGATTTGGCACCCAGTTGAAGATCTAAAATCATCGGGAATTAATGATTAGAGTATTATCTCTACACTGTATTACAACTTGTCGAATTTATGGAATTATATAAATTATTTCATTCCAAATTCATAACATTTCCAATTAAAAATATTACCTACCTTTTTAAATTTACCTTGAAAAGCTCTAAATTATCTAATTGCTTAACTAATAGCAGACTGAAAGAGCTAAATTCTATGCCTGCAACATCCTCGCGTTTAAACTTATTCAGCTGTAAATTGAAGAATAAGATTAAGATAATAATTAATATATTGCACTCACCTTATTGAGCTTGAGAAAAACGCAAGGGCCCGCTTCCTCGTAGTTGTATTGGTTGGCGGACGTGCAGGGATGGAAGTCGTCAACGGGAACGTCGCACACCTGGTTCTCGCCGAGGTCACGCGACCCACTGGTGGGGTTGCACGCCACGCGGTTCTCAGCACCGGTGGCCTCACCGCTGCCGCTGCCCTTCTTGCGGTATTCTGGAGATTCAAAGATGTTTCTCCATTTTTAAAACCCGTAGTTATGAGAATTACTATAATGACAAATTGGAAAACAAGGATTTAGATCCAGTATTCAAATACTGAATTTTTGACAATATAATCAAATACAATATCAAAAAAGTTTAATCATTTAATTTTTGCTAGAACTTTGTCAAATACTTTGTCTTATTTATAATTAATGTTGCTTACTTTTATTAAATAAATCTATATTTTTGCAATTAACTTAGAATTAATCTTTTCCCTTTAGTACATACATATTTACTAAAGTACATACATAAATTGATGCCAGCCGGAAAAATACTTGGTAGTCAGACCCTCTGCGTCCTTTATATCCTGGTCTCTTTACAAATTATTACTTTACATTGTAAGTATACTTACGTTTGAGATAATCGTCGATGATGGTGGCCCACTTCAGCACGGAGCCCTTGTCATTTGCCCTGTAGTAGATGAGAGTACTCTCCACATTGTCAGAGTCAGGCATTGGTCGGAACCCGAGACCTAAATCATATAAAAATGAACAACTGCGATATTTAACAACTTCCGTCCTCACTCAGTTACTTGAAAGTTATATTGTGCACCGCTCGCAAATAACACAAGTGCTCATGTGTTCTAGCGGCCACAAACCTCACAACCATCGCCAACTGTTAGGTACTGAAGAGATGACCTCTATGACCGAGCGCTTCGATCATCAGAGGTCGCGAGTTCGATTCCCACCAATTTTTATATAGTCCGGATCTAGGTTTTGTAATACATTGTTTATTTTAGCCTAGTTTTACGTTTTTTTAGATTTCAGCAAAGTTTTACGTTTTTTAGACTTCAGTAGTTTCTTCCGTTTATTTAAAGCAAATGACATTAGTTGTCTGATATATGACTTAGTTTACAATCTTAGCAATAGCATATTATTCTTAAAATTTGTTAGAGCTTGTATTATCAACGAGCGAGTCTTAATGATTATCTCGGTCCACGTACAAACATAGTCCATTAATTGCTTACTACATATTTACCAATTTATCGATGACATTACTTACCTGGGTTATTACCGATGAGCGAACTATCTAGCTGCCACTTCGGCATCTTAGAGTCCAGGGTTTGGTAGAAGATGGCCAACATGGCCGCGAAGAAACCCACTAACACCGCATAGAAGATCAAGTAGAACAGAAGGATTTTAGCTGTAAAAGAATGACAGTGATTAAGAAGGATAATATTTTTTTTAATTATTAATAGAATTATTGTATTAGATCAATGTCGCATTTTTTATACATAATATTGATTATTATTAATGAAAATATGAGTTTATTTTATTATTTTTGGTAGTTATGTAGGTATGTACTTATAAAGGTATATGTTTTCACAAAGAGTAAAAGAGACAAATAGTCAAGATCTTCATTATCCTCAGTTTATAGAGCAAGCTCGTCGCCTGTTTGGTGCCTGGGGTAATCTCTTAAATAATTTTCTTAGATCAATCAAATTTAGTTCAATGGTTATATACTGGTTGGCAAAAAGTAGTTTTAATCCTAATATTAGTTGTTAATATTATTTTGTATAATAGTTAGAAACTTATTGCCGATAGGCCTTGATGAAGCCTTGGGTGGTATAGCGCATTAACATAGTAACAGCCTATTCACTCTTCATTTGAAGACATTCACATCATAATCAGACGGAAATTCAGACGCTGGCAATTCATTCCAGTCCTTGGCGGTACGTATCATAAATGACGAATCGAATCGCGCCGTTTTTAAAGGAGGAATGTTGACGACGAAAGGATGGATACCGGCCGTCGAGACGTTCGATGGTAGAACGGGGAGGGGGGAATTAGGTCGTGCAATTCCAGCGCATACTCAAATATTTCAAATATTAACCATTAATACATAATAATTATTTATATTTGAAATTGAATTACAATTGAAATGAGAAAACAAGATTATGTCTTGTTACGTCTTCTGTCACATTTCATTGAATCGTCTCAGTGTGAGAGGTACCACTGTCTGTCGGTCAGTAGGTCTGTATCGTTTGTATAATTGCTCCAAGTGGCATCAATAGCGGTTTCCTACAGGATTGGCCGCATTTCTTAATAACTAACTGCGAATTAGCTATTTCAGAAAGGTTTCTCCTTTAGGTTTAAATATTCAATTTAAAAAAGAACGTGACATATAAATTATCTATTGATTAATAAATAACAGGGTCTTAAATAATTATTTAAAAAAAACTGGACAAGTGCTTAGTCGGAATTGCGCACGAAGGGTTCTGTACCATTATTATATCAAAAATGATATGTTTTATTTATATTTTTAAATATTGTTGCTATAGCGACAACAAAAATACGTCATCATATGTAAAAAAAATTAACTATCACGATATAGTCTAGTGATAGACGGACAGACAGACAGAGATACTGACGGACAGACAGACGAACGGACACCAAAGTCTTAGTAATAAGGTTCCGTTTTGCCCTTAGGTTACCGAATCCTAAAAATGAATGCTTTTATCTAGTTTTTGAACTTAAAAACCTATGAAAAGAAATTATTTATATTAAGTATCTAGTTTTTAACATCCTGAAAAAAAAGAAAATAAACTAAAATTATATTCTTAAATTCAGGTAAATAACTCCTCATACTATTATTTTCAAACAAAATATTTCATATTTTACAGCCAAATAGAGTTCTTTTTTAACATTAATTTATTGAAGTAGACTTTTTATACTCTTTTTTTATTGCCTCTACAACAGATTTCATTCCTTTATTTTTTTTAAATATAGCGTATATAACTCGCTGATAATGTAACTTTATTTGATTGAAAGAACTTTCAAAATCGGTGCAGTCGTTTCAGAGCCTATTCGATGAAACCATAGAATCATATATTTCCTCTTTCTAGTGGTAATAATGGTATAGATAAACAAAGGTTTATGAATAATAAAGATCATTTTCAGTTTTAATCAATATCCCCACAGTAATTGCACAGGTTTTCCCTACGGTTGGCCTGTTCGGCCATAATACTTAGACATAATTTATATTGGATATATTGATTTAAGGATAACACAAGTGCGAGTGGCGCGCAGTGCGCACACTCAATGACCTATGTCTATTATGCACCTCGCTGCATACAATGACGATGTAGGTCATATATCCTCACTTCAATAAAAAATATAAAAAAGCAAA